>CM053580.1:151055705-151102527 GCA_028627135.1 Pseudochirops cupreus
TACAAAGATAGATAGATAGATACACATTCATAACATTTGATTATGGAACTCCAGATTCCAGATTCTTTCTCCTCCTCCCTCACCACCCATCCCCACTGGAAGGACAAGCAATCAAATACAGGCTGAACATGTGAAATTACGCAGAACCTCTCCATAGTGAGCACACTGTGAGAGTCTGATTACCTGTCCCTTCTTCCTATCCTGCCCCCCTTCTTAATACATTTTTTTAAAAATGACAGGAAATCCTAAAAATTGAGGTTTTTTTAAAAAAAAGTTTATACATTTATACAAATAGGTTTTATGGTGTGCCTACTATTTTTTTTTAATTACCTACAAAACAGGTGAAGGAGAGATAATTTAAGAATCCTCAAATTCTCAGAAAACTATGACTATCACTTCTGCTCCCCAAAAAACCAACCAAACAAACAAAACCCTGACCTGTCTTTTGTCTCTTGAGAGTTTAGCACAGTGCATGGCACATGAGAGGCACTTAATAAATGTTTATTAATTGATTGATTGAGAACACAGTATGTTCCTGGAACTACCCTGTTTCGTTGTGAGTATTCATATATCCAGTTTAATCCGTGACTTTGAAGGTCCCCACTATGGGCTTCTGACTACCCTGGGGCTTTCTGGAGGAGCCCACTTCTCTCACTTCTCACTACAGGATCCTGCAGACTTCTCATGTCTTCTTGCCATTTTCTGGGAATCTTTTGGCCTGTTTGCTTACAATGTCACTGGTTTTGCTGGTGACCTCATGTCCCATTGCCCTTCATGGACTTCTGGCTGACTTTTTGTGCAGTTCCAAGGTGGAAGAAGTCTTTCTGTTTTGCATTAGACTTATTGATCATTATTCACTCTATTGCAATATTTTAGACTTTTAATGGAGTAGATATGTGGAACTGAGCTTTTTTCCTCTCTTTAGGTAATTTAATCATATTTGATGTCACTGAGTTCTGATTGTTTCATTCCATTTATCAAAGAGTCCATTATTTGGGCAAAGCTTTCCAACTTCTTTTGCTAGCTATCTATTCGTTCATTTAAAAAAAAATTCTGAGCTCTTTTTTTCTTTCTAATTTTATTATTATCTATTCTTTCATTTCTTCCAGAAACTCTTGAAGTACTTATAGCTAAGCATTTCCCCCTGGAGGCTTTGCTTGTAGCTTTTTAAAGGGTTGCTCTCTTCTTTTGGGTTTATCTTTTGGGTCTCTTTTGTACAATAATCTTTCTTCATTGTGTTTAGTGTCTTCCTCTGTTTAGTCACATTTTTGTCTCCAGGTTTGAAATGAGATTTCTGTTTGTAAAGTTCCCTCTGGCACTCCGGAATGGCTTGGAAAAGTCTTTTTTGATCCTTTTCTCTCTGTAGTCTGGATACTGCTACTGTTGATTATCTGTATGTGATTGCTAGAATTAGGTCCTGACCTTTAACTCATTCCTTGGATTTTACCTCAGTCTTCTAGTGGTCCATTGTGGTCCACTAAGTCTCATCTCATCTATTTCCCCTTTTCATGATCTTCAGCTAGGGTTGTGTTTTGGCCCTCTTAGACATCATTGGGATATTGAAGATCATGCTGGTCTTGGGGTCTTCTGAAACCAGCGGTTAGTTTTAGTGTCAAAAGACCTGATTTCAAGTATCAATTCTGCCACTTATTGGAGGGTAACACTGGATAAGTTAATTTTCTTTGAGCCTCAATCTCTTTTGTGATAGGATCAATATCTTTAGATATTACTCCATTCTGGATTGGTGAGTTTTTTTTTTTAATGTATTGACATAGTTCTTGAGAATTGATTAGCTCACAGGAATAAGACTTGGGGCATTGGTGTAATTTCCTGGTGTTCTAGTTACAAAAAAGTCAGGGCCCAAGAACTCAGCTTATCTCTCCTTAAGCTTTTAACTGGCAGACCTGCACAGCCAATGGAGAGGTAAGAAAACTATGCCCAACTGAATCAGTGTTGTATTGTTGCTGACTATCTTTTCTCTACTAGGGTTAAGTAAACTTCCTTTTGTTACCTATCAGTTGTTTGAGTGTTTGATTTCATTCCAATCCTGAAACAGAACTAGCAAACTGGCTTGAGCCAGTCAGTCATCTGTAAAGTGAAAACAGTAGCAATTATCTAGGTCCAGAATTGAGTAACAGGGGAACAGACTGTCTTACATTTGGGAAATTATGCAATGTCTTTAAAGATCCCAAACTGTTATGCTACAGAAATCTGTCTTTTAAAAAACAAAATCTTCTTGTTGATACTATATGCGTGAATTATGGAGCAGCATCTTCTCAAAAGACTCAAATTGTAAGTGACTCAAAAGGGAATGGAAAGATGCATCATAAGCATCTTTAAGTAGCCTACAAACACATTACAAAAATTATTTGACATCAAGAATCATAGGACATAGATTTAGAGCTATTATTTAGGTGGTCAACCTATTAATGAGCCTGAGTCAGAATTCACACTCATATCTTCTTGACTCCAAGTTTAGTATTCTGTCCACTATGCCATCTAGCTGCCACTAGGAAGAAGGATAATCATGTGTAGTGAGGGTGAAAGAATAACACATGGATAACCCAACTGCTAAATGGAACTCATGAAATACTAAGAGAATAAAGGCTTCAGGTTAAGACGGCTGTATGAATGGTTGAAGAGGAAGCCCAAATCTTTAAACATGAACTCCTGCAAAAATCTTAAAAGAGCAACAAACTAAGTAATGATAAAGAGAAACTATAATAAACTCTTTTATTCAGCCCAGAAGTGAACAAAAAGTAATTTAGTAGCCTGTAGGTACTGATAAAGGAGTCCCACCAGAAAAGTCAGTGTGATCACAGTTAAGCAAAATGGAAGACTTTTAGCGTGGACTAGAGATGCTCTAGAGGTACCTAAAGCCTGCATCACTCTGTACAACTGGGTAGGGAGGCTGGAATGATCGTGTAAGGAATGTTGACAGAATTCAGAAAGCCTTATAGCTCTGAACGTTCTGACAATGGTTATGTTGTCTGTGACCCAGAATCACTTAGAGTCTTAGACCAATATGCTCAGGGCACTGGAATTCTACAGCAGTTGGATATGGAATGCTTCAGATGGCCCTGAAGCCTACCATATTCTGAAAGTGGTTGATTTGTACAGCTAGGTGGCATAATGAATAGAATGCTGGGTTGAAGTCAGACCCAGAATTTGTATCCCTGCCTCTGACACTTAGTAACTGCACAAGTAACTTAAACACTCCACGTCTCAGTTGTCTTACTAATAATATTTGATTTTATAATCTTTAAGATCACTTCCAGTTCTAAATCTATGATTCTATGATGACAGTTATGTGAAACTTTCCAGCTCTTTGAGTGCAGGCTTGCCATGAGTCTTTAAAGCCTGTTCAAATGCGACTTTGAGATGAAATAAGGCATTTGTGAGAAATTGAATATTTAACAAAGGAAATTTTACTTTGTCCTTACACAGCAAGGATATACAACAAGGATACACAGCACTTGGCTTCTCTGGCATTGTCTCCATCTGGAAATTTGTCTTGGCTTGGACTTTTTATTGGTTCTAGGCTAGGAAGCTGTGTCAGAGAAGCTGGGGTCAATGATACTCCATGAGAGGAGGAAGATTTACCAGGCAAGCTAGGGCCAAAGGAAGTTGGCACAGTGTTTCAAAAAGAAACATTCCATTTCCTCTCCCCCACAGGGGATACCATATTTCAAGAAATCATAAATGAAACCTCCCAGACCTACTAGAACCAAAGTGAAAGGAACGAATCCAGCAGAAAGCTCCAAAGTGAAAACTACTGGAAATAAAAAAATCCAGAGCTTCCAAGTCAAAGGGGAAAAAAATGCAACCATCAGTCTGAAAGAAAGCTCAAGTACCAACAAATTATGATCAGAAAACTCAGAAGCTATAACATGGAAGAGAATTTTTTTTGGAATATGATCTTCTAAATGGTAAACAAAAAAGAGTTATAACTAAGAATAAATTATCCTGAAAGACTAATTATGATCCTATAGGGGAAGAATTACCTTTAATGGAAAGATTTTCAAGCATTTTTGATGACTGGACCAGAATTCAGTAAAAATTTTGAAATGCAAATATAGAAGTTAAGAGAAACTCAGAAAGGCAAATGCATTTGAGCAAATGGAAGGAACTTAATGATGGCAAAATGTTTACATTTTTATGGGGGAGAAGAAATATATTTATTCATAATCCTAATAATCTTTCAAGGGTCACAGAGGAAGTAGACAGAGGTCCTTTGTATGGTTCTGCTCTGTTCTGATGGTCTTATTAGAGAAAAGAAAATGAGGGAAAAGTGAATACACTAAAAAAGAATGAAAGAAAAAGGAGTGAAACTATTTTTAATAACTGGACAGCATAAAAAGTATGCAAATATGGAACACAGCATACAATTAGATTGGAAAATATGTTGCGGATAAGTTATGAAGGGCTTTAAAATTTAAACAGAGGTAGTTATAGTTTGTCCTAGAGACTAATAGAGTATCATTAGAGTTTGTTGAGTTGGTGGGTAACATTGTCATATTTAAGGAAAATTGCTTTGGCATCAATATATAGGATGGAGTGGAAAGATATCTGAGGCAGGAAGACCAGTTAGAAGATATTGAAGTATTTACCAACATAACCAATAGACAAGTGATGCAGGTCTTAGTTACTAAGACGATGGCTATATGAGTAGAGAGAAGGGGTCAAATGCAAAAGATGTTGTGGAGGTAAAAATGGCAGGACTTGGCAATTTATTGGATATATAGGGTGAAAGAAGCAAACCCATGAGATTGAAATATTTATACCTTTGACAGAAATAGAGTTTTTTAACAAAGTTATTTATTTTTAGTTTTCGACATTCACTTCCATAAGTTTTAAATTTTCTCCCCTTTCCTTCCCCCTCCCTCCCCAAGACAGCTTGCAATCTGATATGGGCTCTACACATACATTTCTATTAAACACATTTTCACATTAGTTATGTTGCATAGAAGAATTATAATGAGAGGGAAAAACCATGAGAAAGGGAAACAAAACAAAACAAAACACAAAAGAAAATAGTCTATTTCATTCAGCATTTTGACTCCATAGTTCTTTCTCTGGATGTGGCTGGCATTTTCCATCATGTGTCTTTTGGAATTGTTTTAGGTCTTTGCATTGCTAAAAAGGGCTAAGTCTATCAAAATCAGTCCTTGCACATTGTGTGTATAATGTTCTTCTGGTTCTGCTCCCCTCACTCAGCATCAGTTCATATAAGTCTCTCCCAGTTTCTCTGAAGTCTGTCTGTTCATCATTTCTTATGGTACAATCACATTCCATCACATTCATATAGCACGACTTGTTTAGCCATTCCCCAGTTGATGGGTATCTGCTTGATTTCCAGTTCTTGGCCACCACAAAAAGAGCTGTTAAAAATATTTTTGTACATGTGGGTCCTTTTACCATTTTTATGATCTCTTTGGGATACAGCCCTAGAAGTGGTATTGCTGAGTCAAAGGGTATGCACATTTTTATAGCCCTTTGGGCACAATTCCAAATTGCTCTCCAGAATGGTTGGATCAGCTCACAGTCCCACCAACAATGAATTAGTGTTCCAATTTTCCCACATCTTCTCCAACATTTATCATTTTCCTGTTTTGCCATGTTAGTCAATCTGATAAGTGTGATGTGGTACCTCAGAGTTGTTTTGATTTGCATCTCCCTACTTAATAGTGATTTAGAGCATTTTTTCATATGACTGCAGATAGCTTTAATTTCTTCCTCTGAAAACTGCCTGTTCATATCCTTTGACCATTTATCAATTGGGAGAATTTTTTTTTTTTTTTTGCTTTTTGGAAGGGGGAAGGCAGCACAATTGGTGTTAAGTGACTTGCCCAAGGTCACATGGTTAGTAAGTGTTAAGTGTCTGAGCTGTATGTGAACTCAGGTCCTCCTGACTCCAGGGCCGGTGCTCTATTCACTGCACCACCTAGCCACCCAGAGAATTTTTTTTAACATTCATTTTTTATATAAAATTTTGAGTTTCAAATTTTCTCCCTCTTCCTTTTCCTCCTCTCACCATCCCTCCACTCCTTCTCACTAAAATGGTAACCAATTTGATATAGGCTATATAGGTGTAATCATGTAAAACATACATCCTTTTCAGTCGTGTTGTGAAAGAAGAAACAGAACAAAAAGAAAAATACATAGAAAAAATGAAGTGGAAATAGTATGATTTAATCTGTATTCAGAGTCCATCATTTCTTTCTCTGGATGTGGATAGCATAAATTTTGAAAGAAGGAATCATTGTAAAGACAACAGCTTTGAACAACCCTGATCAGTGTAGTGATTCCTGTGACTGAGGGACTGATGAAATATGATACATCATGGCTCCTGACACAGAGGAGGTGAACTAGAGGTGGTCAGTGAGATATATATTTTGCACATGACTCTGTGTGTGTGTGTGTGTGTGTGTGTGTGTGTGTGTGTGTGTGTATGCACGAGAGGAAGAGTGGGAGAGGAGAAGGTGGTGACTAGTGATAATGTTTCATTCGAAAAAAATTTCATTGAAACGCTGAAAACTACACATAAATTCAAAGGAAACAGCAAGCAAGTAGTGCATCTTCAAAACTAATGCGATAAATTTATGATGTACTTTAAAAAAGCAAAGCTGTATCTAATTGAAATTTGCTTTTACAGCCAGTCAAGAAGCATTTATTAAGCTCCTATTATTATGCTAAGTACTGGGGATACAAAGAAAAAAGACGGTCCCTCCTTTCAAGGAACTATTTGTCTAATGAGGGGAGACTACATGAAAACAACTCTATATGATCCAGAGAAAGAACTGATGGAGCCTGAATACAGATTGAAGCATACTATTTCTATTTTATTTTTCCATGTTTTTTTCTTTTTGTTCTGTTTCTTCTTTCACAACCTGATTGATATGGACATATGTTTTAAATGATTGCATATATATGACCTATATCAAATTGGTTACCATTTTAGGGACCAGGGAGTGGGGAGGAGGAGGAAAGGAGGGAGGGAGAAAATTTGGAACTCAAAATTTTAACAGGGAATAAATTGGAGATAATCAAGAGAGGGAAGGCACAAGTATTAAAGAGGATCAGGAAAGGCTTCCTGCAAAAGGCAAGATTTTAGCTAGGACTTAAAGGAAGCCAGGGAAGCCAGGAGGCAGAGATGAGAAGGAGAGTATCCCAGGCAAGGGATACAGTCAGGGAGTGGAGAGATGGAGTGCATTATTCAAGTAACAGCCAGTGTCAGTGAATTGCAGAGTACTTGGGGTAAGAAGCCTGAAGACTAGAAGGATAGGAGTAGGCCAGACTATATATTTAGCTTTGAATGTAGAGCAGAAGATTTTATATTTAATCCTAGAGATGATTATGGTTGTTTTGAGGCAAGTGCCTTTTAAACCCTAAAGTGCTATGTAAATTTCAGAAAGTATTATAACTTGTCTAGCTCCCCTCCCTTAGCTCCCCCTTCACACATCAAGGTAGAAAAAAATAGAAAAATTATTTTAAAGTTTCCTATCATCTACAGAGAATCTTGGGGTTGAGAGAGTCAGAAGAAGCCATCAATATTCTATTCCATTGAGTTAATTAAGAAAATTGATAGTTTTTTAAACTAATAGTGTTTGAAGTATACTGAAGTGAAAATCAGAATGCTTAGGTTCTTTTTCTAAAATGGGAACAGCAAATTGGATTATAGGTATAGAGCTTGAAGGAACCACAAGGTCTTCTAATATGTTACTGGATTTCATAGATGAGGCCCATAGAAGTTACATGCTCATAGTCACAAGGGAAAGTAACAGAAAGGCTTGGACTGATAAATGACTCTGGAAACTGTATTTCTTCCTACTTTGGGCCTGAAGGGTGGAGTTTTCGCTTTATATTGACTGTTCAAAAAAAATCAATGGAGAAGGATACAAAGAGTTGATGGAAAAGAGTGGTGGCAACAGTAGATAGAGGGCGTCTTCCAGGATACTGCCTCTCAGCCTTGTAAGGCCTTTTCCCTTGCTTGGTTTAGACTTCAGAGAATTTAACAGACAGTAACTTATTATGGCCAATTGGAGAAACTATTGGAACAATGACTACACTTTCTGTTTTAATGCTGCATGCAACAAGCAGCATGGTTCATAATCATGGTTCTCTACTATTTTACGTTTTGCTTTATGGTTATCTGCTTTAAAAAATCAAAGTCTTACTAGCTAAAGATAAAATAATTTTGATTGCATCATAAGTTATGGTTTTTGCTACAGAGAGCATAGTGGCAGAAGCTGGGGAGGGGGAAAATGTGGATAATCAATTACAGAAGTTCTACTGACTTGAAGCTCATTCTCCCAGCTTGGCAATCAACAGAATTCTTAGGGACTTGGAAAATCTTATTAATTGTGATTATTTAAAAATAATTTAATTATTTAAAACTTACAAAAAGTGTTAATTTTTATAATGTTTAAAAAGATTTTTAGCTTTAAATTATTATTATATTAATCTGTAATGAAAAATTATAGCTTTTTCAGGGAAAAGATGATGACTATTGATGACTGGTACAGTCTACTACTAAATTTTCTAGAAAGAAAAAAACTGTTAAACATGTTCCCAGAAACTCAGTTTATAGTGCAGGAAGTGTTTACTGACTTCACTGCTCAAATTACCTTTCAGATATCAGTTTCATGATCATCAACCTCCAATTTCCTGTTTTGCTTATCTTAGAATGCTTTTTTTCATGTTTGCACAGTCCATATGGCTTTAGCTTCGTGTGGATTAGATATGGAACTTGTTTAAAATGGGTTAGAATACAACATTTGTTTGCTTTGTAACATTTAAGAAAGAAATGAAAGGAATCGTAGCAATAGGAGAATGATATTGTATGTTTACAGTTTTGCACTTAGATGTACAATTTAGAGGAACAGTGGTCACATTTCTTGTTTCTAATCTTCTTTTTCTTTTTCCAGGGAGTGCATTTTTTTCTCCACCTATGTTTTCTTCTGGATGTAAATTCCTCTGCCGTATTCCTCTGCACAGGAAGATTTAGAAAGATACTCTTCAAAACAACCTTGTGAAATTGATAGCTCATTACCCTCATCACTAAATTCTACTGTGCTTAAAATCGTCTTTCAACATGTGGACATTTTAATCTAATATCAGATCATATTTTCATCCATACAGGTTTTCTTACTTATTTCAAACCACCGTAGTTTTGGATGAGTACCAGATTGCTGTACATTCCATCTCTGTGACAGGAAATCCTATTTAGGGAAAAAGCCAGGCATTCATTCATTGAAGTTGGGAAGGCTGTGGGCTGGTTAGAACGAGGGACTGAGAACTGGGATTCCTGGGATGCCTTGGACTTGAGATAAGACTAACCTATGAACAGACTGGAGCATAACAGTCTTGTTCACTGATAATCATGGTGCTGTAGTGGAAAGACAATTTTTTTTTCCAAGTCCAATAATGTATGCTTGCGTTTTGGCTCCCACATTTAGTAGCTATGCTGCTGTAGTCAAGTGACTTAACCTCTAAGTTTCCAACCTTATTTCATTTTAGCTTTCTATGTTCCACCCTATTTCCTTGATATATAGGTTAGAACTTGATTTTACATCTCCTACTTTTATCAGTTTGCACAAGATATTCTCCATGCTTGGAATATACTTCTTCCTCATCTATGACTTTCAAAATCTTTATTTTCCTTATATTGGTTACAAGGCTTAGCTCAGGGGGCCACTTCTCCCATGAATTCTTTCTTGATCCCCCAGGTAGCTTCTTTCCCTATTCAATTTTTCTCAGACATTCATTTCATCATTCCACCATACCGCCTCCTTCTCCTTCTCCTTCCCCTTCTCCTTCTCCTTCTCCTTCTCTTTCTCCTCCTCCTTCTACTTGCCCAGGGTCACACAGCTAGTAAATGTCAAGTGTTTGAGGCTGTATTTGAACTCAGGTCCTCCTGACTCCAGGGTTGGTGCTCTGTCCCCTCTCCACCTAGTTGCTCCCATAATACCTACTTCTTGATGGTGTTATGAGGTGTAGAAGATCTATAATATACCCTGATTTGGGGCTCATTTTTAGTCTAGGATTTGCTAAATGGAGTTTTGTCATGAGAAATATAATATGCAAGGGAAAGTTAGATTTTTTTCTCAGGGGCTGAGATGGTAGTCCTTGCATGAGAGTGGGGAATGGGTGTGGCATCTACTGTTGTCAAGATGTAGAAGAGGGCTTTATCCACTTGCCAAGATGTGTTTGGTTTTGATCTTTGGGGGAATCTTTCCTAAGTGGGGTTCATTTTCTACATGGCATTGTAGTTGACAAGAACTACAACTAGCTCTTGCTTCCTTGGTTTTTTCCTAGGTGAGATAGAGGAGTCTCTGGTAGATCTGCTCCTGCAAAGTATATGCATTTCCATGATTCAAGCATGAACTCCATTGTGCTACTGAAGTTATTTGTTGAGTTCAAGCTTAAACGCTTATGTCATTCCATTTGGTGGGCATTTTCAGTTCTTCTGCTTTTCAGGCCAGAAAAATCCACCCTCTTTAATACTGCTGGATTTGGTTTTCCAATTATTTTGCTGACATATACAAGATTAGATAGCTATGTCATTGGCCACAGCGCAAGAGGCAGTATGGACGAACATCTCCTGTTGAGTGCTCAGTTCAAGGGCAACGGCACAAAGTTCAAGGGCTGACTAACTACTACCATGAATAGTATAAACTTACCTTGAGGCACCTTTATCACTATTGCTGAGCTCTGCTGAAATTGACTATATTTAATATAAGGGGTTCCATCAGTAAATCAGACATCTATGTCCTCTGAGAGGTCAGACAGAAGAAGAAGGCCACAAAGTCACTAGAGGCATAGGAAGTGGGTTAGCTTCAGGAACATTTCTTTGGTGGCTTGTTTTGTCACCAAGTCATGTAACCTAGTAACCCCTCTGAGCCCAGGCTTTTATAATTGGTGCCTCCTATGCTTGTCCCACCTTGTGGGACTTGGTCTTGGTGAGAATCCATTGGGATATGGGAATCTCAGGTCCCAATATGACATGAATGTTCCCAGTCAATGTGTCTATTTCAAGGGCTCAGTAGCAGGCTAATGATTGCTTTTCAAAGGTTGGATGATTGATCATCGCCTTTGTAAATGTGCAGCTTGGCAAGGGTGGCACAAAAAAAATACTGAAGAAAATAACATCTTACAAACAGACTAGACCAAATAGTAAAAGCTGTAAAAAATATCAGGTGAAGAGAAGAATGCTTTAAAAAGCAGAACTGGCCAAATGGAAATGGCCAAAAAGCAGAAATGATCCAAAGGCTCAATGAAGAAAATAATTCTTTAAAAATTAGAATTGGGCAAGTGGAAGTTAATAACTTCATAAGACGTCAAAAACAATAAAATCAAAAGAATGAAAAAATAGAAGAAAATGTGAACTATCTCATTGGAAAAACAATTGACCTGGAAAACAGATCCAGGAGAGATAATTTAAGGATTATTAGAAAGTACTTGAAAGCCATGATTTAAAAAGAGTGTGGACATCATACTTGAAGAAATTATCAAGCAAAATTGCTTTGATATTCTAGAGCCCAAGCATAAAATAGAAATTGAAAACAAAAAACAACCCACCAATTACCTCTTGAAAGAGATCCTAAAATGAAAACTCCCAAGAATATCATAGCTAAATTCCAGAGCTTCCAGGTCAAGAAGAAAATATTGCAAGCAGCCAGAAAGAAACAATATTGATATTTTTTTTAATTTTTAATTAGTTTATTTACTTTTAGTTTATAAGATTCAGTTCCACAGTCCCTTGAGTTTCAAATTTCCTACCCTTCCCCCCACCATGGCGGCATGCAATCAGGTATAGGATCTGCAAATACTTTCACCTTGGACATTAGTCTGGTTGTAAAGAAGGGTTGTAAACAATAGAGTGAACAATGGGAAAGAGGAAACAAAATCAAACATGGAAAAGAAAGAGAGCATGTAGTTTGCTTCAGTCTCCATTAAAACTCTGTTCTTTCTAGATCCTTCTCTGAATGTAGACATCTCCTCTCCTTCCATCCTGAGACTTGTAGAGTTGTTTTATAACCGCGTGTTGCTGAGACGAGTCCAGTTTATCAAAGTTGGTTGTCACATATACTTTGTGTCTGTCATTGTGTACAAATTTCTCCTGGTTCTGCTCTTCTCACTCAGCATCAGTTTGTATAAACCTCTCCAGGTAAATATGAAGTCCTTCTGCTCCTCATTTCTTATAGCACAATAGTATTCCATTACATTCATATACCACAACTTGTTAAGCCACAATATTGATATTGTTGTTCCACAGATATTATGGAACCATAATCAGAATAACACAAAATCTAGCAGCTTCTTTGTTAAAGGATTGGAAGGCTTGGAATATGATATTCTGGAAGGCAAAGGAGTTAGTATTACAACCAAGAACCACCTACCCAGCAAAACTGAGTATGATCCTACTGGGGAAAAAGTAGACATTCCAAGTATTTTTCATGAAAAGACGAGAGCAGGATAGAAAATTTGACTTTCAAATACAAGACTCAAGAGAAGCATGAAAAGCTAAATAGGAAAGAGAAATCATAAGGAATTCAATAAGCTTAAACTTTTTACATTTCTAAATGATAAGCTAATACTTGCATCCCTTAAGAACTCTCATTATTTGGGCAGTTAGAAGATATATACATAGAGGGCATGGGTATGAGTTGAATATGATGAAATGGTATCTAAAATAATAAAATTAAGGAATGAGAAAGAGGAATGAACTGGGAGAAGGGGAAGGGGAAGGGGAAAATAGAATGCTGTAAATTTTCTCATATCAAAGGTGTGAAAGAGTTTTTAAAGTGGAAGGGAAAATGGGAGAGATAAATGGGAACACTTACTCTCATCAGAATTAACTCAAAGAGGGAATAACATATGCACTCAGTTGAGTATATAACACTATCTTACCTCACAGGAAAGTAGGAAGGGAAAAGTTTAAGAGAAGAGGGGAGCAGATAGAAGGAAAGGCAGACTCGGGGAAGTGGTAGTCAGAAGCAAAATATTTTTGTTGATGGACAAGGTAGAAAAAGAGAGAGAGTAGGATAAATGGGGAAAATAGGATGGAGGGAAACATATATAGTAATCATAATGTGAACTCTTTTTTTACAGTAAATATCTCTGATAAAGGCCTTATTTCTCAAATATATAGAGAATTGAATCAAATTTATAAGAATATAAGTCCTTCCCCAACTGATAAATGGTCAAAAGGATATAAACAGACAATTTTCAGGCAAAGAAATCAAAGCTATCTATAGTCATGTAAAAAAATACTCTTAAATTACTACTGATTAGAGAAATGCAAATTAAAACAACTCTGAGGTGCCACTCCACACCTTTTAGACTAGTTATTATGATAGAAAATGACAAATGTTGGAGGGTATGTGGAGAAATTGAGACACTAATGTATTGTTGATGGAGTTGTGAACTAATTCAACCATTCTGTAGAGCATTTTGGAACTATGCCCAAAGGTATGTAAAACCATGCATACATTGATCTAGCAATACTCTTGCTAGGTCTGTATCCCAAAGAGATAGAAAAAAAGGAAAAGGAAGTATGTGTACAAAAATGTTTTTAGCATCTATTTTAGTGGTGGCAAAGAATTGGAAATTGAGGGGCTGCCCATCAATTGAGGATGGCTGACCAAACTGTGGTACATGATTGTGATAGAATACTACTGTGCTATAAGAAATGACAAGCAGGATGTTCTCAGAAAAGCCTAGAAAGACTTAAATGAACTGATGCAAAAGAAATGTGAGATGCACAGATTCAGAGACATCTCCACTCCAAATGTTCATATGGACTATTTGTGCCCAACGTGTGGTAGTGCTTTTCAAGCTTGTACTGGATTGATTAGCCACAGTTGGACACAAAGGAAAGCAACCATTCCCATTTGAAAGCTAAAGAAACCGAGACTTAGGGAGATGATTTCCAGGAAGACACAATTGACAGGTGGCACTCAAACTCAGGTCCTTTCATTCCAAATTCACTGGAATTTTTTTTTTTCCATATTTGTAAACCAAGTGTCTCTGGGCATGCCCAGTTCTCTTAACATGGAGACAATCTGGAGGGACCTTTTGAGCATGCCTAATTTGCCTAAAATGGAACCCACTGTATCACCTACAATATGGGTGAGGTAACCTCCTCTGATTGGTTGTCTATGTCTTTAAAGTAAGTAAGAATGATACATTAAGGCTTTTTCCTACCGTTCCTTTCTGCCTCTTTTTCTGCTGCTCTTTTGGACAACTCTTATTGGTTTTGTCCAGAGGAGCAAGATTAGAATTTACCCACAGCATAGATACCCATGAACTACACCAGAAAAAGGGGAAGGATTTTCTTTCCCCTGCTCCTTCTCTTTTACTTTGACTGCAAGAAATGAGCCCAGGGGGTATTTGTTTCTGTTCTGTGTTGTTTGTTGCTGTTATTATTATATAATATTATTATAATAACTAAAATTAGTTATTATTATTATTAGTTATTATTATTAGTCCTCCTTAGTTCTAGGTGATGAAGGACCAGGAGTTGGAGTCATAGAGACCTTGGAGCCAGGATTGCAGGTGAGTGGTGCAGCCAGTCAGAGTGACATGGAAGCCGTGAAAAGCCAAATTCAAGGTAGGATTTAGACTTGGAAATGGGACTATGCTTTATAGGAACCAAGCTAAGCTATTGAACCTAATTCCCTTACTCTCTCCAGAGACTGAGGTAGTATAAAGGGGAAAGAAGATTAAGTCCCACCTCCTGACAGAGTAATTTTGTGTATTTTGTATATTTACCTTCTGAAATAAGTATTTCTGAATAAAAGTTAATTTAACTATAGTGACTAATGGAAATAGGATGCAGGAGACCACACCCTATACTTAGAAGGAACATGACTGATGGGAGTTGGAGCAGTTTGGAAGAGCTCAAACACCCCCAGTTGCCTAAGGGTACCAGAGAGATGTGGGGTAAAATGAAAGGCCTACCTGACCTTCTAGAAGCAAGGGCTTTGGGAGTCTGTGTTATATACTGTTTTATGAAAATGAGACAAAACAACAGAAATAAGCTTAGTTCTAACCAGTAAATTGCTTAGAAATGTGCTACTTTTTCTTTTTTTAATTAAAAAATTTGCTTAACTCTTTTTTGGGTTACAGTGCTTCCTCTTCATTGTTACTCTGGGAAAACATACCAATATGACCCTTTCTCCTTCTATAACTGTCAATTTCCCACACCTCTGGCTCCTCCTTCTCCACTTCCCCCTACTGTATTTTATTTCAAGAGGTACCCTTTCAAGAGTTAGAATTCATGCAGCACTCACATTCCATCAAGGCACACATATGCAGACCTGCAGCCATTTATACCCTGCTACATTTGTCCTCCTTGTTATGAATTCTCAGGGAATTTCTGCTGGAGGTTAGAGGCTAAAGAAGCAGGTCGAAGAGTGGGTTTCACATGTCTTCCTCTACCCTCACCTCCATGACAAAAGCTTCTTTTAACAACCTAATTAATCAATTGGATGCTGTATTTCATCCTGCACATGTGAAGTGAAGCTGGGGAAATGTTATGAAAAATGCCCCAGGAGTTATGTTTAGATTTCTAATTTTTCTCCGATCCTTTGAAGTAAAGTTAGAGCCTTACTTAGTGGCATGCTTAAAGGAAGATGACCACTGGAAATTTCCAGTGCTTGTCTACTTATCCCTCCCTCCTCTCTATCATACCTCCCCACCCAGTGGATTAACGATAATGCCTAATGATGTGAAAGGTGACTGTCTAACAGAAAGACGTCATGCACAGGGTGGGCTGTTTTAGAAGACCAGCCGTGGATTTCTATTCATGTCACAGTGGTGATGATGGTATTATTGCTGTTCAGTCATTTTGGTGTTGTCTGACTCTTCGTGATCCCATTTGGGGTTTTCTTGGTAAAGGTACCAAAGTAGTTTATAATTTCCTTCTCTATTCCATTTTACAAATTATGAAACTGAGGCAAACAGGATTAAGTGACTTGCTTAGGGTCACACAGCTAGCAAGTGTCTGAGGCTGGGATTTTAACTCAGGTCTTCCTGACTCTGGGGTCCATGCTCCATCCACTGTGCAGAAAGATTCAAATCAATTCAGTAAAATTCAGTGCTGGGAAGTGGAGTTACAAAGACAAAAACTAAAGTCCTTTTTTCATGGACTATACCTTCTACTGGTGTGTATGTGTATGTGTATGCGGGGTGAGGGGTAGTGGTGGTGGAGTACAGTGCAAGCCTCTTCTGATTCCTCCAGTTGTTATTTCTCTTTTATACCCCTTCCCTCCCCAAAAGAACATGGATTCAGTTTAATTTGCCTTTACTTGTCTGTCAAACATATTATTTCAGATCCAACACAGACACTTGTGAAAACCTCCGCTCATGACAAATCACTGCAGGTGTTGGAGCTACTTTGCCTTGTTTAGTCTCCCTGGGTTATCTACTTGCCTTACTCCAACCACTTCTGCCCCATGCTATTTTCTCCTAACCTCATATGGGCAGATTTGATTGGAATTCTCTTCCCACTATAGCATCCCCTAAATACCTTGGCAGATACCCCACAGCATTCCATTAAACCTATTCTTATTCGTTTTGTCATTGGCATTCCAAGTCCATTCCCATATTCCATTTTTCTCTTCTCAAGGAAGAGATGCCATCATTCCTTATGTTGATGATTCTAAGATCCATTTATCCAGCCCTAACCTCTTCTCTAACTTCCAGTCTCACGTCTCACATTAGGAAGGTAGGTGGCAAAATGGCTGGAGTACTGGATATAGAGTCAGAAAGAGTTGAAATCCTGCCTCAAGACATTTACTAGCTGTGTGACCTTGGGCAAGTCACTTAACCTCTGTCTTCCTAAATTTTCTTATTTGTAAAATGAAGATACCTCCCCCACAGGATTATTGTAAGGGTAAAATGAGATAATATTTGTGAAGCAACTTGCAAACCTTAAAGTGCCCCATAAATACTGGCTAGGTATTTATGGACATCTGGAACCAAATGTTCCACAGACATCTCAAATGCAGGTTCAAAACAGAACCTATCATCTTTACCCCCAAACTCTCTGCTTCCCTTAACTTCCCAATTATTGACAGTCACCCAGGCTCATGACCTAGGTGTCATTCTCTACTCTTCACTCTCACGCTCACCATTTTGTTTCTACCTTCATGACACCTTGTGTATATGCCCTTCTCTCCTCTGATATTGCCATCAACCTATTATTGGCTGTCATAACCTCACATTTGGACAATTGCAATAGTTTTCTAGTTGGTCTCATTTACTGACTTTCCTCCCTCCAATCCACCTCCATTATACTATCAGAGTGATCTTTCCTAAAGCCCATATGTGTGACTATGTCACACCCTTATTCAATCAACTCCAATCAGGTCGCCATTACCAACAGAATCAAATATAAAATCCTCTATGACTTTTAAAGCCATCCATTCCTTGGATTCTTTCTAACCCAATAGTTTTCTACACTTCAGTCACTTTTCTGTATTTTTCAATCTAGTGACAATGGCCTCCTTGTCTTCCTAGCCCAAGATGCTCCAATTCCCTGATTCTGAGCATTTTCACTGTCTGTTCCCCATTCCTGGAATGTTCCCTCTCCTTGTCTCCACCTCCTGGCTTCTATGACTTTCATCAAGTCAGCTAAAATCCTACCTTCTCCTTAGTATTCCATGATGTTGGTGTCTTCCATGATGCTAATGTCTTCCTTCTGAGATTACATCCAAGTAATCCTGAATCCTGTTTGTATATAGACAACTGCTTGCTGTCTCTCTCATTAGATCATGAGCTCTGGCAGCAGAGGCTGTTTTCTTCTTTCTATCACCAGTGCCAATCACAGTGCTTGGCACATGGTTGGCATTTATTTAATACTTACTGACTTGATCTATAGCTAGATCTTCCTTAATATAAGGATTTGTTCTGTAAAACTTGGATTTAGTCAAAAGGCCACACTCAAGGACCTAGAAAGCCACATGTGGCCTCGAGGCCATAGGTTCCCCACCCCTGAGCTAGGTGTGTGGTGAGTTTTGTCTCAGAGTACTGAAATTTATAGAGTACAAAAGTTCACTATGTGTACTTCTTCAGGAACTCAATTTATCACTTAGTTAAAATAAAAAGTTACTAGGTTATCATTGTTTTAATATCATGCATCTGTGAGCTGCTGTAGTAACTAATTTCCCATTTCAATTGAATCCAACTTAATTATTGCTTTATTTTTATATACAAATTATGAAGCTAGTTTGAGGGAATGATTTTATGGTAATTAACCCCAGATGAAAAAATACCAATCACATCTCTGAGTGTTATGTTCTTGGGCCTTGTCTCTTTCTTTTTGCTTTCCACAAACATTTCCTTATCCTAGATAAAACACAAATTTGATAACTGAGACAGTTATTCAAATAATTCAAGTGCAAGTTCACATATTCTTTCTTGAATGGATGCATAATTTTGATATGCAGATGAACTGGACTGAGAACCAAACTTTTAAATCATTATCATGGGGCAAACCAAGAATTAAAAAAATAATCAAACATATACAATCATGAATATTGTTATTATAACTAATAATATTTTAGAGCAAAACATTTTTGGTAATGTTAAATAAAATTAAACTTAAAATTATTTGAAGCTATTATTTATTTCATCTTCACTTAATTAATTTTCATTTCTATTTTTGGTGTATGTTTTTGATGTACATAATACATTACGTATGTAATATATTACATATATAGATTTCTCAGAGACAACCACACCAATGCCTAGCTTCTCTCTTGAGATGGATCTGGAATCAGGAAGATATGAGTTTGAATTTCTCCTCTTACTAGTTGGGCAACCCTGTCTAATTACAACCTCTCTTTAGCCTCAGTTTCCTCATCTGAAAATTGGGGAAAATAATAGCACCTACCTTACAAGGTCATTATGAGGATCAAATTAGATGATCTATGTAAATTATTGAGTAAACCAAAAAGTACTGTATGTGTTAACTATTATTGTTATCAGTAATAATAACACTAATTTCTGTCTAGTCTCAAAGGTAATGTAGTAAGTGTTCTCTGAAATACCAGATTACCAAAAGTGCTGTCTCTTCTGCTTTTCCTTGGTCCCAGTAAAATCCCATAATTCCCGGTAAAATCTGGGAAATTTTACTATGAACAGAAGTCCCTTCTCAATGTCAAAGTGAAAATTTACAGGATTAGACAAAAACCAGTATTAATTGAAATGTAAATTTATTAGGAGTATTAATTAATAAAGAAACATATTTAATTAAAGAAAGTATAAATGACTGCAGTGGAGCTCACAGTTGGGGTTACCACTTTTAGCATGCCTATACCTTTCTTCCAGGTGGTTGGATTTAAATCCTGTGAAATTGGGGAGAACATAGAATCTTGAATGGACCCCACTCTCACTAGCTTCTGGTTTGTGCTAGCTTCAACTCCAGTTCTCTCCTCCATGCCCCAGTTTTCTCCTTCTCCCTCCCCCTCCTCTTCACACCCTCCTCCTCCTCATCTTTCTCTTCCTCCTCTTCCTTTTGCTCCTCTTCCTCCTCCTCCTCCTTCAGACTGCCCTCTCTGATTTGCCTTTCCACTTCTTCTGACAACTCAAAATTTAAGTGGAAGTCTCTTTCTCCATAACCCCAAAATAAGCTAATTCTCACAAATGTCTTTGAACAGTCTTATTCAAGAATTCTCTATTATCCCAGGAAAGTCCTACAAAATCCCTTTGATCCTGTGGAGATCTTCTGAGGCTTTTGTAATATTTCCTTCAAAGTCTGAAATGCTGGGGCCATGTAATTTACAAATAAAAAATGAACATATATTAAGCTACATGCTTATTTTTCCCCCATTCACTGATATGGCTATGATTTTTTTTAAAAGGCTTGGAAACTATTGATATAGACATAACTTTTGTTCTGGTTCAGTCTGGTTCTCAATGTGCTGAAGTCAGCTTATAGAAGGCTCCAAGAGTCCATTCTTAAATTTTCATTGTGAGCTTTTATATATAGGAAATTTGTGAATGCTACAAATCAGGGCTTGATTTTTTGTTTTCTTAGTTGTCCAGATTTAAAGTGATGGAGGAAAATTTAATAATGCAGATTAAACTTAAAAATGTATTGTAGGTATTTTTGTTGTAGATATTTTTGTCTGGAGAGCCAGTTGTTAAACAAACTAGCACACATTGTGAAGTTTATTTCAATATTTGGTTTGGACTCTCAAAACTGAAAAAGATATTAACAAAGATAGTGAAAGGAGTGCATCATTGGCTCTGCTTACTAAGTCATGCTATTCGTTTTGCTGTTCCATCTAAAAATCATGCAAAGGTCTTTAAAAAAAAAATTTGGCTTCTAGATTTCCATACTACCTGATGTCGATTAATTGTTCTTGCAAACTAATCATAATAAGATATGGCATTTTTATGCTTTAACAAAGATGTTGTTAAGACCAATGGACTTTTTGTCTGAAAGATTTTTAATCAGGTTAGAAAATTTTGCCTCCAAGTTTTTTAGGAGGACTAATATAAGAGTTTTATAGATGACATACTTACACTGTCTTCAGCAACAAAATCTGTGTGCATATTGCTTTCTTGCCTTCGTTCTACATCAGCAAATCTTTCTACATTTTCCTGTATTCATCACATGCATCATTTCTTGTGTATACTAATACTTCGTTATATTTTCACGCTACATTTTGTCCAGTGATTTCCCAATTGACGGGCACCTACTTTGATTCCAATTGTTTGCTATCACAAAAAGTGCTGTTACAAATGGTTGGCATACATAAGGGCTTTCTTCTTATCAACAGCTTCCTTGGGATATAAACCCAATAATGAAATGTCTGGTTCAAAAGGGTATGGGCATCTCAAGCACTTTATTTGCACAATTCCAGATTGTTTTTCACAATAGTTGTGCCATTTCACAACTCAACCAACAATGTGTTAGTGTGATTATCATCCTACACCTTTAATATTGAGTATTGCCTCTCTTGGGGGTCATTGTGCCAATTGGTAAGGTGTATGGGGAAACCCAGCGTTGTTTCGACTTGCATTTTTCTTTTTGTTGTTGTTTGTCATTCACCCTCAAAGAGGACCATGACATCAGGGAGATGATGTCATGACATGCAAGAGAATTGGATTTAAGTGAGGGAGGGCTGTGCAAAGTTACCTCTGGAGTCATCTGGGTATTAGTGACTTTGGATATTCTTTCTTTTTTAAAAAAAATAATTGATTTGTTTATTTACTTTTAGTTTACAAGATTCAGTTCCACAATTCCTTGAGGTTCAAATTTTCTCCCCTCTCTCCTCACCACGGGGGCATGCAATCAAGTACAGGATCTGCAAATACTTTCACATTGAACATTAGTCTGGTTGTATAGAAGGGTTGTAACTGATGGAGTGAACATTTGGATATTCTTCCATGAGGTGGTGAATACTTTGTAATTATTTTGAGAATTGTTTGTTCATATCCTTTGACTACTTATCTATTGAGGGATGGCTATTAGTCCTGTATATGTGTATATATTTACTAACAGCAGCTAGGTAGTGCAGAAGATAAAGTGCCAACCCTGGAGTCAGGAGGACCTGAGTTCAAATATGACCTCAGACACTTAACTAGCTGTATGACCCTACACAAGTCACTTAACCCTATTTGCCTTGATTCCTCATCTGTAAAATGAGCTGGAGAAGGACATGGAAAATCATTCCAGTATCTTTTCCAAGAAGATACCAAATGGGATCACACAAAGTCAGATACGACTGAAACAACTCAACAACAACATTTATTAATTGTTTATATATCTTGGATGTCAAATTCTTATCAAAGAAATGTAATACATTTTCCCCCATTTGACCACGTCTTATCTTAGAGGTACATTTGTTTAGTCTCTCCAGAAGCTTTTCAGTTTCAAATAAGAAAATTTATCTGTTTATCTTTTGTAATTACCTTTATATCTTGCTTGGTTAAAAATATCTCTCCTATTCATAGCTGTGAGAAGTATATGGCATTTTTTTTCCTTCTAATTTTTTTTAATAGTTTGATTAAAGTCATGTGTCCATCAACATATGTGTGATGACTAATTTCAATAGACTGGACTCCTCTCAGCAATGTAAAATTATAAGACAACTCCAAAAGACTCATGATGGAAAGAGATGTCCACATCCAGAGAAAGAGATGCTGAGTCTCCAATGCAGATTGAAACAAACTACTTGCTCTGTTTCTTTTCCTTGTTTTGTTTTGTTTCCTCTTTCCCACTGATCATTCCATCAGTTATAATCCTTCTTTACAACCTGACTAATGACTAATGTGAAGATGTTTGTAGATCCTATATTTGAGTGCATGTCGCCATGATGGAGCGAGGAGGAGAAGGAGAGGGAGAAAATCTGAAACTCAAGGGACTGTGGAACTGAATGTTGTAAACTAAAAGTAAATAAACAAATCAATTAATAAAAAAATAAAGTCATGTGTCCATTTAGAACAGTGGTTCTCAACCTTCCTAATGCCATGACCCTTTAATACAGTTCCTCATGGTGACCCCCAACGATAAAATTATTTTCGATGATACTTCATAACTGTAATTTTGCTCCTGTTATGAATCGTAATGTAAGTATCTGATATGCAGGATGTATTTTCATTGTTAAAAATTGAACATAACCCACAGGTTGAGAACTGCTGATTTAGAAGGTCAAAGCCTAATTTCTACCAAACTGCTTTCCAGTTTTCTAAGAAGTTTTTAATCTCATAAGTTTTTTTCTAGGTATTTTATGCTTCTCACTTTATCAAACGCTAGGTTATTGAGTTCATTTGTTTCTGAAACTCCCTTGCCTAGTCTATTCCATTGGTCTATCTTACTATTTTTTAACCAATATGGGATGGTTTTGATGATATAATTTGAGGTCTGGAAGTGCTATTCCGCTTTCATCCCTACTTCTTTTTTTCCTTTCCCTTGCTATTGTAGAATCTTGTCTTTTTCCAAATGAATTTTGTTATTATTTAACAAGTTTTATAAAGTATCCACTTAGTAATTTGATTGTATAACATTAAAAGTGTAAGTTAACTTTGGAAATATTCTCATTTTATTATATTGACATGGCCTAACCATGAATACTGAATATTCTTCCAGATGTTTAATTTGTTCTTTATTTCTTTAAGGAACATTTTGTAATTACGTCATTTTTTTTGGAGGGGGAAGGCAAGGCAATTGGGGTCAAGTGACTTGCCCAAGGTCACACAGCCAGCAAGTATGTCAAGTGTCTGAGGCCACATCTAAACTCAGGTCCTCCCAACTCCAGGGCCATTCACTGCACCACTTAGCTCCCCCTATGTAATTGTGTCTTTTTTGCAAGCTACACATTGTAATTGTATCTTTGTAATCTGTATCTTTTGTATGCTTTGGTAGGCCAATCCTCAGATATTTTATGCATTTTGTAGTTATTTGGAATAGAATTTTCTTTTCTATTTTGGCTACTTGGGTTTTGTATTATTATGTAGAAATGCTGTTGATTTTTGAGGGTTTATTTTGTAGGCTGCATTGTCTTTAAAGGATGCATTAACTATTTATGCCTTTTTACATTTGTTTGAAATATCTTTTTCCTTGGTACACGGTCAATTTTTGTAAAAGTTCCATTTGGTGCCTATGGTTATGTGTGTATTCTTTTATTCCTCTTAGAAGATACTATAAGTCTTTTAATTCTAGTTTCTCCAGCACTTTGTTCAGTTTCATATTTTCCCCTTTGTTTATCTTTCTGTTAGTCTTATCCAAAACTTAGAGAAGGGCATTGAAGTTTCCTAACATTATTTCATCACCATCTATGTCTTCTGCTAGATTATTTTATGAATTTTATGTGGGGTTTGGTTGATGGATTTATGCTAAAACGCTAAAGCATTTGGATCATATCAGTTTATTACTGATTGGTTTTCTATGGTTCCTTCCACCATACTGTAATTTCTTTGTTAATTTTTGGGGGAGAGTTTGTTTTTGTTTTGTCAGATAGCATGATTACCTCTGCTTTTTTGGATTCACTTGATACATAGTAAAAAAAAATTTTCCCCATCCCTTCAGTTTTATTTTGTATGTATCTTTGTTTTTAAAATGAGTTTCTTGTCTCCAACAGATTGTAGCATTTTGTTTTCTTATCTGAACTACCATTCTTTTTCATTTTATTGGATTGTTTAATCCATTCACATTTAAAATTGTGAACTCTGTTTATATTTCCCCCCATTTGTCTCTAATATTGGTCCTTTTAAAGATATGATTTCCCCCCTCTACTGCTGTAAACATAGTATTATGTGGCTTCAGTTACTTTAGCTTATTCTTTTTTTAAGGTGGCTGTATTCTCAAGTGCTCTCTTCCCTTCGCCTCTATATTTTCCTCCTGTTAGTTATACCTTTCCCTTTGGAAACTCCTTTATGGTCTTACTTATTAGTTCTTTTTTCTTCCCTATTTTCATCTGGTTATTTAATTCTTCCCCTCTTTTCCCCCTCTCAGTCAAGTAGTGCTTTCCTCTCCTACTCTTCAACTAGTCCTCATTAGTTTTAAAATTTCATTTTTTATGCCCCTTTCCAGAGTGGGTTTTTCTCACTCTCTTCATTATCCATCTTTTCTTTCTGTCCACTCTAGATCCTCATTCTCTGGTTCTTGATACCTATAATTAGTCTCTCTATTCTCTAAATTCTTCATGGAATCATAACTTCTATAGTATCTATTCTGTGCTCTCCCTTCTTGGCAGTTTCTGCCACTGCCTTGTAGAGCTGGTCTTGAGGATTCTCTTTTTCCATTGTTCCTCATTTCTAGAACAAAGTCAGTTTCTGTTGGTGACAGAGAAAACATTGCCCCACGGTAAAACTCTGAACCTCCTTCCCCTGCGCCCCAACCCCCACCAGTTCCCTGAATATGCAGCCAACCACTGATCTATATCTTCCATCTGGTTGCCTTCTTTTCTTCATTTGCCTCACAAATCTCCCCCTTGGATCCATGTTCTCCCACTCTCTCCCACTTTACCTGCCAGGTGTAGGTAGCCACTAGCATATCCAACTCCTTCCCTCCCAAGTTAGGACAAGTGGTTTTTTCAGGCAATAAATCCACCAACCAAACACCACATAAAGTGTCTGTCTCCTTTCACAGGGTATCTCTCTTCATCCATAGGAGGCATCATCAGTGGAACCTTATCTCACTGCTAAAGCAAAGCTTCTCTCCTTTCCCTTTTCCTGCTCAAAATTTCTACCCACTCTCTTACAGATTTCTCTCTTTCTGAGATCACCAGGATCACCTTCCCTTCATTGTTAACCCTCAATTTGACCCATGCACATCTCATGCTCCCCTCTATCTCTGTGGTCCCCTCCTTCACTTTAACCCAACCTTTGATTTTGTAAAGTAGCCCCTCGCACCCCCAAATAACCATTGATTCATCTTTAGGCAGGATGTGTGTTCCTGCCTTTACCCCTGTCATCTTGTATACCTTTAGAAAGAAGTCCCTTATTAGTATCTGCTGTCACTCTGTGACTCTGTGACTGTTGCATTTATACACTCATGGATTTCTCCTCTTTGGGGTGTTTAAGAAGGAAATAATCTCTTCAGGTCTGGTTGTTTTTTTTTAAAGAATGTTTTAAATGTTTCTTTATTATGGAATATCCATCTTTTTTCATTTATAGCTAAGTTCAGATTTGCAGGGCAAGTCCCTCTGGGCTGCATCCTGGGCTCTCTGACTCTTCAGAACAGATTGTTCCATCCCTGTGTACACTTTCTGGTGGGTCTTATGTTATTTGAATTTCTTTTCCTTTGTATTTGGAGGTCATTCTCCTGATGACCTGAAGAACTTGTTGTTTCTGAACTGAATTGTTAAATTTAATCATTATGGGTCTTGGAGTTTGCACCCTTGGGTTTTTTCTAGAGGCAAACTATTAACTCTTTTAATTGGTATTTCGTTTTCCTATTCTGAAGTTCTGAGCAGGTCTCTTCTATTATTTCTTCATTATAGTGTTAAATTTTTTTGTTCTGTCAGGTCCTTTTCGGAGACCTCTGATCCTTATGCTGTCTCCTGTCTTTGAGATCAGTACGTTTTGCTTGCATAGGGAGCGTATTGTCTTTTAATGATATTGTATTATGCTTCTCTTCTTCTAGATTGGCCTTCACTTCCTTATATTTATATTCCCAATCTCTTGTTCTCTCTTTTGATCATTTGCTGACACTTTCCATCACAGATTGCATTTTTCTATTTTCCCCATTATTTTTGCTATGCAGGTCATAAAATTCTGCTCTTATCATTTTCATTTGGGCAATGAATAGAGCACTGGACTGGAGATGGGAAGATTTGCGTTCAAATCTGAATTCAGACACTTACTAGCTGTTTGACCCTGGGCAAGTCACATAACCCTGTTTGCTTCAGTTCCTCATCTGTAAAATGAACTAGAGAAGGAAATGACAAACCACTCCAGTTTCTTTGTGAAGAAAATCCCAAAATGGAGTCATGAAGAGTCTGACATGATTGAACAGCAACAACAAATTTTCATTTCTCTTTTGAATCAATCAGGAACAGTACATTGTGATTCCATGTTCTCCTCAAATCCCACAGGCTCATTAAGTGTTGCATCACTTTCTTTTCCTTTATAGTATTTTGTATTTGTATCAAATAAGTAATCATAGATGCCTGAACTCATTTACTAAATCTGGAGGCCAGGTGTAGGTAGCCACTAGCATATCCAACTCCTTTGGAAACTCTCTACATGAGAACTAGGAACAAAAGAAAATGGACAGGCCACATGTCTGGGCTTGACATAGAACTAAACACTATATCTTTCTGCCATTAATTTTTTCCATTTTGATTTATCTGCTTATGTTCAAGGATTTTGAGTTTTCTTCTTCCTGAGATCTTTGGTAATTTCAGTCACCCCCCCCCCCTCCTTATTTTCCCCTAATGCTCACTTTCTAACTCTGACTCACCCAATCCTCCTGATAGTAGTTTCTTTGGAGGCTGAATTTCAAAGCATCTCAGCCTCCTTCCACTCCGGGCAGTTCACCTAGGTCTGTGCCCCAAGTGATGTTTGGAATTGCTGAACTGGTCCCCTGGTCCCAAGTGGATACTGAGTATTTTCCCTTATTCTTGGTGAAGTGAGATGTGCCCCCATCCCTAGCCCCCAACACACACTCGTGCGCACGCGCGCACACACACACACACACACACACACACACACACACACACACACACAGTCCTGTACCAGTGTCCTGTTTTCATCTGTCTGTTCCTCAATCCCCTGGCTGGGGAAGTTGAAAGGGCTGACACATTGGTGCTATGGGACTGATTTTTATAGTCTGGGTCTCTGTGGGTCTGGGAATTGGATGGGGGGTGGGGTAGGGTATAGTGTTTAGTTCTATGTCAAGCCCAGACATGTGGCCTGTCCATTTTCTTTTGCTCCTAGTTCTCATGTAGAGAGTTTCAACGTCTGGAGCACCTCAGAGGTAGACTGGCTATCTCTCCTGACTGGAACAGATTTTTGCAGCCTAGATCAGTGATTTCCACAGCACTGGAAAGAGAGAGAAAAGACAGAGGTTTATTGGACTTTATTTCTAGCCTGTGTGGAGTGACTAGTGCAGCCTTGCTGCCAGTAGTATGGGATGTGGGGAAGGGGTGCTGAGTGAATTTAATGTAAAAGTAAATTTATGAATTTTTTCAAGCTCATTTTAAAAAGAATTTTTGAATTTTTTTTTAATTCTGAGCCTCTGAAATCACAGAGACAAGAAGTTTCTTTACCTTTGGTGCACAATTTATATTTTGAAGAGGTTTGAGAGCTTGAGGGAATGAGAGAAAATGTTTAGTCCTCTATTTTTTTTGTCATGTGACCAACAAGTCCTCTCTAGCGTGTTTCCAGACCTTATCTGTACCAGTTAAATATTGAAGTATTGAAGATCAATATGTGAAGTGGATAGAAAGCCCCCAGTTCTGATCGCAATGAGTCCCTAGCAGTTATGAGCCTGAGGCTATATGCACTTCTTCCTTCTCAAGAGATTTTAGCTTACCCTTTCCCCTAGGATAGAGGAAAGAGCAAACTTGCTTTTCAGGTACCATCACTGTCGTGGTCCCATGGATCCAGACCACTTGTATAGGCATTTAGTGGGGACTTTATATCTACCCTCAAAGATTTTTAATTCTCTGAAGACAGTTACATAAATTGATATTGGGGGGAGGGGCATGGGGAAAGAAGACCTAAAGGGACTGAGTGGGAGATAATGCTATAGAGAAATTAGCTATCCGTATTATTTAAATACTGTCTATATTTGAAAACTGATTATTTAGAAACAACCAGAATCCTCTCCCCCCAAACACCTATACAGCAAATCCAGAGATCTGGAACATTGTTTGTGCATTAGCATCAGCATTTGGAAAACAAGAACAAATCTATGATTTTTGTTAAGCATAGAACAGTATATATAGTCATCTCCAACCCAGGAGAGAACCTGAAAGTGACAATGGAGGGCAAGGAATATGCCAACTCCCCCACTCAACCAGTGAGCTAAGGAGAATGAGTGAAGACAGTACTGGAAAAGGTGGTCAAGGGGTGTGTTATCTGGGAGGAGGAAGCCAGTGAGGAAGCCCTTTGGGGAATATGAAAGATGTCTGACCTGGCCTCTTGCCTCCTTCCCTCAGGGGACACATTGCCTCCAACAGTAGACGGAAGGCACAAGGTGTGTGGTCACAGGTGCTCCTGGCCACAACTTTTGGTGGCCACAATTCAACAAAAAATATAATGAATATCGAGGTTTATTTTTTAAAATCATTTTGAAAAAGGGATTCAAACTGAAACGCAAACTAAATAATTTAATCCTACAAACTGGTGGATTAAATTTTTCAAAAAGATAGAAACAATAGGTAATTTCAACAAGGAAAATGTAAGTAAGGCAACATACCAAAGCTTTGGGGATGTAGACATAAGCAGTCTTTTAAATTTTTTTTTGTTTGTTTTTTGGAGGGCAGGGCAATTGGGGTTAAGTGACTTGTCCAAGGTCACACGGCTAGTAAGTGTTAAGTGTCTAAGATAACATTTGAACTCAGGTCTTCCTGACTCCAGGGCTGGTACTCTATTCACTGCCCCACCTCGCTGCCCCTTTTTAAAAAAAAATTTTTTTTTGACAAAAGTAGTCTTTAGACAGAACATTTATATCTTTTAGCATTTTCATAAAGAAAAAAGTATAATGCATTAGGAATAAAGTATTTTGAAACTAGAAAAGTAAGAAAAATTTAAAACTAAGTAAGCTGAAAAAGGCTATTCTGAAAAATCAAAGCAGAGAGTATTAATTAAAATACAAAAAAGCCAACCACTTAAGTGATAAACAAAACTTGGAACTATTTTTTTAAAATAGTAGTAAAATGGATAAACTGTTAGTGAATCTGACTTAAAAGAGAGCCACAATTAGACAAACCAATGTGAACCACATAAACTCCATTGGCAATGATCCACACCTACAATCCAAAATATGAGTGGATATTCTCAACTCAAGACGTGGCACCAACCAAGACACTGAGAGATTTTTTGCAGAAGCACATGGCAGAAGCAGACATGTACATACTCAAGTGACCTGTCACATGTGACCTCAAGTCACATTTTGGGAAGGTGAACCCAGTTTAGGAAGTTTATAAGTTTGAAAGTTCAGGCACTTTCTAGAGGAAGAGGCACTTTTCAAGAGGCATTCCTCTTCTAGAGGAAGATTTCCTCAACAGTGAAGTTCTTAAAGAAGGAAGAGCACTGATGATAGGGGTTTTTTTTTTTGACAAAATTTAACAGTCATTTCTATTAAAAATTCTAGAAATCATATGAATAAATGGATCTTTTCTTAATATTGGAAATAATATTTATCTAGGTATAAGAGTAAATATATTTAATTGAGAAGAGTTAGCAAGCTTTTCAGTAATGTTGGGAGTAAAGTAAGGATGCCCATTATCAATATTCTACTATTTAACACAATGCTAGAAGTGTTAGCATTTCTTATTCTAGCAATAAGATAAGAAAAATAAATGAAGCAAAAAATCATAGGACATGAGGAAATGAAAGTATTGCTTTTTGGCTGATAATAAGGTGGTATACAGAACCATAACCAATCAACTAAAAATTAATTGAAATAATTTGTTATTTCAGCAAAGTTGCAGGATACAAGGTAAATCTACACTAGTCAACAGCATTCCAATACATCACCAAAAAAACCCAGCAGGAAGACCTAGGGGTTCCTTCTTCCACAGAAGAAACCCAGTTAAGAACAAAAACACTGAAATGCATATGATTATTTTAAATGATACTGAAAATGGTTTTTTTTGTTTTTACAAAACACCATATCCATTTATTTTAAAACATCAAAAAGCATAGGAATAAATTGACCTTTTCCTAAGGTGATAAATAATAACTATCAAAAAGCAAGATATTAAAGAAATACTAGAGACCATTTCCATAAGATCCAAGATAAAATAAAGATGTCTATTATTACTATTATTTAATAAAAGACTAGAAATGTTAGCTATAGTAATGCGAAAAAAGAAATTGGAATAATAAACATAGGAAAAGGAGATTCAAAATTATAACTTTTTGCAGGTCATACGATGTCTGCTTCAAGAGCCCCAGAGATTCAACTAAAATGAAATAGGAACAATAAATCCATCAAAGTTAGAAATTCCCCAAATCTCTAGAGTGGCAAGCTAGAAAGAGGGCATGCTCAAGGTGCCAGCTTCTCTATATGTCAGTTTCTTCTGGAAGTCTTTTTCTTCTCAAGTGATCTCTCTCTAAAGAAAGTCTAGAACTGTGTGTATAGTATCCTTAAACCATTAGCAGAAGACCAGGATTTCTCTTCCCCCGGGGCTCTCACCAACTCCACCCCTCACAAGATATGGAGCCTGAAGCAATATTTCTCTCCGCCAGTGAGGAGAGTCTTATGCAAGTGCAAGCCTTGAGCCATAAGGGATATATGCAAATACATGCAACTACCGTGGGCTTCTGCTCCAAGGAAGCCATTTCAGTCCTTGATGGGAAGATAGGCTTCCCTTTCCCTAGGATCCATTCCACTCTGTCCTTTGTTGGCTTGACTTCTGAAGATGAAGGGAAATCCAAGAGTTTGAAATACTGTCAACCTGTTTTTATAAACCATGGAGTGGGGTGGCCAGTCATCTTGGAGGCAGTCTCAGTGTCTGAAACCCAATCAACAACTCTCTGTATTCTCTTTAGATTCCAAAGAGGACATGGAGAACTCCTTCAATTGAGCACGGCCACACTGTTGTGTGGGCATGGCCATACTGTTCTAGTGGGCCTGTTCACACTTCATGGGGAATTGACTCTTAGATGTTGTCAGACAAAGACCTATGTCTCATAACCATAATGGATTGATTTGGAGAACTCATCACGCTTATTGGAGTGAAACAAAGCAATACAAAGCATTGATTGATTGCATTTATTTTATTTTATTTTTTTGTTCCTCTAACTTTATGATAGTCAGCCACTGATAGATATGGGGTCTTATTGATACTACTACACAATATATTTCACATTTGTCTCCTCTCTTCTCACAAAACCATGCTAGTTTAGGCCTTCACAGCTTCTCATTTGGACTAGTCTAATGGCTTCCTAATTGGTCACACTTAAGCTGTGATTTTTCCAAAGCAATGTATGATAGTGAAAGCTAGACTACAAGGAAAACTGAGTGTGGCAGAATTGATGCTTTCAAATTGTGCTGGGGAAGACTTTTGAGAGTCCCTTGAATAGCAGGGAGATGAAATTGGTCAATACTTAAGGAATTCAGGCTATTCACTGGAAGGTCAAATACTGAAGCTGAAGCTTAAATACTTGGGCCACAAAATGAGAAGACCTTGATTCTGGGAAACTCTGAAGGCAAAAGAAAAAGGGGATGGCAGAGGATGAAGTGGATGGCTAGTGTCATGGAAACAACGAGCATAAATCTGGACAGACTTCTAGCAATAATGGCAGATAGAAGGGCCTGGTGTGCTATGGAGTTCATGGGGTCATGAAAAGTTGGATGTGACTGGATGACTAAACAGCAATAGCAACAACAAGAAGACAAATCTACTCTCTATTCCTTGCAGCTCATTCTCCAAACACATGCCAAAAGGATATACCTAAAGCAAAGGTCCGAACACATCACTACCAACTTTGAATTTAAGGTTGTCTCTGCAACTTCTACCCATTGCTCTGAGCTCTGCCTTTAGGGGCCAAATAGAAGGAGTCTCCTGCTCCCTATTGATCCTCTAGGATCAAATAAATATGCCTCTGTTTGGCATTTAAAGCTCTTTGTAATCTTGTCTCAACCTACCTTACCTTACCTTTATACTCTGGGCTTATGGGACTCAAAAGTTCTAGGGTTAGAGAGGTTCCCACCTCTCACTATTCTTCCATTCCTCCTTCTAGCTGGGAGAAACTACCTGGAGAGAGAGGCCACGCCTTCTTTCACATTACTCCCCTCCAAGCACTCTGTAGACCAGCCATAATGGCCTTTTTAGCTGTTCCTCCATCTGTGTGGAGTCTCTGTGTCTTTGCATAAGCTATCCTCTGTGCCTGGAATGTACTTCCTTCTCACCTCCACATTTTATAATCCCTGGTTTCCTTCAAGGCTCAGCTCAAGTTCCAATTTATGTATGAGATTTTTCCCGGTAATCCAGTGACTTTCCTGCTACAGTCACTATGGAGTGAAGTGGCTTTTTTGACAATAAAACATCCTCCTGAGTCCCAGCCAGCCAGTCATGTTGGGAGTAGCCCCAGTGTCTGTACACTGGGAACAGACAGTGTATCTCTTTTATATGTGTTTTATAAATACTTAAGTTGAATAAGCTGATATGTTTATATATTGCTATGTTTTGTTTTCCACTCCATTTTACTAAGTTATCTTAGAAAGTGAGATTTTTTCATGCATTTTTACTACCAAAAGAAAATAACCATTACCAGCCACGGTTGGAGGTGTGGCTCTAATACCAATACCCTCTTGGTTCAAGTTTATTGTTGGGATGAAACGAGGCACTTGCAAGTCACTGAGGATTGAACAAAGAAGGTTTATTTTTCCTTAACAGCAAGAATATGCATCAAGAATATAGTAGCACTTAGTTTCTCTAGTTGTAGGCTGCCCTTGTCTCCATCTGGAAATTTGTCTAGTCAGTAAGTCATCATGTGTGGTAGCTTGCATGATATCAGGCACTTATCAAGTCTGAGTGGCCCAGACCACACAGAACCGGGACTTTTTTTGTGCATGGGGCTTTTTACTGTCCTAGACCTGGAAGCTTGGAAAGCTGGGGTCAATCAAACTGTGTAGGAGGAGAAAGCTTCATCAGGAAAGCTTAGACTGAAGGAAGTTTCATAAAGGGCATTCCTATTTGTGAACTTTTCTAGGTATTCTTTTAGATCTGTAAAACTTTTCTGTATAAAACACACTCATTCAATAATCTAAGTTGAATGAGTCCCAGAAGTTGCAACCTTCTGAGGTCACCCTTTCATTAGTAACCATCAAATTTGCCAACCTGGGCTCCTTTGGATCTGGGGAGCAAGGAGCAGCAGCCCAAGACCACACATGGCACCACGATTTATGTATTTCTTTACCATCTAACATGTATACAATTATGCGACTATTTTTGTTAGGTTCCTATCTTTTATGTGTCACTGATGATTTTTTTAATGTTGTTCTCCTAACCCATTTCCCCCATAAGCTGCAAGTTTTTAATTGAGTGATTTTGCATAGTGCAGTGATTTTTAGTAACACATTTGTCACATTATAACAAAACTGACTGTACTCAGAAACATCACCAATGGGGCTGATATAGGTCCAGTCTACCATAAATGCAGCCTTCAAGGCACCCAAGCTGGTACTTTTCAGTGATGGAAGGGAGGAAAAACACCCTTTACAAATTTATAATCTCAAACAGAGACATGAAATTGCTGCTTCTCACGTGATTCTACAGTTCCATTTCCATATAGGCAAAGTTATTCTCCACAGTGCAGGGAGTAAAGTAGACACAATTCTCATGCTTTTGTGTACCTTTCATTTGACATAGGAAAGACACCATCCATTCACAATTCTTCTGAGGCTAGATATATCCGGAGAGGTGGTGATTGGCTCCTTAAATATTTGTTAGTGACACTTGAATCTTTCTCTTATTCTGCAATGACCCAAAGTTGATCTGAATAACTTCTCAAAACACTGTCAACAACAGCCAAGTACTCTCCTATAGAATTAAACTGTATTGGGTAAGGAGAATAATTAAACCTAAATAGACTCTGTTCTGCACATTTATCTAAGGTAAATATTCATTGTTTTGTTTACTTAGATAAAGAATATTCCTCTATTTTCCAACTAACTTACTGTAGCTGACAGTTTCTTCCCAGGAAACAATGCTACTCCAGAATCAAGGCACAGCCTCAGGAACTTTGATGTGAGTGGAGAGGCAGTAACCTAAAGGGGGTTTGTCTGATGGACACGACAGTTGTGGTCTGTTCTGTGAGTGCCAGGGACTTGTGTAAATTACACCAAATTCTCACATGATTCTACAATTCCATTTCCATATAGGCAAAGTTATTCTCCACAGTGCAGGGAGTAAAGTAGACTGCTCCAAGGAAGCCATTTCAGTCCTTGATGGGAAGATAGGCTTTCCTTGCCCTAGGATCCATTCCACTCTGTCCTTTGTTGGCTTGACTTTGGCAATGGCTTGAAGTACTAGGAGACATAGTCCAATCTGCCGTTTGAGGGGAAGTACCTCCCTGCCAAAATGGGCTTTCCCCTTCAGAACACATATCCTGAAAAAACAGAACACTTAAAGACCAGACTTTGTTATTTGGGTGGTGGTATCATCCTGCTTCTGGTGGTAGAATTTGGGTCCACTTTAGCAACAGGTAGCACTTTAAACTCTCACAAAGATTAACAATAATTGATTTTGTCAAATTTTAAGGGGCAAAAGGATTCTGTGCAATGTCTTATGTCGTAGAGGAACAGCTGAAATAACATTTTTAAAAATTAATTTTTGAAAGTCGTTTAGTCTTCAGACCTATGTAAACTATGCTGCAAATAAGCATTATCCCGTGATTTAAAAAAAAAAAAACCAAACAAACCCATTTCTATTTTGCACTAGGCAGTGGCTTGAATCCTTTCTTACCAGGAAAGGATAAGCTGTCAGGGGAAATAAAGGCTTTTCTTTTTGAAACTCAAAAAACCCTAAATCATCACTTTTAAAAGTCTACCCTCCTTCCAAAAAAAATCCACACAAAAGAACAGGTAATGCAAGTAATCATTTTATTTCACCTTCTTAGATCTGTTTGCTATAGTACAATCATTCCTGGAAGACTCTTTCATTCCTATTTTCTGCCTTCTGTTTCTGGTATCCTTATAGATTCTCAGGGGCAATAAGGTATGTAGAAGCAGCTGGTATGACAGGACTACAGTTTGTTTGTTTGTTTTTACAAGTGAGATGTTAAAATCCTGTTTCACTTTTTGAAATAATAATATGGCTACAAAATGCCAAGAATTAAAAAATTAAAAAGTATAGTCTACTTCCATTCTGTAAATACACAAATTGATAGATGCTATGATGATCATCCTTTTAGCTGGACTGAGAAAGGTAAAATATACATAGTAAGACATTAACTTGTACTTTTATGTATCTCAAGTATCTCAAGTAATTTATCTCAGAATTTGTCTCTACACTATAGTCATTCTTGAATATGTCTACTCTGTCCCAATCTCATTGACCCCTCCCTTTTAACAACAACGAAACCAAAAACTTCAATAAAACCAATGGCATAGCAACTGTATCTGACAATGTATACAAAAATCCGTGGCAGTAATTCTACATCTGCCTCCCAAGAGAAATGAAATATCTTTCCTCCAGGACAGAGGTTGGTTATTTATCTATCTGAACTTAATACAACAATTTCTTTTCCAAAAATATTATCAATTAACTGGCCGCTTAGTATGTAATGGGTACCTACTAAAGTATTCAGCTCAGTATTACTCTTTGTCATTTAGTTGACTGAAATGATATCAAATTGAATTGTGATGATTGGCTAGTATTAGGTGCCCAAAATTTGAATTGACTCATGAATAACTAATTCAATCTTGTCATATAGATTCAGTTAAAATCTGTGATGGGTAAAAGAAAAAATTCTCAATAAAAGAATACCTGAGAGAAAGCTGAGTTTTAGTTCATCACATTAAGTTGTTTGGAAAATCACACTCCTGTTGCTGTTACCACTGCAATCAAGATCCCCAGCGGCCATTGCTACTACTATAGATATACATGCTGTCAATCTTGTGGGTGCTGCAGCAGCCTCACAGAAAGAATTCTAGACATTTCAAACTCATAAGGTCATCTGCTCAGGAAAGGAGATGTAAAAGAGGCAGCTCAAACCCAAGTTTAGGCTTGTCTAGGTAGGACATGTGCTCACTGCTTCATGAAGACTGGGTAGATATAGCTCAAAAACAAGCCACATGAATCATAACAGGAAAGGCAGAGGGACCTGAGGATGATTTGGTCCCTTTTGTATACCCACTGAATCATCAACAGTCAGTTAAAGGGCTCTTGCTTCCCATTACAAGTCACTATGCAACAAGTTACATGTGGTCAGAAGTAACTCCCCCATCTCCAAACTTCCACATGGTTGCTTGAAAACAGGAATGAAAACTCAGCAAGCTCTATGGAAGGAGTGGGAACTGTGGCAAAAGCAGTATCCTAAACCCTCCCCTCATGCAAGTCAGGTTATTTTTACCTTAAAAGGTATTGAAGCCATCCTCCTGCACTGATTGGCTCAAGGATTAAAGGCTCAGGTTGTTGACAAAACTTCCTAGTCAGCTGAGTACAAACTAACCCTCATGAATGCCAAGAAGTCTGTGATGCTTGGTTTGGTCGATGATAATAAGCAACTCAGGGAAAGTTGCTTCACTGAGCTAAATAAATTTGAAGTAATCTTGATGCTTATCCTTACTGAATATCCTTCTTCTGCTTTGACTAAGCAACTCTCCTTTTTAAACTATTGAATGGCCTATGAGTTTGTCATTTTGTTCCAGTATTGAACTTAAATCACTAGGAGACTGGCCGGAGTCAGGCTTAGTCCAGAACAAAGTCATGATAAATATTAGCCAGTGACATTTTCTTCTATATTTCACTAATTTCTATGGCACAAATTACATAATTTCATAGTATTGTCCTGAAAATACCATCTGCTGTCTCTTAATCCTCCATATGCAGTAAATGCTTCCTATAATGCTGTCATCAGGACATTTTAGGTCTTGATATATCTGATAGATCAGCCTAATTAGGCCTTTTTAAAAAATATACTTTCAGGCTATAAAACACCTTAGATGGAGGCCAAGGTAGCTTTGTCTTTAGAACAAATTGTCCTATGTTTGGAGCAGCTATGTACTTTATATCAATCAGTCAAGTATTTAGATTTAAGTCATATTGGCTTTGATTCAACACCAACCTAAAGGAAATATTCTAAAAAGAAAAAAAAAGGAACTTTTAAAAATTTAGACAGTCAGATGTAGTGGCATGAACACTGAACTTGAAATTAGAAAGCCTCGATTCAAGTATCAGATCTGATATTAACTGCATGATTCAAGGCAAATCATTTCAACTCTGAGTCTCAAAAATCTCATCCAAATCCTCTGATTGTCTGAGCCTAAGTTTACTTATTTGTGAATATTAATTCTTACATTACCTATTTATTTTAATCCAGGTCTATCTCTTGGTAGTTTAGTTCTGACAAATGAAATTATTCCCATGGAGGTCATTCAAATGGCAGCTAGGTGGTACAGTGGGTAGAACACTGGGGTTGTAGTCAGGAAAATCTGAGTTCAAATCTGACCTCAAACACTTAGTAACTGTGTGACCCTGGGTAAGTCACTTAAACCGTGTTTGCCTCAGTTCCTTATCTATAAAATGAGCTGGAGAAGGAAAAGACAAACCACTCCAGTATCTTTACCAAGAAAACCCAAAATAAGGTCATGAGAAGTTGGACATGGTTATAACAACTGAACAACAAAAAAGTCTTTCTATAGTTTACAAAAGGAGGTTTACTTAACTATGGTACAGAAATGATATTCAACAAGATCAGATAGGTCAGCTTTCTCTGCTCTCTCCTTCCTTCTCCCAAATAAAAAATGTGGTCAGCCTAGCTTGGCCTTGGGACAACTGACAAGTTGGAAGGTCTGCTGTGAATGGGTCTTTTTTTTCAATTAGGTGACGATAAGGCCACTATGGAGTTACCAATACAGTCACATGGCTTGAGCCCCGCTCCCTGGGCCATTCAAGTCTTGAGGAAAGCTTTCTTGTCTTTTAGGGGAGAAAATTAGCCTAATTTTCATTGCAGGGGGTGAAGTAGATATGGATGCTCATTCTAAGGAAAGCACTCTACATACCATAAAGAACTATCAACAAATGTGAGCTTACTAATATTAGTAATTCAAGTGATTGTAAATCATGGTTAAAGGTTTAGGAGTGGAGTTAAGGTTTACCAGTTAATAGAAAATTGTGGAAGCAGGGAGTTTGGGATATTACAGTAATAAAATCAATTATATTTATGAATACAGACTTCATGATTTACTACTGAGGAAGCAGACTGAGACTATCCCACTCCTTCTAACGTCTCTCTGTTATATATTACAAAATAATACTAGGACAATTCTTTAAGTTTTGGTCTAATGAGAAAACTTTATCAGCACTCAAACTTCTAGGAAAACAATTGCCCTGAGCCCTTTTAATAAGGCTTAACCAGTTTCTAAAAGGAATATAAGTAAAAAATTCAGGAAGAACTATTATTCCTGAAGATAGAATTAGGGTGGAGCCTGAACAAAGACTGGACATTTAAGGTCAGTATCCTCTTTCCCCATGCCTTAACAGACTTTTGGTGATGATCAGACTAAGAGAAGGGGAAAAATCTTTCATCAAATTCAGTTAATAGAAGTATTCCTTGAGTTCACTTTTAACCAGGTGAACTAGAGAATCCATAGAACAGGGTCGTAACTTTTTTTATGTCTCTTTGGAAGCCTGTTGAAGCTAATAAACTCTTTGTCAGAATAATATTTTAAATGTATAAAATAAAATACACAGAGTTAAAAAGTGAATCCATTATTTTGAAATACAATCATATATATATATATATACATACATATATGTGCGTGTGTATACACACACACACACACACACACACACACACACACACACACATATATATATATATATATATATATATATATATACATATATATATGTTATAGTTCACGAGCCTTTGCCTTAGACGGAATGGTATAACAGGGAGGATGGTTTAGGAAAATGATTGTTTAGAGTGTCCTGACATTTCAAGGGTCTATTTCTCCTACAGATAGATCAAACTGTTACCTAAACATTGCTATTATTTTATTTTATTTTGGATTTTTTTTATAAATAGAAAATGGCTTGATTAGATAGACTTTCAATGGCAAGATGTATTTCTGTTTCTGAGTTTGGTTTTTTTTATCCTTTAGCAAAGAAGAAAAATTATTTAGCAAAGAAGAAAAATTATTTAGATTGATTTAATAAATCTATCTCTGGGTAGGTTGGTGCTCCAAATGCAGAGTACAGGGTTTTTTCCCATTTGACACCTATCAAACAGTTAAAGCTTAAGCTACTTAAAAAAAACATACAGCACAACACTTTGAGTATGATTTAAAATGAAGGTAATAAGGCTGAAAGTAAATGATCAGTTTGTGAAACCGTGAATGCATATGTTCGTTTGGGTTTGTGTATTTTAATTTATGTCTTAATTTGAGCAAACATGGAGAAAACAGTAAAAAATACCAAAATTAAGTTCTATATTACTTCTGGCTAAAAGGCTTTCAGGAGACAGATACTATAGCTCAGAAACTGTAGCTGTCAAAAAGAAGTAAAACCCAGAGGGAAGATAATCTTAAGAGAAAGGTTTAAAAAAGCTTTTATTGAAAAGACAGAATATGCTAATAATTTTAAAAGTAACATGATATAATGTTGTTTCATGAGATGTGGCCAATATTTTAAAAAAACAACCTTATTTCTTTTTCTATTATTATCTTAACTTTAAGAATTGCAAATATTCAAATACACACAAGGACAAAAAGGATTGCAGATAAAGTGACAAAATTCTATTACTTACATTTTAAAAATATATAAATTAACTTTTATAATGTAGTAATAAAGTAGTTTTGCCAAATTCCTCACTTTTGCCTTTTTCTGTATGTTTTTCTGATTTGGGGGGCTATTATTATTATCACTTTTGTTTATATTATACTGTATTCACACTGTTATTTCGGTTCTGCTTTCTTTACTCCAAATCTGTCTTCCTGTATTTCTTTGTATTTCTTATACTCATCATTTATTGTTGAATAATAGTCCATTTCATTCATATATCACAATTCTTTGGCTATGACCAATCATTAAATATAGGTTGTTTTTACTGGGGAATAAATGTATTAATTGTTTGATTCCTTTTAAATTCTTAATTCAAGCAATCAACAAGTATTTGTTAAGTACTTATTTTGTACCAGTCACTATTTTAAACACCGAGAATACAAATGTATGCAGAAAGACTGTCCCTGCTGTCAAGGAGTTTACATCCTGACAAGAGAATACAGCAGAAAAAAGGAGCTGAAAAATGGGGTAGGAAGTAAAGCTATTCTGTGGAGGGCAAAGCAGAAAAAATGCTGTGGAGATGAGTCAGCAGTGCAGCCTGGAGAAGAATGAAAGAAATCAGAAACATTTATTGCAAAGATTTTTTTTCTAATCTCTTTTTATTTCTTTATGATTACTCTGTTATGCAAAGGGTCTTTATTTTTATGTGATAAAATTAATCTGTTTTGTCCAACTTTTTTTCTATTTGTTGAACAGCTAAGAATTTCTAATTCTCTATTCAAAACCCTCTACAAATGTAATTAATCTTCTCATTCAAATAACAAATAAGAGATGTTTAAATAGGGAAAGGTTATAGTTTACTTTCAGTTTGGAGCATAGATAGATTCATGTCATAATCTGCCCAGGATTTCCTCGTGTTCTAGGAAAATTGCATTCCCTGAACTGAACAATTTTCTGTCCTATCTTCTAGAGGGACCAGGAAAAAAAAGTTTACATTATTGGCTTTTTAAAATTAAAGAATAAAAGAGAATCTTATGGGGGAAAAAGTTTAAAATAGGGGCTTTGAGCTAGGCAATTTAGAAGAATTTAAGTGATATGGGCTTAAGTGAGTTTTTACTGTACATGGAATTCATTATGTTGTTTGGAGCCAGGCCCTACAGAGTAAGTTTCTGTTTGAATAAATCTGAAGTGTGTGTGGGAGCAGTAAATCATCTAGGTTGCAGCAGTAATAGTAGCAACAACTGACATTCATTTTAGGGCTTACAAAGCACTTTCCACCAATATTCCTATAGCCAGGTAGTACGAGTTTTATGCAGTGGGAATGTGATTGGAATATCCCCCCCCCCCCCATGCAATATTGCTCCTGATTGCCAGCCAATTCTGAGGCTGTATGGTTAAACCACTGAAAAGCTTGTTGTTTTGGGATGAAGTAGCAAGCTCTGGATTACTCCTTGGCCCTATATCCTTTCTAGGCTGAAGTCCTTCACAATTGAGCCATGTATGTCCCTGGAATTTGCCTGAGGAATCCATATGGGAGGGACCCTGTAGGTCCATCCAATCAATAATTCTCTTTTGCCATATGAGGAAACTGAAGCTCCTGGGGATTGGGTCATATAGCCAGTAGTAACAAGGTTAGAATTCAAACCTCCTGGTGCTATGTCCAACTCACCTTCCCCTGCACCATACTCCACTCCTCTAAGTGGTTCAATCTTTTGCTTTATGAGTATCAATGGTAATTTAGCCTCCTGAAGGAATGTATCATTAAACTTAGGATGGCAGTAGAGTAGAAGGGAAGGCTCACTGGACAAAATCAGGACATTTGGACTCTAGTCCTTGTAAAAGTAGCGATCATATACTAATATAACAATAGGGATAGGAACTAAACCCATAATTTCATCGGTATAGGGAACTCCTTTGTGATGGAAATTTTCTCTACCAATGCAGGTGAGTATCTTCTCTGATATGTATGTGTATATATCTATATAACTATAATATATACATACATGTAATATATGTATATATTATATAAATATATATACAGATATGTGTATGTATATAATCTCAAACATATATAATATGTGTATGCATGTGTGTATATGTAGACTTTTAAGTACATACATATGGTTTCTTGATATGGTTTTTTTTTTAACACTACAAACATTTACATACTGTTCCCACTTTATGCAAGGTCTCATAACAAAGTAGAACAGTAAAGTAAAACTAATAATACAGTGACCTCATTGGAAAGTGCATACAACATTTCACATCCATTATATGTCTGCCCCCTCCCTACTCCTCTATTATTATATTGACAAATTTATTTTCTTTCCCTTTCACCTTCCCCCACACTGCTGGGGGAAACAAATTCTTGTAACAAATATATATAGTCAAGCAAAAGAAATTCCCTCCATGACTTTATACTCTGTGTGTGTGTGTGTGTGTGTGTGTGTGTGTGTGTGTCTATCACCTTTGCCATGGGTAGCATGGTTCATCTGTAATCATGAATGGTCGTTGTACTGATCAGAGTTCTTACAGTTTTCAAAACTGTGTCTTTACAGTATTGTTGCTACTGTACAAATTGTTCACCTGGTTCTGTTTATTTCATCTTTTACCGGTTTATAAAAGTCCTCAGAACTGTTTATTTTTATAATATTGATGTGATAACATAAATTGTTCTTCTGGTTAGGCTTATTTCGCTCTGCATCAGTTCATTTTGTCTTTCTGTGGTTGGATTTTCTGTTTTGTTTTGTTTTGTTGCATAAGCCTAGTCTCAAAACCCATTGGTATAAGACTCTCTTCTTATTGATGGAAATTCAATGCCCTGAGGTTGTGAGAGTAGTGGGGCAGAGTTGGTGATCATGGTAAAGAGGAGAGAACTAGGTTCTTTGAATCCCTTCAGTTTCTGTAAGTTCCCTCAGTTTTGGGGGATTCTCTAGTCACTTCTGGCTTCCAGCTTTGAGAGAGAAGATGGAAGATGCCAACCCCACCTCAGGCTGCTGAAGGAAAGGACTCTGAGAAGAAGCCAACGTGAGGGGAGTTGGCAGTCTCCATAATGTCTCTATTTTCAGCTTGCTACACTAGAGACTTTATGGAATTTCCCTTTGGGTAAGGTTTGGGACTCTGTTGGTTGAACTCTCCCCCAATGAGAGAACTTCTACACTTTGTATTGTCTGGTATATATTCTCCCAAGTAACATTTCTTTGTTCTCTGTTTTGCTATTGGCTTGGATAAATGGGTTTCTTTGCTCTTTGCTCTGTATGAGTTCATTGTGGAACTGATAATCAGTGGAAGGTGTCAAGCGTTGGATACAGAGCTTGGGGTCCTCCTTTCCTCCCAATTAATTAACAATGATCAGAAGTTTAGACTGAAATTGAAGACCACATCTCCGAAACTAATATTATTGAAGGGAACAGATAGATATAATTCTAGCCTGATACTCCTTCTCTGAAGAGCATCCAAGCATCCAAGCTTCTGGCCCTAGTCTCTCGCTTACTCTTTGGGAAAGAATTAAAGTCTTATTTTGAGAAAGGCAGAGTCTAGAGATGTCTATTTTGCTTCCCTCATGCTATATGTGGAGGACAGCTTTGTTGCATTGAAATCTATTTCCACTTTCTTAGAGCATGGTAGAATTTCATCTCATTCATATACCACGACTTATTTAACCATACCTCAAATGATAGGCATCCCTTTACTTTCCAGGGTTTTTTGTTTTTGTTTTTTTTGTCTACTGCCACAAAAAGAGCTGCTGATATACAAAGATATATAAAGTGTGTGTGTGTACATATGTGTGTATATATATATATATATATGTATGTATGTGTGTACATATATATGTATATATATAGTATGTGTATATATATGTGTGCGTGTATGTATATATATGATATATAAAGGACCTATACATAAAAGACCCTTTCTTCTTCCTTTAGTCTCTTTTGGGTGTAGGCTTAGCTGTGTTGTAACTGGGTCAAAGTGCACTGTTCAATAATGTTTTTGTGTATAATTACAAATTGTTTTCCATAATGGCTATACTTATTCACAGGCCCACCAATAGTGAATTAATGTGCCTGTTTTCCCATAGCCTTTCCAACATTTCTCATTTTCCTTTTTTGTTGTCTTTACCATTCTAATGGGTATGAGGTAGAATCTCAGAATCTCAGAATTAGTTTACATTTTTCTGATTAGTAGTGATTTGGCACATTTTTTCATTAGACTATATATAGCCTGGGCTTCATTCCTTGAGAACCGTCTGTTCATCCTTAGACAATTTATCAGTTGGGAAATGACTCTTTTTCATATAAATTTAAATGAATTCCTTATATATTTTGAAAACAAAACCTTTATCAAAGAAACTTATCCAATTTTTCCAGCAGTTTTTGTCAACTAGTGAGCCCTTATCCCAGTAGTTAAGGTCTTTGCATTTATTGAAAACTAGGGTATGGGGCAGCTAGGTAGCACAGTGAATAGAGCACTGGCCCTGAAGTCAGGAAGACCTGAGTTCAAAAATGGCCTCAGACACTTGACACTTAACTAGCAGTGTGACCTTAGACAAGTCACTTAACCCCTATTGCCTTGCCTTACCCCCTCCAAAAAAAAAAGAAAGAAAACTAGGATATTAGATACAATTATTTTTGTATGTTATGTTCCTAATCTGTTCACTGAGTGATTTATTTTTTTAACCAGTGCCAGATTATTATTTTGCCCTATAGTTTGAGATCTGGCACTGCTAGAGCCTCTGCAGTCCTATCTGTTATCATTTTCATTTTTAAAAATTCTTTATTTTTTCCACCCCCTATGAATTTTGTTATTATTTTCTGGTTCTATAAAGTAATAATTTGGTAATTCAATTGATATAGTTTTGAATAAGTAAATTAATTTTATTTAAATACCTAAACTATCTGAAATATTAGGTTAATTTAGGCATTATTATTTTTTATTATGTGGGCTTGTCTTACTCATGAATAATTTATATAATATTGGAATTAATTGTTCTTTGAATGTTTGATAGAATTTCCTACTGAAACCATCTGGTCCTGGAGAATTTTTTTTTTGCCAGTTTATTTGTGGCTTGTTCAATTTCTTCTGAAATTGGTGTTATTTGAATTCTCTGTTTCTTTTTCTGTTAATCTGAGTATTTTTTGATTTTGTAAATATTACTTCCTTTAACTCGTTGGTTTTGTTGTCATATTGCTGGACAAATAGTTCCTGATAACATTCTTCATTTCTTCCTCATTTGTTGTATCCTTTTTCATTTTTGTCACTGGTAATTCGGTTTTCTTCTCTTGTCTTCATAATCGAGTTAGCCGTGTTTCTCTATTTTATTGTTTTGTAAAGCTTTCGTATTTATTTATTTATTCAATAGTTGCTTTATTTTTGATGTTATTAGATTTTCTCAGTTTTTGAGATTTCTCTTTTGACATTTGCTTTGGATTTTAAAATTTATTGGTTTTCTAGTATTTTTAGTTGAATTCTCTATTTATTGATATGCTCTTTCTGTCTTTCATCAATAAAAATGTTTAGAGATGTAAATTTTCTCCTAAGGACTGTTTTGGCTACAACACCAAATTTTGGAATATTGTTTCATTGTTGTCATTATCTACCATTTATATGATTTATTATTTGTCCCAATAATTCTTTAGAAGTAAGTTATTTATTTTCCAGTTGATTTTAAATAGTTTTTCCAGTGACCTGATACTCAACATAGTTTTTGTTGCATTATTATCTGTAAAACATGTATATAACATTTCTGCTTTTCTATATTTTGTGAGTTTATGTCCTAAGATATGATTAATTTTTATAAAGATGTCATTCACAGCTAAGATATATGTAAAATCTTTCTTTTTCCATTTGATAATTTCTTTTCTTTTTTTTGCTCTTTTGGAGGAGGGAAGGCAAGGCAATTTGGGTTAAGTGACTTGCCCAAGGTCACATGGCTAGTAAGTGTTAAGTGTCTGAGGCCAGATTTGAACTCAGGTCCTCCTAATTCCAGGGACCATTTGATAATTTCAAGAGATATATCATAACCTACTTTTACTAAAATTCTATTCAAGTCCTTTACTTCCTTGTTTATGTTTTTTCATTAGATTTATATAGAGCCCATAGGCCTTAATTGAGGTCCCTCATTATAATAATTTTATTGTCTATCCCTTCTTGTAATTAGCATATTTCCCCTTTAAGCATTACGAAGCTATGCTATTGAATATATGTACGTTAAGTACTGAAAGTAATTCATTATGTTACCTTTCAGTAAAACATAGTTTTACTATTTATCTCTTTCAATTAAGTCTTTTTTTTCTCATCTGAAATTTTAATCACTATCCTTGATTTTTTTGTGTATTCAGTTGAGATATAATAGATTGTTCCAATACCTTATTTTAACTCTATTGTGAGTCTTTATGATTTGAGTGTCTAACCTGCCTTGATGAGCATTCCATTTTACAGGTCAGATCCATTTACATTCACAACTATTTTAGTTAATTGCTTATTTCCTACCATTTTATTATAGTATACTTTTTTCTTTTCTATATTCTCCCTGTTTAGTTCAAGTTGCTATCCTTTCTTTTTTTTCCTTTTAACCTTGTTCCTCACTATCCTCTTTCCAATCTTAAGGTTTGTTTTGCTTATGACTAACTCCTCCCTGACTCTGTATTTTACCCCAATCTCTCTCTCTCTGTCTCTCTCTCTCTCTCTCTCTGTGTCTCTCTCTGTGTCTCTCTCTTTCTCTCTCTCTCTCT
>CM053580.1:151103027-151142122 GCA_028627135.1 Pseudochirops cupreus
GATTGCTTATAAAGAAGAGATTAAGAAGGATGATATTATTTATTTATTGGGATCTGCATTAGGTAAAGAGAAGACAAGTGGCAGTGGAGGTGAGGTGATAAGGTGAATTAGCACAAATATAAAATGAAGAGCTATTTATCCAATAGATAAGTGGACATAAGATATTTTCAAAAGAATGAATGTCATAGGTAGAGGTGACGTCATGAGGTGAACTAAATTAGCAGAAATATAAGATGAAGAACTATTTACCCAGTGGATAGGGGAGGTAGCTGCAACAGGGATTGAAAGCAGACTATTTTAATTTACTAGTACTGATTAGAGTCTTCACCCCATATGTCCAATCTGATGCAAAATTTTGTCTTTTCTTCTCTCACGATATCTTTCATAAATGTCCCCTCTCTCCACTCAGATGGTCACAATTCTGGGTCAGACCCTCTTTACCTCATACCTGGACCAGTGCAAAAGCCTGCTGGTTGTTTTCCTAGGCTCAGGTCTTCCCACTCCAGTCCATCTTCCACTCAACTGATAAATTGATATTCCTAAAGTATGTCTCTCTCTCCCTGTCTCTGTCTGTCTGTCTGTCTGTCTCTCTCTCTCACACACACACACACACACACACACACACACACACACATACACACCCCCATTCAATAAACTCCAGTGTTTCCCTATTATCTCCAAGATGAAATATAAAATGTTCTTTATGGCATTTAAGGCTCTTTTCAACCTTGCCCCTTCCTATCTTTCCGTTCTTTTTAACTTTGTATTCAGGGGTATGATGGTGAATATTTAACAACTAGCTCTGTAGAAGAACGAAAAAAGATTAAACATGACATACTTTTAAATTTAATCTATATTATTAACATTTTCTTCATCACTTTATTAAGTCTAGACAATCAACAAAATAATAAATCAGGTCCTGATCTGTAGCATTTACCAATCTACAAGGTGCAGATGACATACTGAAAATTTAACAGTTGGTTCTCACAAGCCAATATGAGCTTACTCTTGCACTCCACTGGCCATATTCCCTTCCATGTATTCTATGATCCAGTGACACTGGCCTCCTTACTTTTCCCCTTATATGACACCCATCTCCCAACTCTGGGTTTTTCACCAACTGTACCTCCATGTGTGGAACTCCTTCCTCATCTCTGCCATCTCAAATCTCAGCTAACTTTCTCTAAGAAGCTTTCCCCAGTCTTCTTTAACCTTGGTGCCTTCCTTAAGATTATTTTACCTTGTCAACTTGTTATTTGTATAGTTGTTTCCATGTTGTCTCGCCCATTACACTCATTAATGAGAACAGTATCCCCAGTGCTTAGCCCAGTACCTAGAACATAATAGGTACTTAATAAAAACTTGACTGATTGACCACCAAACAAATGGTCTTAACTTACAGCTAAGCCTCTACAGCTATGATCCAGGAAAAAATCTCTATGGAGAGGGGCCTACCAATCTTACCAAGGCTGCCTTTACCAGCTTTGTTTCCAGGACAGACCCTGCAGTTATTGTCCAAGGAATTAATACTTGTGTAATTGCTATCTGGTAACTGTTTCTGCAGGGACTTCAGTCCCTGCTTCCTTCACAAATACAGCTACTAAATATTGAAAAATAAAGTTCTCACCATCAAAATCTTTTATATTGTCAGATTCTTCAATGTCAGAAATAGATATGATTGGTAGGGGCAGAGCCAAAATGGTGAAGTGAAGTCAGCAGTTTTGCTGAGCTCTCCTAACCCACCTCTAAACAACTTAAAAAGGAAGTCAAACTGAATCCTGAGTGGTAGAACCAAAACTCGCTATGACAAAAAGGTCACAGGACATGAATAGGCATTTTTAAGATGAAAAAATCAAAGCAATCTATAGTCATATGAAAAAATGCTCCAAATCACATTGATTAGAGAAATGAAAATTAAAAGTACTCTGAGGCACCACCTCACTCCTATCAGACTGGCTAATACAACAAAAAAGAAAAATAACAAATGTTGGAGAAGATGTGGGAAAATTGGGACACTAATGTCCTGTTGGTGGAGTTGTGAACTGATCCAGCCATTCTGGAGAGCAATTTGGAACTGTGCCTAAAGGACTACAAAACTGTGTGTACCCTTTGATCAAGAAATAGCCCTGCTAGCTATGTATCTCAAAGAGATTTTAAAAAGGAAGGACCTACATGCACAAACACATTTATAGTAGCTCTTTTTGTGATAGCAAAGAATTGGAAATTGAGGGGCTGTGCTTCAACTGAGGCAATGGCCAAACAGGTTAGTGTGTGATTGTAATGGAATACTATTATGTTATAAAAAATGATGAGCAAGCTGATTTCAGAAAAGTCTGGAAAGACTTATACGAACTGATGCAAAGTGAAGTGAACAGAACCAGGGGAACATTGTATAAAGTAAAAGTAATACTGTATGTTGATCAAGTCTGAATAACTTCATTATTCTCAGCCATACAATGATCCAAGACAATTCCAGAGAAAGAATTGATGGGGTCTGAATGCAGATTGAAACATACTATTTTTCCTTTCTGTATTTTTTTCATTTTCAAAAAAATTTATGTCTTCTTTCACAACATGGCAAATATGGTAATATGTTTTGCATGATTGAACATGTATAACCTGTATCAAATTGCTTACTGCCTCAGGAACTTTGCAGGAGGAGGGAGAAAATTTGGAACTCAAATTTTTTTTAAATGAATGTTTTAAAATATCTTTATATGTAATTTGGGGGAAAACAAAATATTGTTTAAAATCTTAAATAAAAATATATTTCCATACTAGCCATTTTGTAAAAGAAAACTCAAATGTAGTAAGTATTCTTAATAACTATTTTTTCATTCATTCATTCTTTGTTGTCCTCATGCGCTTTTAGAAACACTAACAACCTTAGCCCTTATATATGTGTATATGTGTGTATATATATATATATATATATATATATATACATATACATATATATATGTATATATATATGTATATATATATATATACATATATATATATACATATATATATGTACTGACCTACCCTTAATAGAGTATGAATTTGGAGATATTTTTCTCTACACTCCTCCATAAACATGTCATTTAGCCCTTTGTGATCCGTGGCAAGCATTTGACAGAAAGCTGGCCTGAATCAGTGATGCACTTTGTGACTCTGACCCTACAAAACTAACTGGCCCACACAGATACAGAGTCTGATAACTTAGCTTCTTCAGCATCATGGTCCAACCAATCAAACAAAGAGGTAAACACAAACGTGTCTCCATTCAATTACAGAGGAATGAAAAAGGTTAATGGAATTTAGCAAACTACAGATGCTTGCTCCATGTTATTTGTAATTTTTGGTTTTTTTTTGGACACATACAGCATAGGAATGATTCTTTTTTTTTCTTCTCAAAATGCTACTAATAAAGATAATTGAACTAATTTTTTCTAAAGTTATTTACAGGGAAATTATTAAATTAGTCCTTCATGTATAGAAAATATGCAACCAAGCCATGGTAATTTTAAAAAATTTACTGTGATACTGCAGCTACTAAGATTCAAAGTAAAAGGGTATGCATTATGTACAATTATAAAATTTGTGGCCAATTGGAGGATGAATTTGGAATTTATGAATTTATTTGGAAGATGAATGATATAATTTTGTGCCATCTAATGGAGAATATGTTTCACTAAACCTTCTCCCTAAAATCCATTCCCTACAAACAAAACAAAAATTTTAAATCTCAAATAGCCTTCAGGTACAAAAGCAAAATTAGGGCAACCAAATTTTCAAGCTGATTAATCAATTAATGAGTTTTTAATTGTCCATATGTTATCTCAATAAGGAACTCTCATTATATGTATATATATATATATATATATATATATGTATGTATATACATATCTATCTGTCTATCTGGTTTATCTTTCCCATTATGCTTTGAAAAAAGATATATTTTGAGTGTATAAATCACACTTGACTTTTTTTCCCCAGGAATTCTTTCAATTCCATGATGATGAGACTTTTTTGACCAATTAATTTACTGTGTTTGGATCAAGCTTCATGACCCAGGGAAATTAATGTCCAAACCCACATAAATCAAGTGGAATTTATTTGAATAATGTTGTATTCTTATTAAAATTTCAGAAGGCAGAAAGATTTTATTTGTAAAATCAATTCTAATTAGAGTGAACAAGAGGGATATCATCAGGGTAATTCCTCTCTCCACTCTTCCTCATCCTCTCCACAACTTTTTTTTATGATTACTAATAGTTATATTTTCACAAAATAAATTGAAGAAAAAATAATAATCTTTCTCATTTTTAAAAAAGTATGAGAGTTTGGACCATTTCATTAAACTGTCTTCTTTTAAGAGTAATTTCTTCTTTGCAAATGGATCCAGATTAGTAAAGTTGAAGTTTAATGTTTTCTGCCTTCTGATAGATAACAGGTACATTTTGTACTGCTAGTTTACTACTAGCCTTTCCTTTGCACCTACCCAGGTACGTATTACTCCAAGGCTTCGTATCAGAGTTCTATGATTTCTCAGCAAGAGACAACAGACTAAACAACAAACAGACACTATCTTTGCCAACAGTTTTGATAATGGACAAGATCAGAGATGGAGAAGACATCTGTTAAGAGGAAACTGAAATGTCTTGTCATTTTAGATACATCCTCTCCAACCCTACTCTCCTCCCCTACCTATCCCCAAATTCATGATCTGACCGACTCCTGGTTATTTCAGACAGATTTTGACTTTTTGATGGATATTTCTTGGCTTTATTCAGACACTTTAGCTTCTAATGAAGTGCCTTTGTATTTTTCTCATCTGAATCTAAATGAACAGAGAAGCAAGCAATTAACTTGGCTTTTTTCAAAGAAAGAACAACGAAATGGACAAAACTCATCTGGAATTTGTCTCCCTTAAAAATCTTTCATTTGATATTTTCTATAATGAATCTAGTGAAATCTATAAGCTGGCACTGAAAATGATCTTATTTATATCTTTCATTTGAAATGTTTTCCTTCCACCAAACCACATGGTGGCAGGACAAGTAGACTCCACATTTGTGGGTTCAGTTGCAAAAAGTCTCAAGACCAAAATTATGGTCAGAATACTTTTTTTTTTTGCTTCTCCCTATCGTCCCTTAAGAAAGCCACCCAGGATTCAATGGTAAGCATTCAGGACACTCCCTGACAAGCATAATAATCTGACATTCCTATTCTCTTCCTTCTTCCCACTCCCTCTTTCCCAGACTCACCTGTCTTACTCTAATTCTTTCATCTCCTTTCCCTGTTGACAGGGATTCAATCCCTGTCAAACCTCAAAACAAAACTCAGCAAACACATCACACACACATGTGATTCTAAACATAACTCACCACACCAGCATTTTCCCAGCCAGTCCTGGAAAGGGGTCTGTACATTCTTTGGGGCTCCCTCTGTTGCCTCTCACTGAAAGACTCACCCTTGTGTTGTCTCCCTGATTATTGTCAAAGTTTAGTTGATCGTGCTGTTCTCTCAGTAGATTCACTCAGTTTGTCCTCACTACTGATCAGAAAGTCTGGGGCCTTAAAGCAGGGCTTCATCAATTCTTCCATCAGCAGCCTGATTTCTTCAGTTTGTCTCTGGCTCTCTTCAGTATTTCCTACTAGTCTCCAGGTAGTCCAATCCGTGGCCCACCTCGTTTCTGCTGCTCAAGTCTAAGCACTCTAACGAGAGACAAAACATTATTCTTCCAGACCCAGTTTTAAAGAGTCACTAGTTTCTGAATAAAAGACCAATCAAATACCAAAATAGTTCACAGACATCTCACCCACAGCTCAAATGACTTTTTTTTCTTAAGACTCATTGTTACCTTGTTACCACTTGGCTCTTAATTCAATTTGCCTCTGAATGCTCAAATTCAGGGGAAAGCTGAGATATACAGAGGGTAGACAACAATGAAAGAGTGAAAAGGTAACAATAAAAATATATTAGACACATATTAAATAAATTTAGATACATATTAGGCAAAATATTAAGGCCCAATGAGAAAGAAAAGCACAGAGCATAAATAAGTGGAATTTGCAAAGGAAGCAGGCTAAAATAAGACTACATCAATTTTGAAATGTAAACATAAAGAGCATAGTAAAGAAAAATTGCACTAAAATGAATGTAATTAATTTTATTGCAAATGTAATAATTATTAACAAATAAAAGTCAAATATTCAAACAAGAAGCAAAATCTTACCAAACTCCTTAAGCTAGTCTTTAAAAAGACAAAACAAAAAAATTAATATACACAGCCACATAAATAGGTACTTTGTTGTTTATCTTTTTCCAAACCTGTACAATATTCTATCACCTTTGCCCTTGTTTTCCTTCCTTCCTTCCTTCCTTCCTTCCTTCCTTCCTTCCTTCCTTCCTTTCCTTCCTTTCCTTCCTTCTTTTCTTCCTTCCTTCCCTCCTTCCTTCCTTCCTTCCTTCCCTTCTTTCCTTCCCTTCCTTCCTTCCCTTCCTTCCTTCCTTCCTTTCCTTTCCTTCTTTCCTTCCTTCCTTCCTTCCTTCCCTCCTTCCTTCCTTCCTTCCCTTCTTTCCTTCCCTTCCTTTCCTTCCTTTCCTTCCTTCCTTCCTTCCTTCCTTCCTTCCTTCCTTCCTTCCTTCTTTATTCCCTGTTATTGCTTATAGACTTCTGGATTGGGTCATTTCAATCTGCATCATCTAATGTTAACCTTTAGATAGTTAATTGAATGCTATTATGTGTGTGAGCATATGTGCATATACAACTTTGTGGTGCCAGGAAAGCACTGGAAATATGCTGGAGTTGGGATGAAGAGTTAAGGAACAGGGAGAGTGGGACAGATAACCAGAGCAGGAAACTCTGTATTCAAGGAGCTGTGTAGCACCCCATCAAGCCTGAGGGAAGAGCACAGCAGCCAGCTGGGTCCAGTTCTGACCACCCCAAAGTGAGTTGGGCCAGAGACTTAGACTAATGAATTGTGAATTGCTCAGTGTCAGAGGAGGCTTATACTTTGAGATCCATTTCCCAAGGATAAAGCCAGTTGCCTCCATGGGTTTCAACTCCCTCACCTGCCCAGGAAAATTAGCCTTTTGGGGGCACCAAAAACCCTTATGTCTCATCCAGGGTAAAGTCTCCATCTCTCTTCACCCAAAAGAGCATTCATCAACAGAAGCCCCTCATGCTTCCAAAGTAAGGCCTCCTTCCTTCCTTGTACTTTTCAGTCTTTGCTTCCTCCTCAACCACTCCCCAAGAGACTCTTCTTTTTCTGAGACCAGAGCTCATCTTTCCTTCATTGCTATCCCCTGATTTGACCCCAGTGTATCACTCACTTCTTTCCATTCCCCCTTTTCATGTAACCCTCCATATTGTGATGTACCACAAAAGAAGGATGGGACAGATCTGGATTCATATTCAGAGGAAGATAGTGAAGTTTAAAAAGCTACTCCTTTTTCAAAGAGAAATGAATCCAAAAAAATTATGAAAAGAAAACCAACCAATTAGAAAAAGTGATCCAAGAATGTAAGGAAGAAAATAACTCCTTGAAAACTAGATTTCAACAAGGGGAAGCTAATGATGTTATAAGACACCAAGAAATAATAAAACAAAATCAAAAGAATGAAAAAATAGAAGAGAATGTGAAATATCTCAGAAAAACAATTGATCTGGAGAACAAATTGAGGAGAGACAATATGAGAATTGTAAGACTACCTGAAAGTTATGATAAAACAAGTATCATGATACAATATTAGAAGAAATTATTACAGAAAATTACCCTGAAGATCTCTTTTAGAGATCCCAACAGGAATATCAGAGTCAATTTTCAAAGCTTCCAGGCCAAGGAGAAAATATAAGCAACAAGAAAAAAATAATTTAAATACTGCAGAGCTACAATCAGGATCATATAAGACCTAGCAGCTTCTACATTAAAAGATTACAGGGTCTTGGAACACTTGGAATACTCGGGTATGACCAAAAATAACTTACCCAGCAAAGTTGAGTATAATCTTGAATAAAAAAAAAGAACTTTAAATGAACCAAAACACTTTCAGATATTTGTGACAAAAAGACCCAAACTTAATGGGAAATTCAACATACAAGATTCAGGAGAAATATAAGGTATACATTAAAAACCCAATTATTAAAGTCAGACTCTTTACTTCTTATATGTGAAAATGTTATTAATGCTCTTAAGACTGTAGTCATTACTTGAGCAGTTTGAAAGAAAGGCTTGGACTGACCTGAGTATGATGAGTTTATTCTAATTTTTCTCATATTTTCTGTTATGATGCAGTCCTATTTTCTTTGTTTTTGTTTGCTTTTTTTGGAGGGCAATTGGGGTTAAGTGACTTGCCCAAGTGTTAAGTGTCTGAGGCCGGATTTGAACTCAGGTCCTCCTGACTCCAGCGCTGGTTCTCTACTCACTTTGCTACCTAGCCACCCCTGATGAGTTTATTTAAAAAAAAAATACTGGGGAGGGAGAGGTAAAAAGAAACAATTATCTTATACAAATGAGGACTGAAAGGAAGAACTGATACAGAAGAAGCGAGTGGTAGGGGTAGAGGCTGGGGATAGGGAGGACAGGTAGGGCTGGAACCTTACTCATTTAATCGGGTTTAAAGAAAGAACAACATAAACGGCTAGAAGTCTTCTAAATTCATAAAGAAATAAGAGAAGGGGACAGGATAAGGGAAGAACTTATAGAAGGGTGTGTAGAATAAGAATTAAAAGTGTGGGGGAAAGGATGTTGTGGTATGTCTTTTCTTCTTGAAGAGGACCATGACATTAGAAAGATGATACTAAGACTTGCAAATGAATTGGATTTAAGTGAGGGAGGTCTGTGCAAAGTCACTAACCTCACTTTCTCCTCCAGAGCCACCTGGGTCCAGTGGCCAGACATAGATCAGGACAACTGGAGATGGTCCAGGATGCATTGAGAGACTCTGGCCTTTTTAAGCTAAGGTCTTTCTGAGGTCTCACTTTGACTAAGGCAACACCCATTCAGAGGGGCTCCTAGAGGGGTGGGTAGATTGAGGAATAAGAGGGCAAGGTAGTGATTAGAAGTAAATTGGAAACATGAGGAGGGATAGGGCAAATAGGGTGAGAAGGAAAGTGAGGAAAAATAGGATGGAGGGAAATACACAACTAGTAATTGTAACTTTGAATATGAATGGAATGAATTTACCCATAAAACAGAAACAGATAGCAGAATGATCTGAAAATATGGATTTGACAATGTGTTGCTTACAAAAAACACGATAAAAAGTGAGAGATACAAAGAGTTAAAATAAAGGGCTAGAACAGAATTTATTATGCTTTAGCTCATGTAAAAAAAAAAAGCATAGGTAGTAATCACGATTTAAGATAAAGTTAAAGCTAAAATAGATTTAATTAAAAGAGACAAATAGGGCAACTATACTGTGTCTCTAATATTATTCAATATTGTTTTAAACCATTTAAAATAACTGTGGACAGTATCAAATACCTGAGAGTATACCTGCCAAAACAGACCCAGGAACTACGTGAACTTAATAATTATAAAACATTATACAAATAAATTCAGATTTAAATAATTGGAGAAATATTAATCGTTCATGGGTAGACAAAGCCAAAATAATAAAAACAATTTTACTTAATTTATTTAATGCCACTCCAATTAAGTTATTAAAAAATATTTTACTGAGTTAGAAAAAATAATAACAATTCATTTGGGAGAACAAAAGTTAAAAAATTTCAAAAAAACTAATGAAAAAATATAAAGGAAAGATGTTCAGTAGTACCAGAGCTCAAACTATGTTATAAGGCAGTAAATGTCAAAGCCACGTGGTGCTGGCTAAGAAATGGATCAGTGGAATAGAGTAGACATGCAACACACAATAATATGGGATTATAGTAACTTTATGTTTGACAAATGTAAAGATAGAAATTTGGGGGACAAGAATTCATTATCTGGTAAAAAATGGGAAAACTGGAAAGCAGTCTGGCAGGAACGTACCAAGAGAAGGTCAAAATAGATACACGACCTAGATATAAAGGGAAATGTCACAAGAAAATTAGAAGAACAAGGAACGTATTACCTATCAGACTCATGGATAGGAGAATGATTTATGAATAAACCAAAGATAGAGTACATTGTGAGGTATAAAATGGATAATATGGATTATATTAAATTTAAAAGTTTAAATGTAGTCAAGATTAAAAAGAAAGCAGAAAATTGGGGGAAAATTTCATTGACAATCTCTCAGATAAAGGTCTCATTTCTCAAATATATGATAAACTTTGTCAAATTTATAAGAATACAAATAATTCCCCAATGGATAAATGGGATAAAAGGGATATGAACAGTTTTTGATGAAGTAATCAAAACTATATATAGTCATTTAAAAATGCTTAGATTATTATTGATTAGAGAAATGCAAATTAAAGCAACTTTGAGATATCTTCTATTCCTGTCAGGTTGGCTAAAATGATAGATTCCCTTCAATTGGGGAAAGGTTAAATAAGTTGTGGTATATGATTGTGATGGAATACTACTATGTTATAAGAAATGATGAGCTAGTTGATTTTAGAAAAACGTACAAACACTTGGACCTTTGAAGGAAGATGCTATTCACCTCCAGAGAGAGAACTGACAAATAGAAATACGTATAGTATGGTCTTACATATATGTATATATTTGTGTATGTCTATTTGCATGCATATATACACACAACATATACAGTATATAAATACTATTTATGTGTATACACACACAGATGCAACTGAAGCCTTCACAAAGGGTGAGGTGGGGATGGAGGGAGAAAAAAATAAAATAGTGCACAGCAGAGAACAAAAAAAAACTTAGAAGGAAGCAAAGAAAAGCTGATTAGCTTTGAAAACAAAGTATAGTATTTATTACACAGTTGTTTTTTTAAAAAAAGCAAATAGTCTGACGAGGAAATCTGTGGTTTTATAATGAATCTTCTCTGTATATTCTGCTGTGTACATAGAAATGTTCTCTTTTTTTTTTCTTGTTTTTGTACTTAAGTCTAAAGCGAATAAATTTTTTTTAAATGTTGAGTTCCAAATTCTCTCCTTCCTTCTTACCCCTACCCCACCCAGTGAGATGAGCAACATAATATCGTTTATGCATGTAAAACCATGCAAAATATATTTCCATATTAGCCATATCATACCAAAATAAAAAAAAAAGCAAAAAAGAGTGAGAAAACTATAGTTCAATTTGTAATCAGAATTTATCAATTCTGTCTCAGGAAGTGGATAGCATTTTGCATCATGAATCCTTTGGAATTTTCTTGGATCATTATATTGACGAAAGTGGCTAAGTCATTCACAATTGATCATCTTTAAACTATTGTTACTGTGTACGATGATCTCCTGGTTCTTTTCACTTCACTTTGCACCAGTTCATATACGTCTTCCTATGTTTTTCTGAAACCATCTTGCTAGTCATTTCTTAGAGCACAATAGTACTCCATCACAATCATATGCTACAACTTGTTCAGCCATTCCCCAATTGATGAGCATCCCCTCAATTTTTAATTCTTTGCCACCACAGAAAGATTTACCATAAATATTTTTCTATATACTAGTCCTTTCTCTTTTTCTTTAATCTTTTTGGAGTACAGACCTACTAGTGCTACTGGGGGATCAAAGGATATGCATAGTTTTATAGCTCTTTGGGCATCTTTTATAATCGACATTCTTGTTGAGTTCAGGTTCTTAATCCATTCTGCTACCCACTTCCATTTTATGGGCAAGTACATCCCATTTGCATTCATAGTTATGATTACTTTGTACTTCCCTTTATCTTATTTTCTTCTGTTTATCCTTCTTTATATATTTTATCTTGTCCCTCTTCAAACATCTATTTTGCTTATGACCCCTGCCTCCCTTAATACTCCCTCTCTTTCATCATCCCTCTTCCTTTTATCTCCTTCCCCTCCTATTTCTCTGTTGGATGAGATAGATTTCTATACCCAACTCTGTGTGCGTGTTGTACATGTTGTGTGTGTGTGTGTGTGTGTGTGTGTCTGTGTGTGTGTGTGTTTTCTTTCCTCTTTGAACAAATTCTGATGTTAGTGAAGTTCAAGCATTGCTTGCCATACCCCTTCCCATGTTGTTTTCTCCTTCACTGTAAAAACTCTTTCTTTGTGTGTGTGCCTCTCTTATGTGAGAAAAATTTCCCCCTTTTACCTCTCCCTTCCCCGTCTTTCTCACCCATTTTTGTTTTTTTGAGATCAAGCCAACATAATCCACTCACACCAATGGCCTATGTCCATGTAGATTCCTTCTAACTGCTCTAATAATGATAGGTTCTTAGGAATTAGATGTATAATCTTCCCACATAGGAATGTAAACAGTTTAATCTTACTGAGTTTCTTATATGATTTCCCTTTCCTATTTACCTTTTTATGCTTCTCTTGTGTCTTGTATTTGAATGTCAAATTTTTTATTTGTCTTTGGTCTTTTCATCAAGAATACTTTGAAAGTCCTCTATTTCATTAAATATCATTTTTCCCCTCCCCAGGAAGGATTATACTCCATTTTGTGGGGGAGGTTATTCTTAATTGTTATCCTAACTCTTTTGCTTCCCAGAATGTCTTATTCCAAGTCCTTGATTTCAGAGGAGAAAGAAAATGGAAGATAAAAGGAAGAATATATTGGTATACAAAGTAGAACAATGGTATAGGTGCGGACTAATCAATTTGGTGATATTTGAGCAGGATGTTGGGATAGTTGTGACAAGCAAATAATGCTAGCAGTGCAAATAGACACTCTGGGAATAGGGAGAAGTCAAAGAGCCCACCTCCGCCTTGCTAGATGACCTGAGGGAAATAACACCATCCTGAGGAGGGAGCTTTGGGTATGAATTCTGAAACATTTGGTTAAGAAAGTTGATTGATGACGAGCCCATGAATGTGATGAAAAACCATATGGAGAAATTAAGCATGAGGGCACTAGGGCCCCTCGAAGCCTGAAGTATCCACCAAAACCCCTGCTCCATTTGAATCATTTAGGGGAAGCTACAGAGATCAGTCCATGGAGCAAAGGGGTGCTACGGGCTCAGTATTTGTGTGGGCCCTCTCCAGAAACCTGTAGGCATGCTACTCTAGGTAGGGTCAAATGGAAACCCTTAGAGTCACCCAAACCACTCCACATAGTTAACATCATATAATATTAAGTTGCCAGGAGGGTAAAAGATATTTCTTCTCTAGTGATAAGGAAGAAGGAAGCTGGAGTACTTTATATATCAGTTCCCCTTACAACGACCCAGTGTTACCTATGAGGAAGGCAGATGGTACCTAGCAACTTACAGCAGACTGTTGTTTAGTCATTTCAGTCATGTCCAACTTTTCATGACCCCATTTGGGGTTTTCTTGGCAAAGATACTGGAGTAGTTTGCTATTTCCTTCTCTAGCTCATTTTACAGATAAGGAAACTGAGGCAAACAGGGTTAAGTGACTTGCCTGGGGTCACACAGCTAGTAAGTGTTAGAAGTCAGATTTGAACTCAGGTTTTCTGACTCCAGGCCCTACTTTCTATCCACTGTGCTGAAGTCAAACCTATCTCTAAAACTATTCCTGATCTCATCAATGTTACAAACCAGCCACCCCTGGGTAAATGGGATGGTACTATTAACCTTGACAATTTTTTTCTCTATTTCTGTGGCTGAGGAACACTTTGCTTTCATCTGAATGGAGTCCCACATGCCTTCACCATCCTTCTTCCCCAGGGCTACCTGAGCTCTCACTTCATATTATCATGTTGTGGGCAGAGTCCTGAAAAAGGCCTCCCTTCTTGAAAGCATTGATGTTTACTATGTTAATGACATAATATTAGTTGGACCAGATGAGGGAGGCCAGTATGAAAGAGGCCCTAGAACAGATCATGACTTACACGAGGGACAAGGGTTGGAAAATAAACCCTAAGAAAATCCAGGGTACAGCCCACTCACACTCAAGTTTTGGAAAATACAACGGGAGGGAAAAACCCAGAGGATTCCAGACACAGTCTAGAACAGTGGTTCCCAACTTTCCTAATGCCGCGGACTCTTTAATTCTTGTATGTGGGTGTATCTGCATGTGGGCGGACCCACCTGGAGACAGAGGAGCAGTGTCTTGGTTCCTAAGACCATTGGAAATATGTGTTTTCTGATGGTCTTAGGCGATCCCTGTGACCCCTGTGAAAGGGTCATTCGACTCCCAAAAGGATTGCGACCCACAGGTTGAGAACCGCTGGTCTAGAATAAGCTACAGGCACTAGCTTCCTCACAATCTAAGAAGGAAGCCCAGAGACTTATTAGACTCTTCAGGTTTTAGAGAAACCACATTCCCTACATCGATATCTTGCAGGCCCCAATTTGTCACGTCATCTAAATGTCTATAACTTTCAAGTGGGGCCCAGAACAGGCTATAGCTCTGGAAGATTTAAAGCAAACTGTTCAGTAGTCTCTTCCCTTGGGCCCTTATGATACTGCAAGACCCATGATTTTGAAGGTCTCTGTCCATAAAGACCAGACTGAGTGGAGCATTTGGCAGGTAGTCTCCTCCTCTGGCAAGGGGAGGTCAGAATAAGCCATTGTGAGGCATCTGGAGCTCCAAGCTCCCCAGAACAGGTGCTCTTTTTGAAAAGCAGCTGCTTAAACTCTTACTGGGCCCAGTTGCTACTGAAAAGATGACCTGAAGTCACTCAATCACTTTTTTCCAGAATTGCCTATATAGCAAGATTCGTAGAACACAGAAGGCTTCTGTTACTAAATGAAAATGGTTTATTAGCCATCATGCTTTCCTCTTCTCTCTGATGTTACTTCACAAACATAATCTGGAGACTATCCCAGAAACTGAAACCTCCAATCCAGACCCTTCACCAGCCCAGTAGGCTCCAGCTCATAAGGACCTGGCCCCAAAGTAATACTATTTGCCTGCTTATCCAGTGGTTCCATCTACTACAAGAGTGACATGCAACTGGACTTAAAAAACCACTAATCTGGTAACAGTGGATACCCTCAGGAGTGGGAGTACCAGCACGTATTTCCAATTGTCTGAGTTATAGAATGCATGGCTAGCATGTGAGAGAGCCTTAAGGGATAGAGCAGTCCTGGGTAGTGATTCTGCTTCTGGGGTCTAGTGAGAACAGGACTGAATAATCAAAGACTCTCCCCTTTGGGGTCAGAATCAATGGAGAAATTTAAGTGTCGCCTCCCACTGCATACAATTGTTTGTGAGTCATATCAAAACCTATCAGAGATATGCACCAAATAACCAATTTGGAGCTGTTAAACGAGTAGCCAAGGTTGGGGAATGGATTCAGTGTCAGTTTGGAAATTTGGGTAATGATACCCAAACAGGAACGTATGATTCCCCCTTACTAAGCAGCTATTCCTAACCTAAGTGGCCTTCAACCTGTCTCCAACTAGCAAAACAGAATTTTCCCATCTCAAGGTAAGAGGGTTACCCCTGCTGCTCAACAGCCTCTGCCTGCCCTTATCAAGTGTCTCATCTCTCAGAAGCCATATCTGCTACAAACTGATGCTACACTGGAAAGGGGAAGGGCTCTCTTGTCCAGTGTATTTTTTGGATCCAGTCTTTAGGAAGACTCAATAATAGACTATTTTGGGGGTATAGTTCTGATTGATCTTCTCTGGTCTTTCCTTATTCTTTCTCATAGCAGAGATATCTTAACCTCAAGATCCTTGCCTCCTCAGAGGTCTCCATAAATCATGGAGAAGTAGCTTGGGACCCCCTTAATTAGACTTCCTTTCCTTTGAGATGGTTTAGGGAACTCCTTCCTAGAAATGGCTCAGGGGACCAAATGGTGGTATTGTTGGGAGGCAACTTGCTTTCAAATGGCATGGCAGAGGTGAAATTGTTGCCATAGAACTGGTGAGTGTGTATTTATCTAGAAGAAAGGGGATCTCTTAGTTTACCTGGTGGTAGTTCTGAGTCACTGATTGAAGCTGAGGGAGAGTCCATATTGAGCTGTGGAAGAAGGCAATGGCCCTTCCACAAAGGCTTCTAAGTAGGCAAAGATTTTGCATCATTACCCTGATGCAGTGATCAGTGTGGAGTAGGCTTTGGGTAGTGAGTGGGTCAGGAAATACTGGGAGAGCCTCAGTATCAATCCCAGGATAGGTTAAGTGTAAGAGGCTGATGACCTCTTAGCTTATAGATGACCTTAATAAAAAAAATTGTTGATTGTTCCAAAAGCGTCCATGCAGAATGGATTAAACAATCCAATAAAACACATTTTAAAAACAAAGATACACACAGAATAAAACTAAGGGGATGGGGAAAAATTTACCATATATCAAGTGAATCCAACAAAGCAGGCATTGTAATCACACTATCAGACAAAGCAAACATATATACATAACTGTGTATATATGTATATATATATATATATATATGTATGTATATATGTATATATATGTATGTATATATATATATTGCAAAAAAAAGCAGAAATAAGGCAACTAAATTATGCTGAAAATAACCATAGACAAGAAAAGAAAGACAATATTAGTATTAAACTTATATGCTTCAAATGCCTTAGCATCCAAGTTAATAAAGGAAACATCTGAGCTGCCAGAAGCCACAGAGAGTAACACTATAGTGACAGGAAACATCAATTTCCCTTTTTCAGTTCTGGATAAGTCTAATAGAAAGATAAACAAAATGTAAAAATATATAATCAAAAAAATTGTTGGAGATTTAAAAGAGATAAAAGATTTATCTTTGAAGTGGGACTGCAAAATAATATATATTTCTCAATTTTTACAAAACATTTTATAACAACTGAACTTTTACAAAAACTGACACTGGGATACTTCAAATAAATATGAAGAGGCAGAAATACATTTTTTACAGACCATAACAATAAAAATCATTATTGGTTTGGGGACCACAAACAAAACATACAGACCCATATAGAGATTTAATAATGAAATATTAACTAATGAGTGAGTTAAAGAACCAATAATGGAAATAATTAATAAAATGAAAGAAAATGATAATGATGAAATAACATATCAAAATTTCTGAGATGCAGCTAAAGAAGTCTGCAGGAAGAAAATCATCTCTACAAATAAACATTAACAAAATAGAAAAAGAAAGGATTAATGAATTTTTAAATTTGAAAGGCAACAAATAAGCCAAAGATGAGAACAAAAGAGGGGATATTGAAAATTAATGAAGTAGATAAACTGGAAGCCAAAAAATTACAATCAAAAGTACAAGCTGGTTCTTTGAAGATTAATAAAACTTTTAGCTAACCTATTTAAAAAGAAGGCAGAAACTAATGATCAAGGTGAAATCACAACAAAACCAGGAGAACTGAAAAAGAAATCTCAGAATATATTGTGCATAGTTACATGCTACCAAAAACAAGGACATGAAAGAAATATAGGACTACCTTCAAAAATATAAAATACTCAAACTATCAGAAGACCTGATAAATATTTTTAAAATTTCAGAAAATCAAAGTCCAACTACTTATAAAGGACCTATAAAAACAAATATGTTCTTGATGGATTCATAGGAGAATTCTATCAAAGAACGATTAACACTCATGGTTCAAAAATTATTCTCAAAAAAATTGAGAAAGAAAGCACCCTATCAGAATCATTTTATGAGACATCTGTGTGTGTATTTCAATATTATCATGTATTTCAATATTATTAATGAATATTGATTAAAAATTTTAAAACAAAATCCTGTCAAATATACCTCAATGATTTATCTGGAAATTGTTCATTATGATGAAATGGGATTAACATATTAGGGGGGATAAGGATAACTCAACATGAGGAAAATGGTCAACATAATTTTCCAGATTAAAATTTCCCTCATAAGGCACAATGTTAAATCACTGGAGAAAATGTGTACTGACTTAACTAGAGGAACGAAAGAAAAGAACTTAAAAGTGAAGGAGTCTGTGAGCATGCCTGCCAAAGACAATTCAAATCACAACCAGAAATACTCCTTGTAGTGAAGGTTCAAAGACTTGGGATGGATACCAGATGAGAATCTACAAACGGCTTTATTGATTTGCACAGTCCTTCTAAGAGTGTTAAATAGATCACTTCTATCAGTATTGAACCGGATGTAGAAGATGAAGTCAACATTGAAGATGTCTAATCATCTTTTTAAATTATTTGATTATAATTATTAAATTTTGTTTACTTCTTTGGGATCAAGTCAATGCTAGCATAAGTAATATTTCATAATGTGTTTAAAACATGGGAAGGGAAAATTAAATCCCAAAACATTTTACCCTGATAAACCAGACGCAGATAGCAGATTATCTCAGTAGAGAACTATAATAAGCATCCTGTGTTATTGAAGAGAATGGAGTTACCATTACATAATATTGATAAAAATGCATCTAGAGATTTAGCAACCAAGGATAAGAGTATAAGAAATGTTTAGTTGTTAGACTTACAAAGTATCAGTTAAATAAAAATCTGTAATGGTGAATGTGTTTTTTTACCCAGTGATACCAATACCAGGACTATGCCCCAAAAAAGATTAAAGAAAGAGTAAAAGGATTCACATGTACAAAAACATTTATAGCAGTACTTTTTGTGATAGCAAAGAATTAGAAAGAAAGGGGATGCTTATCAATTGAGGAATGATTGAACAAATTATGGTAAATTAATATTATGTATATGTAAGAAATGATTAAAGATACAGTTTTAAAAACCTGTGAAGACTTGTTTGAACCGATGTAAAATGAAGTGAGTAAAACTAGGAGAACAATTTATACAATAAAATTATTACAAAGACAATCAGCTCTGAATGGAGCTCTGGTCAACACGATGACCAATCATATTTCCAAAAGATTCATAATACTATTCACATCCAGATAGAGAAGTGATGGACTTGGACTACAGATGGAAACATTTTCTCTTCCCTTTTTCCTTTGTTCCCTTCCTTCATTTTCTTTCTTTTTTCCCCTTTCTTCCATCATGTTTTGGGCATGGCTAATGTGAGAATTTATTTTGCATGATTATATGTATTTGTAATGGGCTTTGTTTTTCTTACCTTCTTAATGGATGAGTGAGGGGAGAATTTAGAACTGAAAATAAAATAAAATAGAATTTTTTAAAAGCTTTTTGGAGGGGGAAGCAGGGCAATTGGGGTTAAGTGACTTACCCAAGGTCATGGGGCTAGTAAGCGTTAAGTGTCTGAGGCTGGATTTGAACTCAGGTCCTCCTGACTCCGGGGCCAGGGCTCTATTCACTGTGCCACCTAGCTGCCCTTTAAAATAGAATTTTAAAAAAATCTTTTTAAAATGGCAAACATGTGATACGTTTGTATATCGTGAGCTGCTGATGTATTTTATATAATTTATTGAGGTTTACATTTACTTCGAGAAAATGTTGCTATATTTGCATTATTGACTTTTTGCATATACAGTATTTCACATATTATTTATGTATTAGGTGATGTATTTTGAAATATGATTATGTAAATATATAGACTATACATGTATATGTTCATATACATGCAGTCCAGAACAAGAAAAATTGTGCTGTATTGAGCCAATGTAAAATGTTTACTTTTTTAATTTTTAGTATTTAATTTAGTTTAGTATTTAGTATAAAATATTTTTAGTAGTTTATGTGTACACATCTCCTATCTTACAGGGTTCTGCTTGCTATGTTATACCCATCTCCATGTATTCTATGGATATAAATGATTGCCATAACATACATATGTCTTATATTCTGTATATAATTTTAATGACATTTTTTTCTAATTATACTTAAGGACAATTTTTAGTATACATTTTTAAAAAATTTTGAGTTCCAAATTTTCTCCCTTCCTTCCTCCCTCCCTCACCACCTCCTCCCTAAGATGGAAAGCAATTTGATATAGGATGTGTACCCTTCATGTAATTTAGAGTGTAGTAACTTGGTAGTTAGAGCCTATCAAGTAATGTCTTGACTGTGCTTTGTCTATTGAATGAATTATAACATATGTCTGCTGTGAATGGAACCTGTGATGATTACTTCGGATGCTGGGTTAACATCCTTGCTGGTGTTTATTTTCATGCTATACTATAAATTTCCATGTGTCTAGTGACCACAGCAGATTTTGAAGGGACTTCAAAATTTCTATCCCTTGAAGCAGTATATTTCACAGTACCTTTCAGACACAATTCTCCACTAACTAGTGAATTGCTAGTGACAGTAATGTCACTAAGGGAGAGGCCCTCTGGAAGAGGAGATGGTAATCTAAAAGCTCAAAATTGTTATTTCTCTTTCCCCTTCCCCCAAGTTGGAAAGGAAACTTCTTGATAAGTAAAGGTGGGGTCACTAAGGAGCCTCAGAATGTGAATTTGAACTGAACTCTGGGTGGAAGTATAGAGAATTTTGTATTCAATTGGGGATGTGAGTTAAGAAAGACAGAAATACAAGGAATAGCATAGAAATGACAAGTTTTTGATTGTGGGCTGTCTCTGCCTATTGGCACTCCAGGAGGGATGTGGCTAAAACTAACAAATATTTGTGGAATTCCTCTCTCCAGAATATTTGATGTAGTATGGTGATGTGTTCTGTCTCTGCTGCCTAACATGTCATATGTTAAATTTGTTCTCTTCTTTACGCTTATTCATAATTTCTGATTGAATTAGCATTTTAGTGCTGGGTTAATCTAGATATATATGACAACTTTTTTTGATTGGTGTGTTTCATTGTCTCTGAGTTGTAACTGTCCTTGGTACACAATTGAAAGTTAGTTATCAGTAAGTAAAAAGGTTCAGGAACAATATAAGAAGAATCAGATTGGCTTATTAATGTTGACAAATGTTCCAAAGTAGGTAAAACTGAGTCTGGGACTTTTCTCCCTTAGTCAAAAGTGAGTCAAATGCCTTTGCTATCTGAGAAGAGACTGGACTTCTGGGTCATATTGCCTTTTCACTGGCTTCATCTCCTCAGTCCTCCCTACAAATTGATAAGAGTTGAAGGCAGTGACTAGAGAATAGGCCATTCCCTATACAAAGAGAAAAGGAAATATCTGGACCAGGCCAGTAATAGCCACATTCCAAATGTGGTATTCAGAGAAGGGAGACAGTATCCCCTCTTTTTCATTTTTTAAAACATTTTTATCATTTTTTTTTTACCATTACCCAAAGAGACCTCTAAACTCTTACAGACTGCACCAATTCTGTATAAACACACATTGAAATGACCTATGTTATTTGCCCGTCAATGTGAGGAGCCTCTAGTCTTTCAGAGGATTTGGTGTTATAAGAAAGAGCTAAAATTCACCTCTCTGACTTTTCCCAATCTGTTGTATTTATAAATTCACTTTTAAAAATTTCATTAATTCCCTCAAAGTAAAGGTTACCCAGATATCATTTCTCTGAGACTATCCTCAGATTTTGTTACCATTTTTTACTGCAATCCCCACCTCCCCCCAAATCCTTCTGAAGTGGACATATGTCCCTATTTTCCATTGTTGCAAAACTGGTCTTATTGACTTAAGCTTCTCATGAAAAGTGCAAGTTCTAGGCAGCTACAGGTCCTGTCATGTAATGTTACTTTTAATACAAATAGCTTTTCAGCTCTTTTAAAAAGTATTCATTTCATTAGGATAAAAGACCAAGAGTGGAATTGATTCAGGTGAGATTTTTCACAGTCTTATCTCATTGCATTTAGAATGAGTTCCAAATGAAACCACCAAAAGTAATCAACAACTGTGAAAAGAACATTGAAACACGGTTAAAATAAAATCTCAACACACCACTAATTCAAAAGAGAGGAAATCGTTGGCAAATGTCCTGATCATCCAACTTAGAATAGTCAATTTCCATACAATCACCTCCTATGACCAACTATTTATATAAAAGTACAAACAGTATATTCAGTGCCTGTCAAAAGACTTGGATCAATAAGAGAAACAAAAGAATGAAAAAAATTTTTTTCAAGATATTATCAAGTCTATTGATTTAAAGATACCTTAAAGAACTACACAAATACACCTGGATTTTCAGTGCCAGAGCATAGTAATAGCAAACATGTCTTTCAAAAGTCATTTTTAAAGGCAACATGTAACTCAAGAACAGAAAATGATGTAGGATTGTAACAGCTACAAAAGGAATACTTCAGGGAAGGAGCACAACTTTGGGACCTTCAAATTTCTATTAATTTAAGTAAACTGATAGATTTATTGAGACAGTCATAATAGGTGAATAATAAATGCTTGTTAATTGATTAATATCATTATGATTCTGCACTCTAAGGATTTTTGAGACCTTGAAGATTTTTTACTGAGAAACATTGAATTTTCAGTGTATATAGCCTGTAGCTCAGTATGAAATTTCTGGACTTACATGGACTATATTCAATCTTGAAGGTGCTTCAATAATATCTTGATAATGGTGTTTACCACCAGCAGCCCTGGGAACTTCTGCTTTTGGTTCATTCCTAGATTTCTGCTAAGAAACTCCAGGAGTTTCAGAGTTAACCAGCAAAGTTAGTAAGTTGTGAAATATTGAATATGTTTATTATATATAACAAAACCAGAAAATACTTGTACTTGAAATTGAAAACTTGTCCCTGTACTTGAGACAAGCAAGAAAAGTTTACCCTCTGATTCCCCCCTGTAGCCACCCCCCTCACCCCAACCTATATAAATTGCTCCAGAATTTAGAGCATCCTTGGAATCAAGGCTCTCCCCAGAGGTGAACACTTCACTTGACTCACAGTATCAAAGAAGCTCACAGTCACAGACAGTTTGCATCCCCAAATCATGGTGTTTTGTCTCATTGCTTCCTGCCCCTCTGGTTGCTTATTTGCTAGAGGTTTGTGAATAGAAAGCAGCATTTTCTCCCCACTGACAGCCCTGGCTTCCGGGGACAAAGCTTCCTCCCCACACACCTTTGGTCCCAACTTCCTCAACAACATCCTTGGTGAAGCTTTCTCTCCCACCCCCAATGAAATGTGTTTGGCCTCAGCTTCTCTGACATAGCTTTTTGACCTAGAACCAATAAAAAGGCCAAGCAATGAGGATCTGGCCCTCTCAGTCTTTGTGGGCACCTAAGAGCATTTGAGTCATCATATCCTATAGATCCGCTGAAGTGAGGGAACCACTGAATCCTTTCTGTATATCTTTGCTGTGTGTAGACAAAGTAAACCTCCTTTATTAAATGTTCAAATGCTGTGTGCCACCTCATTTCTTCCCAACATTGAACCTGTACTGTGGGTTCTGGCCTTAGAGTCACACCTACAACAGACTCCAATCCCCAATTTAATGACCCTTTGCTTCAGGGCTAGAAAGTTGGCCTCTGCTTATAGATCTGCCCCACCCAGAACCCAACCCTGACTCCCAGTATGGGAAAGGAGGAAGGATTGGGTTCACAATTTAGGTCAATCCCAAGTTCAAGTCCAAAATTCAGATTTGCACAGGACCCTTGTTGCCCAGGGTTCTGCTGTAGCTTGAGTTCCTGGATTGGAGACTACTCCCTGTACCTAGAACAGAAAAGTATGAAGGAAAAGACCCAAACCCCAGGCCCACGTCTCAGGACCACATGATCTAAAATGGAGGGAGGGGAAGGGAAGAAGGAGGTAGCCCTCAGGGTCTCCTCCTTTACCACACAGTACTACTGTGTACTACCACACACCTACCATGAGCCAAGGAATCTTTCACTTAGACCCAAATGCAGAAAAAACCCTCACCATGCTCAGTTGGTCAGTTTTAAAGATGCAGATATTTCTAGCTATGCAACCAGTGGAAGAAGGTTGCTCCCAGTCTCATGGTAGGCTAAAACAGATCGTCTACACACCCTACAGCAGTTCTTTTGTCTCCTGGAGGAAGATCCCAATCATCTTCAATGCAGATGGCACCATTTTAGGCATGTGCCCAACCCCAGTTACACAGATATCATCTAATTCTTTTTCTTCTAGAAAGGGTTACAGCTTTTAAAATGAGATAGTGCCAGTGGGAACCTGTTAGAGCTCCTATTGAATGAGTGACAGTGAAAGATGAAGTAAGCATTGTGAAAGTTCATTTGAAAGCTCTGTTTTTACAACAAAAGTCAACTTTTACACCTTTTTAAATTCAGAGAATGTTCCAGATATCTCATGTCCATATTACTTAGTTCTTAAGAAAATAAGAACACAACCTGAGGCAGATTTTCTATAATTTTGGAGGAACTTCCTCCTACAGTTTCTTCTTTTGACCTGTATCCTAATTTGTACATAGCCTTCACAAATCTGTAGTCCCACCCACAAGCTTTTAGAGACTGAGATAATTCCCTGGGATGAAGGAATTTGAGACTGAGTTGAACAGGTTTGGGAAGAGAGAGTATAAGACCTGAAGGAAGGAAGGAAGTTTAGCAGGGGCTGCAGAGACCAGGAAGCAGAGCAGAGACTTTTTAATCAGGCGGAAAACAAGAGGGCTGGAGTGGCCATCTTCATCATCCATAACAGACAGACAGACTCATAGCATCAGTGGTGGACTCTCCTCCCAATCCCACAGCATTTTTCTCCACCTTTTCTCCTCTCTCCAGCAGTTTAGGCAGAACTAAAAACAAACAAACAAACAAAAAAGTGTCCCATTGTGTCATTCACCACTACTGGTGATATTTGGTTGGCCAGACTCTTTTATAAATTTGTTTGTTCCTATTGCCTACAGGTATGGTGTTACTTGAGGTCAGAGTGTGCATGGATGTACAGTCCTAAAGGAGTATTATATTTCACAGAGTACCTATGTAAAGATCCTGTAGTAAGTGTGAGAGGTTAAAAGATTTCACTCTGGGCATTACAGTTATAGCTTACTGTTATGAACGGTCCTATAATTATCAAGCAGGGTCCTCAAAATTAAACTTGCTTATATTTTCTTTGAAAGAATGGGCCACTAAAGAAATGGTGCCACTGAGAGTGTGAGCACAGGTCTCTGAGATGAAAAGTCCAAACCTTTTACTTGAAGGAAAAGGGAAAGATAGAAGGGGTGAGAGAAGAGAGTCCTACCTCTGGGCAGGCCAGGAAGTGTACTCTATAGTATTTCCACTCTACCTCTTTCTGATAGGGAATGAAAAATGAAGAAAGCACAGATTCTCTTGATCCACAGCAACACCTAGTGTTATAAATCCTTCAGCAATCACCCCAGAGAAGACTGAATCCACTGTGCTGGGGACCCTGGGACCCTCCCTTTTCTGAACCTTCTCTCAGGAACAGGTCTCAGGGTAACTCTCAGCATCTCACCCCAAACCTCATTGACCAGTTTCTACCAGCCTCTATTCTATCTCATTGGTGACTTTATTAGGTCTTGTGGATTCAAGTCTCTTTTCTATGAGGTGACATAGATGGCTCTCCTGAGCTACAGTCTCATATCACTGATTGCCTTTGGACATCTCAAACTCAGAATGTCCAAAATAATATTTTTCCTCCAAAGCCCTTCCTTTTTTCCTAACTTGTTGGTTACTGTCATAGGCACCACTAGCCTCTAAGTCACTCAGGCTCACAACGTCAGTGTCATCCTGACTCTCCATTAGAACTCATTCTACATATCCAATCTCTTGTCAAGTCTTATAATTTCTGCCCTTATAACATAAGCGACCTGTATTCCCTCCTCTCCACTCACACAGCTACAATGCTGGTGCAGGCCTTCATCACCCCACACATGGACTATTGTAAAAGCCTGCTGGTTGACCTCTGCCTCAAATTTCAAAAGCACAGGTCTGTCTGACCATGAGATCTTCCTAACTCAGGGGTGGGGAAACTGTGGTCTCGTTTTCAACCTGTGGGTAGTGACCCCTTTGGGGGTCGAACGACCCTTTCACAGGGGTCACAGGGGTCACCTAAGACCATCAGAAAACACATATTTCCGACGGGCTTAGGAACCTAGACACCTCTCCTCTATCTGTCTCCAGGTGGGCCTGCCCACATGCAGATACATTCACATACGAGTATTAAAGGGTGACAGCATTAGGAAGGTTGAGAACCACTGCTCTAGGTCCTCAAGCATGGCCCTTTGACTGAATCCAAACCTCACAGACTCTGAAGGTGCATTTGAGGACCTAGAGGGCCATATGTGGCCTTGAGGTTGCAGATTCCCCACCCTTGTCCTAACTCAATAAACTCCAGTGGCTTTCTATTACTTCTACGATCAGTTAGAAAATCTTTTGTTTGACTTTTAAAAAGTCTTCTTATACTTTCTTCTTCTCTGTATACTTTGGTGACACTGGCCTCTTTGTTGTTCCCCACACATTATACTCCAGCTCCCAAATATGTGCCTCTTCAAAGCCTGACATGGCTCTCTCTCCTTTCTGCTGCCTACAGGCTTCCCTATCTGTCTTCAAGACTCACTTCAAATTCCACCTTCCTCAGAAGGCCTTTCCTGGACTCCCACTGGTTAGACCTTCTCTCTGAGCTTACCTTTCACTTACACTGTGTATGTCTTATGAATACATGCCTATTGGCACGTTGTCCCTCTCCTTAGAATGGGAGGTACTTAAACACAGGGATCATGCTTTTGCCTTTCTTTGTATCCCAGCGCTTAGCACAGTGCCTGGAACATAATAAACATAATTAACAAATGCTTATTGACTAACTCTTAGCTGGATGTTGACACCCTACCCCATCCCCACCTGTGTCTGAGGGAACTCAGAACCCTAATCTACTCTAACCCTTGGACCCACAGCTCCCTTCCCAACATCTTTGTTTAGGGAATATGTGCCTTTCCATTGCTCCCCAAGGTGAGTTTCATCTACCCTACTGCCCAATCTAATAGATCCCAAGTACAACTTGGATTTTCCATCCTCCATGAAGCTGAATCCTCCTTTTATTTGTGGGGTCTCCTTTGTAGCCCCTTGAGAGCAGAAACTATTATCAGTTATCTATTTGTATCCCCAGAACGTAGCACAGCACTTGTTTAAATCTTTTTTCCATTCCATTCAATCTGTCAATTAACAAGAAATTATTAAGGACCTACTTTGTGCCAACTGCACAATTGTGATATAAAAGCAAAATAGTCCCTTCCCTTAAGGAGTTGGTTTTCTATCATTGGGAGCTTCTTCATGTCACTTATCATATGTTGACTTTTGTATGTAATATATGTCTTAAGAAGATCTGACCGGTCATACCCATCTTTCAATATTTCTATAGCATCTAATAGTGTCTCACATTTGGTAGGCAGGCTATCAGTAAATGAATGGATAGGTCTTTTAAAATACATTTTAATAGAATATACAATCTAGCTCATGCTATTTTCCAAAATAAGGTCGTATACTTACTATACATACACATACACTCAGTTTTAGAATTTTTACCCATGATACAAGAAAAATCGCCATAAAAAAGGTCATTACTTTTGGTTTTAGTCCTAACTTAAAAGGATTTCTAAACAGCGCAGAGGTTAATAATCTGGTGTTCACAGCCTGAGGTAAATTGATACATTCATTCCTGTGCAGATGCCTTCTATGAAGATCACTAGTCTCAACTAACTTTGTTTGCAGGACAGATTATCCATTCTCCTCTTATTTAACAGCCACTGTTCAAAGTACTAGGAACACAGCTGTCTCTTACAGGCTTTACCTAGTTTTCAAAAGGCCCAGAGTCACATGACAAAGATGTGTGTCTCAGTAATAGAAAATCTAAATTAATCTTCATAGAAAATGGAGAGTCTTGTTTGCATCTACAAGAAAGAGGAGAACACTTCTAGGTAAAATCTGTTTTAGACCAAAGTGGGACTTTAAGAGAATCCTGTGAAAGTACAGAATTGGGGGAGTGTATGGGAAGGGGGATAAGGGGTGGAAAGGGATGAGGCTTGCTGAGCATTGCACACAAAAGTCATTTGCTTCCTGAATGAAAGGTTTAAATTTTAAAGTTTTTGCATTGCCAAAAGTCTGAAAAGCTTGAGAATGGAAGGTTTAATCTTCTGAGACAATCGTTTGCAATCCTTCATCCTTCTTTCCCACCTCTCTCATCAATGGTGATGAAAAATAGAAGATACTTTTGCTCTATCGCTTTTAATCCCATGGAGACAGTGTGACTAAATTAGGCATCACTTGATAAGATTTATAGCAGTCATTTTGCTGGTGGCTGTGCTGTCACCGCTACTATTATCAAGGACACAGAATTTCAATGGTACTGCCCCTAAAAACTAAGGAAATGTATTAATTTGAAGAAAGCTGCTTACACTTGTTTCAGATTAGTGTGTATGTGTGGGAATAGAGGTGGGACAGAGGGGAACACAGCAATCCTAGAGCCTTTGAAGTTGTTGCTTCACTTGGGGTCACCCGATCTCCCCCACTGCTCCCCAATCCTAGTTCTGTACATTTATATGTGGCACATAACTATTTCAGGAGCTTTGTTTTGATTCATCCTTATGGAATTGGAGAGAGGGATATATATATTTACACACACACACACACACATATATATATATATAAAATGCCTTTCAAATTACTTAAAACTATGTCCGAAGCAGTATGGTTGTTAAAAATGGACATGGTAGAGTGGGTAGATATCTGGTTTTAAACCAAAACATAGAAAGAACAGTACTAATACTAATGCTGAACATATCGGGAGAAAATTGATTAGAATAAGCTCGAACAGTGACAAAACTACACTTCTTTCCCTCTTAAGAGAAACTGAAACTGTTGAGTACCCCATGACAGCCTCAAGACTAAGTGAAGTTGTTAACTCAGAAACTAAATATGCACCCTTTCCATGGAATAAAAAAACCTAATGGGATAGAAATGTTTTTAAAGGGTGACATAAGTGAAACCAAGGCAATTTTAGTAATTACAGACAGGAACAGAAGAGGCAATAGAATGAATAAGGTCCCATTAGAAGGGAAATTTGGTATAAACTGAGGCAGAGAGGAATACGTTTCTAAAAAAAAAAATCTATTAACAGCAAATCAGCCAAAATTAACAGATATCGAAAAGAAAACACCAACCTCTCTCACAGAATCAGAAAAAGTAGAAATTTTTCACCTCAAGAATAGATCAACTAAGTTGAAATTAGTATCTGAGCTCCATTCAGGATCTAATTTTACTCTAGGTGTTCAGTGGTCCCTTTGTTAAATTCCTAATGGAAAATCAATATTCCACCCTTAACCAATTCCCCCAGCCCCACCCCCAATCTGGAACTAGTAATTTAACACAAAAAACACTGAAGCAATCACGTGCTCTATTAGGCTTCCAAGTAACTATTTTACCAGATATAATAAGAGAAAATGAAAAAAACAAAACCAAAACTTCCAAAACTAGGCTTGGATAAATAGTTTTAGATATAGTAAAACACCAGGATAAGAGTTTTATTCGGATAAACCAAGCACAGAAAATCCATATACGTAATACTATACAGCCATTTATCAACCCTCTTTCAAATGAGTTATTTTATATATCCATAATTGAACATTCATTCTAGAAATTTTAACACTTAGAGCAACTGACTGTCTCCCAGTCAGACTTCAAAGAGGCTTAAAAGACAGTGAAGGCCCCTACTGCATTGGGTATCTGTATTTTAACCTCAACTATGCAAGATACTATTTTTCTTTCTCTTTTTTCATTGTATTCAAAGGTCTAGATCATAGAAAGTTAAAAATCTTATGCCAGTTAGAGATTTATATAGTAGTTGCTATCACAGACTCAGATGTAGCAACAATTAGAATGGATGCCTTGAGTAAAAATTTTCTTTATGGTAGAAACCAAAAATTATTATGTAATGATTAGTAGGAAAGGTTTTATGGGATTCAGCCGTCTTGTCTATCCCAAAGCAAATTGTAAATAGCCCTCAATATAAAATCAAAGAAGTTGATAAGGAGATTATCTAAATTCTGAAGAATTTAGAACAAAAAGGCCAGTGTAGAACAATGTGGCCAGTTTGAAAAAAAAAAAAAGCAAGCAATGAGTGGAGATTTACAGTGGATTGTAGAAAACTAAATGCTGAGATTCAATCCATCAGTGAGGCCTTATTAATATTTCAGATATTATTAATGAAATTAAAGACGATGATGGACCTTGCTTTAAAGTTATTGATTTAAGTAATATGTTCTTTGTAGTCCCAGTAGCCAAAGAAAGTCAGGACCAATTTGCCTTCACATGGCAAGAGGCAAAGTATACATTCTGCAGATGGCTATAAGGATATATTTATAACCTGGTATTATGCCATAACTTGTGTAGACAAGATCTAAATAGGATTAACACAAACACTTGCTTTGTACAGGATTATGTGGGAGTCATGACAATTGAGAGGTAGAGAAAGTTACTGATAGAATTATTCAGGGAGATAAAATAGAAGATGGGTAGTTGTCCTACTAAAAAAAAAAAAGGACAATCATCAATTAAATTTCTAGGGTGATTCGAACTTTAAAAGGAAAATTGATTCTTCAACCAGTAGTAAAAAAAAAAGGATCTCAACTTTAAAACCCCCAAAGGACTAAAAGGAAGCGCAGAGACTAGTTTTTGGAGAAAGCACAATGCCCACTTAGGTATGATATGAGATCCAATGTATAAGGTTACAAGAGAATAAAAACAATTGAAACTGATAAAATTGAGTTTTGAAACAACAACATGCATTAGAGAATATAAAAGAGACTGGGCATCATGCTATGTATACCTCTTGTTCCTATTTCCTCAGACTCCTCTTAAATTAGAAGTCAGCTATGAAGGATATTTTACAAGCTAATCCTTATGGACCAAGCCAAGGAAGGATAATGAGAAAACATGTTTTGTTAAGATTTTGGACTGAAAAGATGGTTTCCACAGATTTGCTACATCAATATGGAAAAGATAGCCCTATCAGCATATTCCTCTTATGGAAAAAGAAGACTTGACCTAATGAGAACTTTATGAATACTGATCCCTCTACTAACATGGGCCAAAATTACCCTCGATAAACATGTCAGAACAGCTGCCAAGTAGTTAGTGCTAAAGTAGAAATAACATATAAACAAAAGAATCCACATTGGGGAAATAAAGACAAGCCATCTTCATAAGGAGATAGGAGTTCATACTGTTGACATGCCACCTAATTGTCCAGAAAGGGACATCACTAGAGTAGATCAATCCTTTGTTGAGTGGTCTTTAATTTGGAATAAATGTGGTTTAAAGAGAGGTGTGTTATTCCTACTGCACAAGTGATAAGCACCCCTTGAAGGAATAAGCAGCACCTTTCCACTGGGGAGTAAATGGTTAAATGAAGGGATGGAAAATCAGTCCCATATCCTGAATTGAGAGGAATGTGGCTAGTTATCATAAAGGCCACTAGGAAAAACCTGGAAAATGTAGTGATATATCCTGACTCTTGAGCTGTCACTAATGGATTAACCATATGGCCAGCTAAATAGAGAAATTATACTTGGACAGTGAATAATAATGAGACTTAGAGCAAGGAGTTGTGGGAGGACATAGCCAGTGTAAATATTAAAATATTAATATTGAGGTTGATACATTTCAGGTCACACAAAAGGAAAATCAGATGAGGTAAAATAAAATGAGAAGGCAGACCATATTGGTAAATTGAGAAAGATAGGGTTAAAGAAAATAGTGAAAAGGAATAAAATCAGAATGGAATGGGCACATGAGAAAATTAGATGCAGGCATTTAGTCCACCAAATCTTGTACTGAAGATAGAATGGGACTAAGAGTAGAGGAAGTAGTTGTAAAATCCACACTACTACTTTGCCATATTTACCAAGAGATTAGACTGTTATTGAAACCCTTAGCTGGATCCATCACCAAAGGGTGATCTTTAGGAAGGCAGATCCAATTGATAAACCTAAAAATTATTGTCTAACTGCAATCAACTAAATGTTGCACAGGACTAAATTTCATCCATCCCTTACCCAGGCAAATGCTTACCCCACTATCAATTCATTGTTTATCAAGGTTTATTAATTAGTTATTATGATTTAGAGTAATCAAGAATTTGACTGAGACTCAAGAAATCATGTAGAACTTTTACTTCATTTGTAATCCTCAGGCTGCAGGGATGATTAAAAAAAGTCAATGGAACACAATATCCAAATTAAGAAATTCTTATGGGGAATAAAGACCAATAATAAGAAAGCAGTGAGCCTAACAGACCCAGGAGAAATCATCCCATGCCTATTGAGTTTAAAATTATAGTTCAACCCCTTATCTAATTTAGAAAAGAAAGAACAAATCTTTACTGAAGGAACCAAAATGTAGTGGAGTAGACTTTCAGATTGCCAACGGACTCTGCTGAATCCATTGGGATGGGGAATTGCCATACAATGCGGGATGCAGATGGAACAGATAAATTACTCCAATGGTACAATTCAATAAGACAGCTTAAATTCAGAGACCTGACTGATTCTTTTCCTTTTTGACAAATGACCAAGTGCTGTGATTTCATCATCAGTGCCCTCCTCGTCTTGTTGCTGGCAATCTGTGCTTAGTTCATTACGCATCTCTTCCTGTAAAACACCTCACAACATCCACTTGTAGCAGCTTGTGACCAACTGTGGCTTCACTCCCTGCTGGGTTGCTTCATACTCAATTGCCCCTGTGCATCACACCTGTGACCAGGGCAATTCTCCTGGTGACCTGTGCATCACTCAGTCATCAATGCAGCTTTGTATGATTGGGTTTCACCTATTCCTGTTGCTGATACTGTACTTTTGTGTCATTGCTTACTTTATTTGTAGACCTTCCTGAAACAATGGTGCAAGCTCTCTGGAAAAAGTAATATTCCTACTTCTCTAAGGGATTTCCTCAGATAATGGAAGTCCTCTTACTTCCATAGGACCCTTTGGTGTCCTTTGCCAGCTTTTGGTACTGCCTAAGGCCTTTTCTAGCTTTGTGGAAAAAGAACCACAACAGCAAAGAAACAAGCTAAAAGAGATCATAGGGCCTAAAAACATGGATGTGAATGTTTTAGATACAGTGAATCCTAGTCCACTCCTTTGGAGTGCTCAGAATGAACCCATGAGAATTGCTGCTGACCAAACACATCACAACAGGTAGATTTGTTTTTGATCTATTTTTAATAAATCTGTCAGTTCCTGTCTCAAATTAATGGTGATAGATTTTGCAGTCTACATGACCTTCCCACTAGGAGCCTTTCTTCAATGGCACCTGTGTTTTTCCAATTCCTCCTGTCATTCATTTCAACACCAAGTCCCTTTGCAACCACACCAAATTCTTCTTTGACTAGCTTTATTGACTAGCCAAAGACTTATTGGGATCCTGGATGGCTACAACAAAAATCAGACAAAACCCACTGACAACTCCTAAGAATCATAGACTCCATGTCATGGTGACACTTTTTCTGCCCTGGACTGGTATGATTAGTTGTACAAACAATGGAGAAGTTGATAAATGATTCCTCTCTTTTTTTTACTTAGTTAAAGGATATTATGGCTGGATACTCCTTTTCTTGGCTCCAGGCATTTTCTCTGGCTATCCCCCATGACTGATAATGTTCTGTTGTTTGTCAGTCAAGTCAAAAGACTGTATCCCTTCTACTTCCTATGGGGTTTCCAAAGGATAAAAGTATATGTTGTTCTCTGCTTCCAAGTCAGGGATGTAGTAGGTTATACTCCCCACCATTATACCAGCAATGTCCTGTATCAATATTCATTCTTCTTGTTGTCTGAGATAATCATTTTATTGATAGCATAATAAGAGGTGGATTATGCCCATATGTCCCAGTACACCATGCAGTATGTTCTCCTTCCTCAGTTCCACCTATTGACCTCCTTAGTTTTTTAAAATCCCCACTATAATTCTTTCTTTCACTGGAGATTTCTCCAACCTCTATTAATTCCAGTGCATTTCTTTTGCTGATTATTTTTAATTTATCCTGTGCAAAGCTTCCTTTGTATATGTTTGTTTGCATCATCTCCCCTGTTAGATTGGGAGCTCCTAGAGGTCAGGGCCTGTCTTTTGTCTCCTTTTGCATCCCAGTGCTTAGCACAGGGCCTGGCATAAAGCAAACACTTCAACGTTTCTTGGTTGATTGATCGACTGGCCGTACAGCTTTGGCTTTTCAAATCATTTAGCATTAATATCACCAAACAGAATATTCCAATAGCTAAGTCATTAGCATATGAGGAGCCCATGGTGAGTGAGCACTTTAAGTTATTTAAAGATAATCAACCCCTCTGTACCTCTGCTTTCTGCCTGCATGCTTACCCTCCACCAATATTCAAGAATGCCCATACAATCAATAATAATCACTGACAAACAGATGGACCTCAGAAAAGAAAGACGAAGGCCCTGGGCATTTTACGTCACTGCGGACGACCTCCAAGTCCAAGGGGCTTATTTTATGAGGAACTTGTTGGGAGAAACAAAGTGATTTGTGAGAGACCCTGCATATGAACATACAAGGTGCATGCTGGGGTATCTTGAATGGCACTGCAAGGATAACACACTCCTTTTCAAATTAGAAATGGAAAAAGAAATCTCAATGAGATGGTAATAGAGAGACTAGTCAGGAGCAAAGGATTTCCCTGGGACACTGGATGGATGCTGTTCCAGGACCCCAGTGGCTACACTTGGAACCACGGCATGGTGGCACTGTGTGGTATGTTGGGACATTTGGGAACAATCAAGCAACATCTAATTATGCTATCAGTAAGACGATCATCTCAAACTACAAGAAGGTTGCATATCGATACAGAACATTGCCATCATTTTTGGTTGTTGTTGTTGTTTTGGGTTTTTTTGCTTTTTGGAGCGGGGAAGGCAGGGCATTTGGGGTTAAGTGACTTGCCCAAAGTCACACAGCTACTAACTGTTAAGTGTCTGTGGCTGGATTTGAACTCATGTTCTCCTGAGTCCAGGGCCGCCATCTAGCTGTCCCAGAACATTGCCATTATGATAGTGGGGAATGTTACTTACTATAGTTGTTGGTTGTTGTCCTTCAGATTTGAAGAGAACCAAAATGACATCATTATGTCAGGGTCAGTGTTCAGTGTGGCTGATTAGATCAATGAAAGCTCAGAAGACTTCACCCCAGGTTTGAAAAAAATAGCTCATATATGGCCTACTATATGCCCCTGACTTAGAAGCAGAGGACATCCACCTTCCGCCTTTCAATATTTCATAGGGAATAGAAGGGATGTAGTCTTTTGATTTGACTAACACATAGTACTTTTCTTTAGCTTATATAATAAGCTTCTAATCAAATTATGTGGTAGGCAAATTAGATAAAAGATTGAAAATCAGAACTTAAATGTAACCAATTAACATCCCTAGACAGTATTATAAAATGTAGCTATAGACCCCTGTTGTCAGTCTGCTCCTGGGTCTTGACTAGGGCAGACTCCTGAATTCCTGACCCTTGAAACTCAAGCATCCTATGTTTGCTTCAAAGAGACTTGCCAGAATGCCTCCTTGATATGACCTCTAGCTGGGCAGAGGGAACCTTGCTGTCAACACCAGTATGAGTGACACATGCTGACCAAGACTCATAGGAATCAGGTTAGTGGTTTGTACCAAGAAGGGTTGATGTTTATAAGCTAGATAAATGCATACTCCAGTTTAATCAGGTTTGCTTACATGTATAGATGAGTGTAAGTCTGAATTAGTGTTTCCATCACACAAACTAGCATACATAAAGTAAATAAGTTTTGTAGGTACACCATATGCTATATCCTGGTGTGGTTTATAGGGCTTATCCCAGACAAAAAAAATTCCTATTTATGACTCTGACCTGGTCTTTTGATTTTGACTCTTAGCACTAGACATAACTTGGGGAGTAAAGCAGGAATGGAGTCAGGTACACTGAATTGGAAGAAGACAGTCTCAATGGTCTAATCATTTCTTTCCCAAAGGAAAAAATAAACTTCTGAATATAAGCTACAGAAGATGGCAAGATGCTAGGACCTAAAGGATGCTAAATCTCCTACAAACACCACAGTAAGGGTTTAAAATTCACCAGTTAAAAAGGAAATAAGGAAAAACTCTTCTAGATGCCTCCACCCAGACCAACGATGCACAGGAGGACCACCAAAATCTTATGTGGATCCTGAAGAAGACATGCCAGGATAGGTTGAAAAAAGAGTATGGTAAAATGAAGAGGAGCTCTGAAAGGAATCCATCAAGCCTGGAACCAGTAGTACTCCATGTAAGGGAGGAGGAGGTGATGGAGGGACAACCTTGAGCCCAACGGTTAGAGATGGGCTCTAGGAAAAGATCTAGAACCTTGGGAAGCCCCATGGAGGTAAACCAGCATGGCGGAGTGGGAGGGAAAGGATGTCAGGGCATGCTAGGGAGCCTTGTGGCAAGAGGAAGGCCCTAGGTAATGAAGGATCAGACCATGTGACTAGCAAGAGGGGGAAGGGTTCAAAGCAGAGCCTAACAGTACAAGGGAATGTTTCAGAGAACTGTGGCAAGAAAGAAGCCCTAGGTAGAGCCCATTACTGAAGCACTTCCAGAATCTCTTGAAGGAGTGACCTAGCCTTGGCCACCATGATCTGGTCTAGGCAATACTGACTTCAGGAGTACAGGAGTAAAGCTTGACATAAACTCAGATCCCCAAATCCAGATACTGAGGCTGCTAAGATGATCAAATCAAGGAAATATCTCATATTATAAATAAATACTTTAGACTTAGTGAAGTCTAGGAGGCAAATCTCAAGGAAGAGAAGAACCTTACAATTCCAAGTGAAGCTTTGGGGGAAAAGTGACCTGAACACAGGGATTAAAGAGGACCTGGCAGAAATGAGACAAACTACAAAAAGTAATAGCTAGGGAATATCTGTGACAAGGAGAATTGATACCTTAGAACAAATGGTAGAAAATATCACTCAAGAAGTGATTGCTCTGAAAATTTATTTAAATGCTGTGGAGACACAGTGAGGATCAGACAAGACTCAGCAGCTGCCATCATAAAAAAGTGGACAGTACGGAATATCGTATTTCAAACACAAAAGATAATGGCTTACAACCAAGAATGACATATCCAGCAAAACTAAGTATAAACCTAAAGGGAGAAATGCACTTACGATTAAAGAAGATTTTCAAACATATCTAATGAAAAGGCTAGAAGGGAACAGACATTTTGAAACGGAAACACAGGAGCTGAGAGAAGCATAGAAAGATATACACATTTGTGTAACTGAAAGGTAGTATGTGGGGAATGAATTGTTTACATGCTAATAGGACAAACATATACCTCTTTCTAGAACTTTTGTCTTTAAAGTTATCCATAGAGAAAAGGAAATATGACAGATGACTTGTGGGTGGTTTTGTTCTCCTTTGATGATCTTAGGAGAAGACAAAAATAGAAGGAATAGAGGACTATATTGGGGGGAGTGGGAAAGGAGGAGAAAATGGAAGGAAATCACTATCACATAATAGAGACACATAAAATTTATTTAATAATGAAGGAAAGGGTTGGGGAAATGAGTATCCCAGGAATCTCACTTTTGCCTGAACTAGATAAAGAAAGGTTGAACAGAGTTACATATGCTCACACACAAAATGCATATACACACACACACACACACAGATTTTGATATAGAAATACATTAAACTCAAAATGGAAATAGGAGAGTGTGAGATGGAGTTAAGAAGTAGGGCAGGATAGGTAAGATAATAATCATTTAAAAATTTTAACGACAAAGAGAAGAAATGAAGGAGTTATTGGAAGGAAAGGAAGAAAGGGTAAAAATCTGGATTCAGAGGCAGAACAAGGGGAAGAGAGCTACAGCAGAACTGAAACAGGCTATTTAATTTGTAGATAATAATAACAATAAACAATAGCTACATTTATATAGTACTTACATGTGTTAGACACCATGCTAAACACTTTACACTTATTTTCATTTGATCCAAATAATAACCCTGGAATGTAAATACTAGTATTATCCCCATTTTATAGATGAGGAAACTGAGGTAAACAGTGGTTAAGTAACTTGTTTAAAGTCACACAGCTAGTAAATGTCTGAGGTCAGTTTTGAACTTGGGTCTTCCTGACTCCGTGCCCAACATTCTACTCACTGTAAACCTAACTGCCTCAAATCAGGCAAACTCTTTCTCTTTACCTCCTGTCTTCTTATTAGTAAAGTGGAAGTGAAGAAAAGAGAGGAAAAAGTAAAAAAGGACAAGATGGATGGGAATGTATAGTTAATCGTCATAAACATAAATGTGAATGGAATGAACTCACTCAAATGGAAGATCACAAAATGTATTAGAAAACAGAATCCAATAATATGTTCTTTAAAAGAAAAACACATGAAACATAAATATTCACATGAAGTTAAAATGAAGAACTAGAGTAAACTCTATTATACTTCATCTGATTTTTTTCAAAGGTAAGAGTAGCTATCATGTTTTCTTAAAAAGCTACAGTAAAGCAAGGGAATTATATTATGCTTAAAAATATCATAGATAACAAATAAATGTCAGTATGTAATATATACACACAAAATAGCATAGCAATTTTAGGAAAAACAAATTGAAATGGAAGGGAAAATAGCTAAATTATAATAGTGGAAGACTTTTCAGATATAGACAAGTCTAACCAAAAGGTAAACAAAAATAAATAAGAAGGAAGTTAAGAAACTGAATAGAACTTTAGAAAAATTAGAGATGATAAACCTCTGGCAATTGCTGATTGGGAATGGTACAGAAGAACAGTCAAAGAATTAAGCAGAAATATTTAAAAAATTATAAAAATCTGGACAAATGTTAAAGGAAAGGATCAGCATCTAACAAGAGGGAGGAGAATTTAGAGCAAAAGAGTTGCTCTCCATAACAGTAGATAATCTGGAAAAAAAAATTACAGAATTGGAACATACAAATTCAGAGGCAGAAGAAAAAAATAATAAAATGAGTTCTTAAAAAAAAAAAGAAGATTAAAACATCCTCCTACCCCAGGACTATTCCAACTTGCACTTAAGCTCTACAAAACAATATTTGTGTGAGGATTGGTTACAAAGGATAAAATGCTAAGGATTGTAAGTCTTTCAGAAAACAATAATGAAAAAGAAAATCTATTTCCAGAAACACAATAGAAAACTTGCCAAGAAATATTTGAAGCTTACGGCGTACAGATTGAGAGGATCCATGGAATAATTGCAGAAAGAAACTCTAAATTTACCCCCCCCCCCAAAGCATCCTACTCAAACTTTATAACTGATATGTAAAATAACATATTTTTAGGCAACAA
>CM053580.1:151142622-151168431 GCA_028627135.1 Pseudochirops cupreus
GTCACCTCTACCTATGACATTCATTCTTTTGAAAATATCTTATGTCCACTTATCTATTGGATAAATAGCTCTTCATTTTATATTTGTGCTAATTCACCTTATCACCTCACCTCCACTGCCACTTGTCTTCTCTTTACCTAATGCAGATCCCAATAAATAAATAATATCATCCTTCTTAATCTCTTCTTTATAAGCAATCCTCCTAGGTTGAAGTTTGTTTTTCTTGTGACTATTCCCTCTCCAGTTCTAACTTTTTCAATTCCCTCATGCTCCCTCTCTCCCCTCACTAGTTTGCTGTTGAATTTGCTATTTCTACATCAAAATCTTTGCGAATGTGTGTGTGCAGCCCTTTTTTGCCCAATTCAGGGGTTCATATCATGCCTGTTCCTCTTACTGTTTCTTTCATATTCCCATACCCTTCACTAATTATGGGAAATTGTATCCTTCTTCTTCCTCTTTTCTTTACCGGTATGTTCTTTTTTTTTTTATTCTTCCCTCTTCTTCCCTCTCTTTTATTCCACAAAATAAACACACACACACACACAGAGGTTCTCTTTAACTCCCTCTGTGACTTGAAAGCTATAACATTAGGGGGGAATATTTGCCTCTTGCCCCTCTCATTAAAATGCAAGCATTTTATCATCATTTAACCACTTTTATTTGCTCAAATTATCTCAAATTGCCCAAACCTCTTTTAGGTTTTTCTTGTGTATGAGGGGACATATTATGTAGCTCTCAGAGAGTCGAGAATAAATATCTTTAGTGTCTCCTCCCCTGACCCTTCTCCAAGGAGACTTTAATTCCTGCTAGGAAGCAAAAGGGTCTAGAGAGGATGGTCTCTTCAGAGAATGAGGGTGTACTAGGTTAGGATTATGTTTCCTTTAAGTATTATTAACCTCTTAGGAGATGTAACTTTAAGATTCAAGCTAAGCTCTTGACCACCATGGGGAAAGGGAGGCTCTGCTTTATATATAAGGCTTGACAACCTTCCTACCAAATACCAGTTCCATGGTGAGCACACACATAGTAAATAGAAAAGAAAACCATTTATCCAAGTTGAGAGCAAAACATAGGCCAAAGAAAGTATGCATATGGAAATATATACCATATGAAACAAAACAGATTGAAGGAGTTCTCCCATTGAGAGTAATTCAGCTCAACCAAGAGAGATCCCAGATCTCACCTAAAGGGAAAATTTTTCTTAATTTCTACTGTAGCAGTCTGTTGATAGGGCCATGATGGAGACTGACAGCTCCTCTGATATTAGCTTCTTCCTGGAGTCTTTCTCTCCCTTCAGTGACTTCAAGAGAGGTTGGCTTTGTGGATCTTCTTTCTCCATGCTGGAAGCCAGAAGCAACCAAAGAGACTGACAGGACTAGATCTCTCTTCTCTCCTGTTCTTGTCAAGGATATTGATTTCCACCAAGAGAAGAGAACCCATCCTAATGAACTTTGGGCTTCAGGTTACACTTGTCTTCTGAGTTTGCATTCCAAAGTTTCTGTGCCACTCTAGTCTTTCTGGCAGCAATGCTGAGAAGCCCTCTAATGTACTGATGATCCATTGTCATCCTGCAGAATTATAATAAGTTTTTCAGAGTGGGTTCTAGTTGGTGGAATTCTTTTGAAAACTTCTTGTTCATGTCCGCTTATCTATTGTGTAAATAGCTCTTTTTCTTAGATTTGTACTAATATAACTCATTGCCTCACCTCCACCCATGAGCTTCCCTGGGTTCCTTCAAAACTAAGTCCAAGTCCCACTTTCCTGATTCCCCAAGGTGGGAATTTTCTCTCATCTATTCTGCGTGTATCTTGTATGTGTCTAGTTATTTACATATGATTTCTCCCATTGGAATGTTAGCTCTTTCAGGGAGGGACTTTTTCTGTCTTTTTTTATCCTTAGTATAGCACCTAGCTCATAGTAAGCAGTTATACTTTAAACAACTGGAATTCAAGAATGCCTTGAAAGACCAAGTTGTATCAACTAATCCTATGCATTTTTATCCATAAGGCAAAGAAAATAGAGATGCGATGGAAATTTTTATTTCAAAGTAAAACTTTAAAAAGTTTTTTTCATTAGTTGATACTTGTCCTTCAAATGCTTGTTAACTGACAGACTTTTCTTTTATTACCTTCTTCTTATAAGAAAAGAGGTGCCAAAGAGGCAAAGAAAGGAAAGTGCAAAAGAATAAATAATGGAAGGAAATACACATTGAAATATTTATTTATAATTGCCTGGACTCCTTTAGCTGATCTGGAGACCGTATTCTCTTATGTTATTAACATCTTCCCTGTTGGTGTCAGACTAAAAATAAATGTTCGGTTGTATTATTTCTTTCATTATGGTGTTCAGGTTTTTTTTTACTTACCATATTCTTCTGAGTGTCTTATCATTCTTTTTTGTGACATATGCGTTCATTATTGAATGGGTATCTAGGGATATCAAATATGAGGGATCAATTTAAATAATATTGATGGGAGTCACTAACACTATTTAGTACAGCAGCTAATCAAATATATTCTTTCAAATATAATTTTATTTTACATATAATTCACACTACACAAAATGAAAAGTATGGTACCATTTCAAAAGACAAGAAACTTTGAGAATTTGAATATAAGTGCTTTAGTCTATTCACTATCAACCTTGTGTGTCTTATAATTCTTCTGTTTTCTCCTCACATCTTGTCTCCAAGATCAATCTGTTTTGCTTGTATGGAGTTAACTGGTTTCTTTTAACATTATTATAGTTTGCTTCTGTTCTTCTAGATTGTCCTTCACTTCTGTATATTTGAATTCTCAATCAGTTATTTTCTCATTTGTTTTTTTCTGGTGAAACATGCCACTATGAATTCAAGTTTTTGTTCTTAATTATAACAATTATTTCTGCAGTAAAAGTAAAAAATTCTGCTTTCACAATTGTCATTTCTCTTTTAAACTAATCAGGAACCTTCTATTATGTTTCCATTCTTTCTTGGGAATTCACAGGTTTTCATCAGGTGTTGATTTATTTTCCTTTGTCTTGAAATATTTTTCACAAATGTCTGGACTCTTTAGCTGATCTGGAGGTCATATTCTCTTCTGTTATTAGTATTTCAAACCTCTGGGTTTATTAGACTATTCTCAAGGTGATGATTTAGTTTTCTTTCACTTAAAATTTTTGGTAATTTCAGTCTTTTTCCCTTATATCCTCTTGCTGCTCATTTTCTGACTCCTTTTTCTTTGATTGAAGCTTCCTTGGGGACTGGACCTCAATGCTGGGCAATTAATATTTCACCAGTCTCAGTCTGTACCCCAACTGACATGTGGAAGATAGTGGATAGAATTTACCCCAAAAGCATGCTAGGACCATTCTCTTAATCTTTGTGGAATGTCACACAGTCACACAAACCGGTATTCTGTCCCAGTTCTCTCTGTTCCTCCGTTCTCTGAATGAGCTCTGTTGTAGAACAGAGAATACTCACACACTGCTGTTCCAGCCAGAGCAAATCTCTGCCCTTTTTTCCTGCACACTTGTGTAGCCTTACTGGTGTGTATTGGATAGTGAGGGAGAGGGTGTTGAATTAAGGATTAGATTCTGCTATTACCTCAATGATTTTTACCTTGTTGGAATCCTTGGTATCCTAGACCATAATTCCTATTATGGAGACTTTCAAGAGGTTGGGAAGATCAGACAAAATTTCTAGTCCTTCATCTTCTTAGTTATGTGACCTAGAAATTGAGCAAGCTGATTCTTAAGTGATCTCTCTTTCTGGTCAATTGTTTTTGATATTAGATACTTCATACTTTCTTCTACATTTTCAATCTTTTGACTTTGTTTTAATATTTCTTATTTTCTTATGGAGAAACTTATTTTTTATGTTTAATTTTTCTTTTCATTAAGTTCACTACTTCCATTCTAAGATACCTATACTCCTTTAAATAACTCTAATTAAATTTTTTGTATTTTTTTATTTATTTCTTCTTATAACAATTATGGCCAAATCATTTTTTTTCCCTCTGAGGCACTGCTTGTAGTAGTTGTGGGATAGTTCTGTCTTCTGAATTTAGCCCTTGGATTTCTCTTAACCCATAATATTTCTTCATTGTATTTTGCTTTTTCTTCTATTTACTCATATTTTCTATTTCTGTTCTATGTTCAAGTCTTTGTGCTTGGATGAAAATTCTCTGGTACTCTTGCATGAATAAGTTGGGTAGAATTTTTTATGGTTTGAATATTGTTGCAATTACTGATTCGATCACTGACACTTTTATTTTATCTAGACAGTCTACTGTGGGTTCTGTCCTCAGTCAGTTTCTGTCTTCTTTTCCTTGCATAATTCCCAGTTGAGAGTTGATTCTGTCCCCTTCTGTGGCCCTGCCAGTTCAAGTGAGATATTGAAGATCATGCTGGCCTCAGGTCTCCTGCATTAACTACGTTGGCACTGACAGTCAGGGGTAAAGTTGAATCTGTCTCTTTCTGTGGCACCCAGAGCTCCAACATATGCACAATCAGGCAGTAACCTATTGGGTCTGATTCTATGTCTCACTTCAGGTCTGACAGTCTGGGACTGCAATAGGGCTTCATATCCCTAGTTACTGATTTTTCTATAATGACTATTGCCTGTATAAAATCAAAAGAAAAAATCCAGTTTAAACTTGTCTAGACAGTTCCATTTCTCTCTGACAAAAAATTATCAATGACTGCTACATGCTCTGTAATACTATAGCAATTGAAATCTTTTGATTAATGGAGTCAGACAGACTGTTGATCTTCGTGAAATTCAGTATTCTTTCCCCAGACCTATGTTTATAGAATACTGAATCACAGCTTTAAAAAGGTAGTCCCATTTTCAGCTGGTTATTGGGAAAAGCTGTTACAAGCATTTAAGATCTAGCAAGCAAGTTGGGCCAACATGCCTTGCTAGTTATCCAAAGGTGAGACGTGAATTTCACATAAAAGTTTTAAGATTTATGGATCAAGATGTTGCAATAATAAATGAGGGTACTCTGGTCACAGTATTATTCCTATACCACTGGCAAGGGGCTCAAGAAGAAAACCAGAAAAAGCGTAATGATTCACTTTTCAAAACAGGAGTTTGTCTTCTGGTTCCAATAAACATTGTAGAGAACAGCCTACAGTCCATAGACTTAAAGTTGCATTCATTTCTTAAAGTTTTCAGAAAAACTGTTTTGTAGTAAACAAAACATAGACCCATTCATGAGTTAGGAGGGTACCAAAGACTGCTCTACACCTCTGTGGAAACAAGATACTGATTTGCATAAAGACAGTCACCTTAAATTAGATCATCTTGTTTTCTTTTGGTAATCACACCATAATTGTAGTCATTAAACAGCTATTAAATGCCTACCATGTGCCTGTGCTAAGAGCTGGGGATTTAAATTAGGAAAAAAAAAGATCGTCTCTGCACTCAGGAAATTTTCAGTCTAGTTGGGGAAGACAATACTCAAAAGAAATGCCATATTATTTATTTGTCCCAGCTTATAGAGTAGGTAAATTGAAGAATAGAATGATGACTACTCAATTTGCTCTAAACTATACATGCAGTTGGGATGAATAAAATTCATAGCCTAGGCACATGCCAACGTGTGTGTGCGCACATACATGCACACAGACACACACGCACAGATCTGAATGCCAAGAAACCGAAATATTTGTCTCATTCTCAATCTTTAAATTCAAGAATGCGTAAGTTGTATGTATACCTGAATGATCCCACTAATCTATTTTTCCTTCCTTCATTCCTTCTTTGCTTCCTTCCTTCTCTCTCTCTCTCTCTCTCTCTACCTATCTGTCTATTTCTCTCTCTCTCTCTCTCTCTACCTATCTGTCTGTTTCTCTCTCTCTCGCTCTCTCTTTCTCTCTCTCCTAGTACCAAATAATTTTTCATGCTCTGCAGTAGAATTTGAGACTTAATTCTTTCCAATTTTTTAATCACTGTTTCCCTTGAGCTACTTGAATTTTTTATTCTCCATATAAAAAAATTTCCCCTAGTTCTTAGTAACTCATAATTTTGTTGATATAGCACTGTAATGTAAACATTTTCATTCTGGAACATAATCAAAGGTATCATGACGAAGGTCAGAAGCCAACATGAGCTGCAATAATTGGGATATTGAAGTCAGATCCCGGTCCTGGGTTGTCAGAAGTAGGAAAAAGAACTGGGCTAATTCATTGCATAGGGAGACAGCGCTCAGTCTCCTGGGAACCCCAGGAGCCACAGCAGGAGAAAATTCAGAACCTAAAAACAAATACTAGAAGAGTTGTGCAAGAATCTGGATACCAAAGTGATCTTTGACATCCTAAAAGGACAATACCCCCCCGCCCATTTAGAATAATAAAAAGAGAAGGAGAAAGACACCGGCCAAGGTCAGGATGTAGTAGAAAAACAAGAGAATGAGCCAGGAGCAAGGAATTAAGGAAGAAGGTGGGTATAATGCAAGCCACTCCATCCATATTTCTAGTTGTGGTGGCATTCGGACTACAGAGATAGGACCAAACAAGGCCTACCCAACACATCCAAGAGTACCAGAGAGGTCTGACCTGAGCACAAAGTCCCAAATAAAGAACTGAAGCCAAAAATATAAGTAAACAGAAAAAACCCCAACAATTGAACACAGTGAAGAAATACTATACATTAAGAGGAGTCAATGAGGAAACTGAGAAGAGAATAATTGAGAAGTGGACCCATGAACACTACACACAGAATATCAGAAGGAAAAAATGTGGCTATCAGGATTTCAAGAATTTATGGAAGAAATAAAGGAAGAGATTAAAATAAATAAGGGCAATGAGAGATCAGGAAGGAAAAACTGAAATGGAAATAAAAAGCTTAGAAGTGAAGTTGGAAAACATTACCCTTTGAGGGGGGAGGGGAACAATTCTATGAGATGATCAGAAATATTGGCACAAAGTCTAAAGACAGAAAATACAGATGAAAATGTACTATTAAAAACAGGTCAAGCACTCAAAATCTTACAAAAATGAATATTGAAAACTATCTTTACATGTAATTGGAAAAAAATAAAATACTATTAAGTCCAAAAAAAAATCCAAGTCAAGTGATAATTTAAAAATTGAACTCCCTGAAAACCACGATCAAGCAAAAAATGTGCACCTTATTACATGAAATCATTAAAAACTAATAATAAAAGCTGCCCAGACTTAGCTTCTGTTCTCATAAGGTCCATTTTCTCCTGTAGGCAGAGCTGAGTTGAACCTGTCTCCTGTGGCTCCCAGAGTTCCAACATGTGCACAGTCATGCCCAACTTTCTGTGCTATAACCTATTGGGGCTGGTTCTGTGCCTTGCTTCAGTTTTGACAATCTGAGGTTATATAGGGTTTCATGCTAGATTGAGACTCTACCTTCAGAGCACTTTCTGATATCAGGTCCAGGATCTTGTGCTACTTTCCATGGGTGAGGTACCTCTCCCCATCACCCCCAGGGTCTGGCTCATCTACTAGAATTTGCACAGATTTCCTTAGAACAATTCTTTACTATGTCTCTGCTGGCTTTTACATTTACCTGAGCTCATGCTGATTTCCCTGGTACATCCCTCTGTCACCCTCTGGTGGCTTCTGGTCATTTTTTGTTAGTTGTAGCCTGGATAGGGAAGCTTATTTTGTTTGAGTTTGGGGGAGAGGAGGGGGAAGGTGCTTTATCACTGGGCTTTCAGGAGTCATTTTCATGTGTTTGATAGGGTTTAAGTGAGAGAGCTGGGCTTCTTTTCCTTTTTCTGATCTCTCACATCATAATCTTAACCAGAAGTGATTATTAAGTCTCTTTATTGAGTCTCTTAAAAGACACATGAAATCTATTTTTTTTACCTTAATAACAATTTGCTGGCAAAGGAAAGGAAACAAGAAATGACATACAGAGAGGTTTATTACATGTAGGGTTGTTATCATTATAAGTCATTGCATCCAGAGAGTTACCTTGTATTGTTGATTTTGAGATTTCCTGAAGAGCTCTTCACCCATTCTGCTAAGATTTCTACCGCCAAGAAAAGAAATATTTAAATATTATTTGCTTAATCATGTCTTCTATATTTCTACAGCTAATCATTAAACAAACAAACAAAAAAACATAGCTGAGTTATCGAACACCATGGAACTAATGCTGTAAAAATGGTTTCGAGTACCATAAAATGAGAAAGGTGTATTAAATGTTGAAAAGTAAAGTGATGAGGAGAAATCCTTTAGTCTCCATAAAATAAAGTGAGAGACTCTAGACCAGCAGTTCTCAAAGAGGGTTTGTGAAGTCAAAATTACTTTCATAATACTAAGATGCTTTGATCATAATATAATATAATAATGGCAAATATTAATATGTATGTAGCCTACATACACAAAAGCCCTTTGATAGAAGGAGTTCTCAATAACTTCTAAGATCATAAAGGGTACTGAGATCAAAAAGTCTGAGAACTGCTTTAGGGTCTACAAGTTGTTTAGGCAGTGGAGGTACTCATGTGAGGTATTAATATGAAGTTATGCATTCTTAAATGATTTTAAAGGACATTTTTTACTTCACTTTTGTGTGAAGACAAAATCGCTTGTTCTGAAATTTTTCAAACAACTTCAGTTTGCTAATGATAACATGGACTTCAAAGTTGAGAAATCTCTTGTTTCTCGATAGCAAGCTAAATTGGGTTCCAGAGTTCCAAACTGAACTAAAATATCTGCTGTTTGTTCTAGATAACTGTTCATTAAGCATGTGAGCTTAGGCTTGATAATTTTTTTTTTCTGTTAGACCTGATTCAGTATTCTAATTCAGTATTCAGTATTACCAGTTGTCTACTAATGCAGATTGAGGAGGCAGGGGAGAGGTTCCTGCAATTTATATGCAGTGAAGGCTGTCTCCCATATAGTGCATGGGGATGTCATGTGGCTTGACAGGAGGCAGAATAGACATCTGTAGCCTCTTCTTCCCACACCTTTCTCCAAGGAAGACTTTATTTCCTACCACAACAGGAAGCAGGAAGTTGGGACAAAATAGTTTGGCCATTCTGCTCTCCTCAGAGAGGGAAGTACCAGGTTAGAATTACATCTGTCCTCTCCCTTAAATATTATTTGTCTTGAAGATAAGGTTTTCAGGTTCAATCTACTTTCTGATCACTATTTCATCAATGAAGGATCCCAAGCTTTATATCCAAGGCTTAATCCCTTTCCCACCAAATAAATACTACTTCCATAATGAAGAAGAAGTCCATTTATCCAATTTGATAGCAAAACAGACTTCAGAAAAAGTATGCATGGGAGAATATACCAGACAATACAGACTGAAGGAGCTTTCCTATAGAGAATAAGGTAACTCAGTTCAACCAGGAGAAATAATCCCAGATCTCAGAGGGAAGGTCTTCAAAGTCTCTAGTGTAACAAACTGGGGAAAGGGAATGATGGAGATTTCCAGCTCCTTTCATGTCAGCATCTTCTCTGAGTCTTTTCCTTCAATAGCAACCTGAAGTGTGGTTGGTTTCTTACATTTGTTCTTTTGAGAATGGAAGTCAGAGGTGCCTGATGTGACTACCAGGCCTGAGGAGAGTGGAGAGCCAGACAAAGATTCAACAAAAACTCAAAGATGACTAAAGCTGTCCTCGATCTCACTGTCCCCAACTCCTCCCAGACCCTGAGACATTGATCTCCACCAAAAAGAGAGCCTCACAGCTAGGTGGTGCAGTGAATAGAGGGCCAGCTCTGGAGTCGGGAGGACCTGAACTCAAATCCGGCCTCAGACACTTAACACTTACCAGCCATGTGACCTTGGAAAAGTCACTTAACCCCAATTGCCCTGCTGTAATGGTAATGGAATTTGGAGATGCCTCTGTATTGGCTTGGTTTTTGGGTTGAGTGTTAAAACCCAGAGCTTGTGAATCCCACTTGTGGGATGGACTGGTTGACATGAAGAGAGAGGGCTGAACTGGGAGGAGCCATGAATTGGAAGAGAGGCCCAAGCCCAGAGAAGGGCAGAAAGACTTTTGGAGAGCAGTATCCAGTATTGTGGAGCCTGAGTTGCTGAGAGAAAGACTACTGAGAGCCCATTGGAGCTGCCCAGGACTTTTGAGAACTGCCACCCAGAGCTGCCGAGAACGGAGGAGACATGGCTGTGATGCCGGTATTTTGTCTGTCTGTTTTGATGTTGTTTTGCCAGATTCACCAGCTGGTGAAGGACAATGCTGCTGTTGTAGAGGTCCTGAAAACTTGCTGTTGGTTCAGAAGCCCTGAAGGAGGATTTTCTTGTGGTACCTTCACAGAAATCCTGGAAGAGGGCCTTGCTGATGTTTTCAGGGGTTCTGGGATTGTTCTACAGAAGAGAGTGACTTGATGAGGACACTGGTTATGGCATTGTTGAGCCTTGTCTCCCCAGGAACTGAGATTGCTGAAGGCTTGCCTTGAGTGAAGATGAAAGAAGGGCCTTTCCTTGAGTTTTCAATGCTGAGATGATATCTTAACCTTGTTGTAACTTAAGGGTGGATGGCCTTTTGTGTTCTCCTGCCCCTTTGGAGAAAGTGCTTGGTGTTAATGGATGGTATTGTAATTCAGTAGTGTCCAGGGGTGGGAAACCTTTGGCCTTTTTGTGCTCTGTGATTGACTAAATGAATGTACTTTGTTTATGATTGGAAACTATTCTCCATTTGAGAAGAAACTAAATGAATGTACTGTCCTGGAATGGGCTACTTTGACTACTGATCCAGGGGGTGGGATACCTTGGAGCTTGGTACTTTGCAGCTGAATTGAAAACTTACTTGCTAAATGAATGAGTTACACTGTATTTTGACTTTCTCTGTTCTGTGAATGTTTTGCTGAATAAATGGGGTTTGCTATGCTGGTAATCCGAACCTTGGAAGTTGCCTTTGCTTGGCATTACACCTGCCTCCTCCCCCCCCCCCAAAAAAAGCAAAAACAAACAAACAAACAAACAAAAAGACAGCCCCATACCAATGGGCTTTGGGATTGTCTTATCTATAAGGCTGAAAGAATCACCTGTAGCACCTCCTGCAGGATGATAAGTGAGTTGCCTGGGAGCATATTGTTAGAGTCAGGACTTGTCTTCCTTACCAAGACCAGGTCTTCCTTGCCCTAAGGCCACTTCTCTATCCACCACTCCATGCAGCCTCTTTTAATACACATTTGTACGAATTATTTTAATAATTTCTAATCATATTAGAGTTGCTCCATTTAATTCCTGTGGAATTAAAACTGATTTTGCTTTGAATTTTTATTGAGGTAAATTTCCTTAGAAGTACAGTCAAAGATCTGGGTTTGTATGACAACTCTGTTAGTTAACACTTATGGGACCTTGAACAAATTACTTCAATATTTGTGAGATCTGGGGTAAACCATTCTGGGTATTAGTTTCCTTGGTTGTTAAATGAGAGGGTTGGACTTCCAATTCTGAATCTATGATCATATAGTTTATAAAATGAAGAGGAGGGTAACAGGAATACTTTGGAATCAGAAAACCTGGGGTTCAAATTCCCTCTCTGCTGCTAAGTGGCTTTAGTAAAGTTGTTTTGTTCTTCTGGCTTCAGTTTTCTCATCTGTAAAATGAAAGTTTTTATTATCTCTAAGGGCTCATTGAAGATGACATTGGAGTATAGACGTATTGGCATAACTTTTCTAAATTAGTTCATTTAATTGATTCTACAGAAAAAAATATAACCCAGGTGAAACAAAGTTCCTTAAGAATAGAGCTGAAATAAACAGGGGACCAAGAGAAAGGGAAATGTCCCTCACTGAGTTTGGCTGGGCTGGGTATGGGAGGGAATGAGAATAGGACTGGATGAGAAAAGGGGCTGAGCTGGGATGGCTATGTGGTGATTGGCCTAATATTATCACATCAGAGTTAAAGACTCAGTAGTGAAATTTGGTTATTGCATCTTAATGACATTCTTGAGAGAAGACACTGATTAGGAAAATTTGTTATATACACCTTGGTTGTACCAGAAAAGTCTGATTGATTCTTAACTACTTTAATTTTGTACAGATTCTTTCTCTGGAAACCAGGTTATGTGTACACATAATGAAAGTCTAAACACAAAGAACTTTTTGCTTCTAAAACAGTAGTGAATGAGCAGAAGTAGTTGAGGGACCTGTAGAAAGTTGAATGTCTATTCCCTGAATAACCTACCTGTGCTGAGCCTTTAATTTTATAGGACTCAGAAGCACATTTTGTCATATTCCCAACAAATTCCTCCAGATTGTAGAAGTCTCCTAATTAAATGGATTGCTTGCTGTACTTAAAGACCCAGGCCTCCATATAATGTTCTCTAGCTCTAGTAGGCTAACTGTTTTCTTTACTGACAGTCTGGGATATGGAAACAAACAAATTTAGAGCCAATCTTGATGGCCCAGTTGCCTCAGACCTGCTCATCTCTATACTTCAACTCCATTGATCATGATTCTTGGCTTTGAAAGTTCTGATGTCTGAAACTAATGGCTCATTAATGTTAGAGGGATGTAATGTTGACCTCCTTGTTTAACTTGACTCTTCACAACTGATTAATTTTTCTTAGAACTGCCAAACCCAAATGTTTTTGATTCAGCTTAAAAGAGTGTTTGGTATCAAAAAGTCTCACCAAAACTCTGCAAAGATACTTCTCAAGATTCTTTTCCTTCTTCTTAAAAGTTTTTAAAGACATTTTCTGTTACCACCAAATTATTAAAGTTAAAGCATATATCCTTTTTATATTAATAATGGGTAAACTAGATATCTCAAAGTGGTTTTTTTTAGCAACTTTATTTTTGGGGGGAGTTGGGTGTTGGTAATAATAAAAGGTGGTGTGTATTTATGTTCACATGAGTTTGTCTAAATGCTTATCTGGATGCACAAATAGATATCTCTGAAAATCCACCCTCTCCTTTCTAAGAGTGACTGATTCCTTCTAGGAAGTAAACAGGATATTAAAGCTGTGAGGCTGCCTTCTCTGACCTCCTCAGGAAAGGGTCACTGTAGTAAAATTATATGTGCTCCTAAATATTGCCAGCCTATGACTAAATAATTTTTTTAGGTTTAAGCTGCTTTTCCTCACCATCATCCCTTAAATTGGGGAAAGAGTACCCCAAATTATATCCAAAAACTTGATACCCTTCCCATTGAATGCCAGTTACCCAAAGACTGTGTAATAGCAATAGCAAATAGCAAACAAGGCTGTCTATCCAAGCTAAAAGAAAGCAGGAATCAGAGATGTTATACAAATTCGAATATGCTAGGAAATACGCAGAGTGAATGAGCTCTCCTACCAGGAGTGAGATATCTCAGCTCAACCAAGAGTCCCTGATCTCACCTAAGGGGAAATTCCTCGGATATCTGGGTGGCAAGCTGAGAATAGACAAATGTTCAAGGTACCAGCTCCTCTGTATGTCATCTTCTTCCTGAAGTCCTTCTCTCCCTCCAGCAATTTCTCTCTGAAATGAGACTGGAATCATGTGTGTTCTTTCTCAAAGCCATAATCCAAAAGAAAGATAGATCTCCTCTTCCAAACTCTTGACAACTCTGCTCCTCACAGAGCTTGCAGAATTAAATAAAGATTCTTTCCACCAATGAGGAGAGTCCGATGCAAATACTTAGGCTTGCACCCCAGTTTACAATGAGCATATATTGTAATAAAACAATATTTCAGTACATTTTTAAAATCTATTTTCCTTAAAATAAAACTTTTATCATAAGAGACGTGTTGAATGTAGGTTATGTGTGTCTATCTAGATTTGACTCATGGGGAAATATGAATAGCTATCTCTAGTCTCTTCCTTTTCCAAGGGAGATTTAAATTCCTGCCAAGAAGGAAACAGGAGGTTGGGACCAGTAGGATGGCCACCCTGCTGTCCTCAGAGATAGTATGGATGGTACTAGGCTAGAATTATATCTATGTGACCCTGCTGCTTAATACTTTTAGGGAAGTAATTTTTAGGTTCAAGCTGCATCCTTGATCGCTCTCCCTCAGCAGGGAAGGAGTACTCCAAGTTAAATATTCAAAGGTTTGACTCTTCCCACCAAATACCAGTTACACAAAGATAAGTTGTGAACAGCAAATAAACCTATTTATTCAAGCTAATAGGAAGCAAAAATCAGAGGTGTTATACAGATTAGATCGTACCAGACAATACAGCGACTGAAGTACTAGTTCTTCCACATAGCAGCCTCTTCCTGGAGTCTCTCTCCAGGGACCTCTCTATGAAGAGCACCTAGAAACTAGTGTATGTCCTCTCTTGAAGTCCAAAGACAAAAAGACAAGTATTTCTATTCTCTCAAGCTCTTACCAACTCTGATTCTCACCAAGTATGGAACACTGACTAGTCACTTTCTACTAATAAAAATATAATCCTGGGGTAGCTAGAGGGTACAGTGGATGGAGTACCAGCTCTGGAGGACCTGAGTTCAAATCTGTCCTTACAAATTTACTATCTACATGACCTTGGGCAAGTCACTTAGCCCTGATTGCTTCAATATATGTATATATACACACATATACGTATATGTATATACATGTATATATTATATAAATAAAATCTGTATGTAATATGCTATATATATATATAAAATACACATACACATACACACATATAGCCTTTTGCAAATAGAACATGAAACCTGGTTACATTACGTATTTTTAAAATTTGGAAAATCCTTAAGCAATGAAGCAAACACTTCCTAACTTAGGGAAACTATGTCTGCTATTGTTTAACCACTGGGAACATACTAACTGTTTAATTTGCCAAAAGTAGAGTAGAGAATTGAGGAAGTTACCTAAGTAATTCAGTAAGAAGAACAATACCTGGCATTTAGGTAGTACTGTAAAGTTGACAGTTCTTTGGCCAAAGGCCCTCATATAAGCAGCAGAACAACTTTGTGAGGTAATTGTGAGAGGTAATTATTCCATTCAGCAGATGAGAAAACTGAGGCATAGAAAAGTCAGAGTTTTTTGTTTGTCTTTACCCAGGGTCATGAAGCTGGTAGATTTAAGAAAGAAGTTTCAAACCTGCCACTACGCCAAAAGAAATGTCTAATAGTGCTGTATGTTAAATAGTTAGGTCCAAACAACTTGCTAAGTATTTATGCCCCAAGAACTTAGTAGCCATTTGAAAAAATAATACATATAAACTTAAAGAAAAAAATCACATTGCTATTTCATTCTTAAATAATTATTTAATTAATAATTACACAATTACTTAATAATGAGAAACGTGCATCTGTTGGACGCTATACAACTCCTCAAATCCTATAACCAGATCGGACACTGTCACCCTCATTTCCTATCCCACAATGATTTTCATGGGGTACGGTACTTGCTTTTTATCACAGCAACCACTGAAAACCCAGTTTCAAAAAGATATGATGTCACAAGTGATAAAGTTCAAGAAGTTACTGGAGCAAATGAAAGTCCAAGTAAGCACAAACCTTATCTCAAGCATTCAAGAATGTCATCAAAAGGAATGGAGCTTAATCTAATGCCGAAACTGAGAACTAGCTCGAGCTCAAACAATGTCTGGCAGAAGTTGAGTGTTATTATGTTTCTCTCAAAAATTTGAAATATTCTTGGAGGAGGCATTATGCTCCTGTGAATTTGTCACAGGGCATTCAACACACTGAACTGCACAGTGTGGGGATCTTAGACATAATACCTAGCTCACTTGAAAACTTTTCTTGCTTTTTTTCTTTGAATTTTTTCAGGTGAAAATTGTTGGGAGCTTGGATTGAACAAATAATTGTCTCAGTTCTTTATTTTATTTTGTGTAGGCAGACACTAAAACTGAGAAAGTCAGGAAGAAATAGACTTCATGGCAACTGAAAAGCAGATTAGTTAAGCCAACAAATTCCGTTCAATAAATATCTCTCATTCACTTTGGCCAAAAGGCCTCTTCTTCAGGAGGTGAGTTACCAGCGTTGACCAACTTTTCAAGACTGAGTTTTGCTAGATGGGGGAGAAATTAGAGAAAGAAAGGAAAAAACATCAAAACTCCCTGAAGCATCATATTTGCACATAATATTTACTTCTCCTAGCCTCTCTAAACTTTTACTCATTAGTTTAATACAAAGATGTTGACTATTTAACTTTCGTGGATCTGCTTAGTTCTGCATAAAGAAAGTGATAAATAATTTTCACATGACCAACAAAATGGAGGACTAATCATTTTCTCCAGTTGTCACAGCCTCTCACTCCTCCCACAAATAGGAATTATGCATAAGAGATAAAACTATTTCAGCTGTCTTCAAGGTCTATGATATCAAGAAAATGAACAAGTTATAAGCTTAATGAACGAACTGAGAAGGTTAATCCCTACCCCCTACAAAAATCAGTAAGTACACTTACAACAATATTCAACTCCATACCAGATGCAAAGATCAGGAATTAGTTCAGTGAGAAGCAAGAAAGCAGTAAAGAGAAGTAACATTTTGTCCCCCAAAAAAGCTTGGTCAGAGAACAAAGTGATAGAAGGAGCTAGGTCAGGACATGTGTGAATATATTTGTGTGTGGTGGGGGAGGAGGTGTTGTTGTATAGCACTTCACAAATCCTGGAAGAAAGATCCCGACATGTAGCCGGGACAAGTTCTGTCATTTCCTCCATGCCCCCAAAAATCAAGTGGGGTAGAGACCGAGACCATGAAATTTGAGTTGTTTTTCTACACTATAGAAGAAAGTTGAGATGGCTTTGAAGTATATAAACCAAAGAGAGTCAGAAAGTGAGCAATAGAGGAATATAAGGAGGAAAAAAACTTGAGATTACAAAAAATTTTAGGAGGAAGAAACCTTGTTTAAAAATCTTGAGAATAACCTGATAAACTAAGAGGGAAAATATTAATAATAGGAGAGAATATGACCAGTTAAAGGAGCCCTGGTATTCATGAATAAATATTGCAAGACAAATGAAAATGAATCACCACCTGATAAGCCAGAGTAACCTGTGGATTCCTAAGAGAGCATGAAATTACATCAGGATATTCCTGAATGGTTTAAAAGAGAAATGAGAGTCATGAAAGAATTTTGTGGCCTGTACAGCAGAAATAATTGGAAGAATAGAAAAATTTAAATCCACAGCAGCAAGACTCACAGAAGAAACAAAAGAGAGGCTAATCATTGGGAAATGCAAATACACAGGAATGAAAGACAATTTGGAAGAAGCTAAAACAATAACATTAAAAGAAAGCATGATCTCCGTACATGGAAAACAAACTGATCTTGAAGATAGAATGTGTAGAGATAAATTAAGAAAATGTCTCCTAGAAGAATACAAAGTCAAAAAACCTGAATATTATGATGTTAGAAGAAATAAAATAAAACTATCCATAATTTCTGAACACAGAAAACAAAGTGGCCGTGAAAGAACCCACAGATCGGCTCCATAAAGACAAAAACAATCCTATGCTGCAAATTCCATGACACATAGCGATTAAATTTAACAATGCCATCAACAAAACAACAAATTCTGCAAGCTATCAAGAGAAAGACCTTCCGATGGGAATGAAATTTGGATAAGACAAGGCTGTTCTATACCCACTATTAACCACAGGAGGAAATTAAATAATGTGTTCTGAAGAGCAAGGGGGCTGAATATTCAGTCCAACTTATGAAGGCAAATATGAGCCTGACCATAAATGGAAAAAAAAATAGATGTTCAACAAAAAGGAAATATTCAAGCTCAACAGAATAGTAATGGGAAGGAGAAGTGGCACAATGGATAGAGACTTAGGCTATACTCAAAAAGACATGAGTTTAAAATCCAGCCTAAGACACTTCCTAGCCAGGTGACCCTAGACAAGTCACTTGACTTCTGTCTCCTCAGTTTCTTTAACTATAAAATGAAGATAATAACAGCACCTATATCACAAGTTTATTGTGAGGACCAAATGAGATATTTATAAAGAGCTTAGCACAGTACCTGGAATATAGTAGGTGCTGAATAAATCCTTCTTTCTTTCCTTCCACGTGAAACATTCCTAGAAAATGCAAACAAACCTGAAGAAAGCATTTGCTTCTCTAATACCCCAGATTATAGAAATATAAAAAGTGTAAACATATCTAGCAGCCAAGGATAACAACAAGCAAGATGAAATCACAACAAAAAACAAAAGAAATAAGAACAATCAGAAACTTTTACACACACACACACACACACTAATAAAACTGAGCAAAAATAGATAAAAATATAAAACACAGATAAAATATAGATAAATAGAAATATTAGAAAATATATAGAAAATAGATAAATATGTAAAACAGAAATTAATAAAAAACACAGATATAAAAGATCCAAACTAACAAAAGAACAAATAGAAATTCTAAATAACAAGTAGAGATCTTAAATCTCAGAAAAGGAAATAGCTGTAAGAACAACCAAACAAAAAAGAAAACCAAGCATTTAGTCTTGATGGGTTTATGGGGGTGGGGGAAATCTGCCGAATTTTAAAAGAAGAATTAGTACAATTTATGTTCAAAAACTAAGAAAGAAAGCATACGACCAGAATCCTTTTATGAGGCAAATGTAGCCCTAATACAGGAAAGGATAAGACACAGAAGGAGAACCACAGGCCAGGAAAACCTGTGTTAAAATCTGACCTCAGAAATTTACTAGCTGTGTGACCTTGGGCAAGTCATTTGATATTGTTTGCATCAGTTCCTCATCTGTAAAATGATTTAGGGAAAGAAATGGCAAACCACTTTAGTATCTTTGCCAAGAAAAACCCAAATGGGGTCATGAAGAGTTGGACATGACTGAAATGATTCAACAGGAACAAAACTGGGAAAACTGGAAAACAGTCCAGCAGAAATTAGGCTTAGAATGACACTTTATGCCATATGCTACAAAACATTATAAATGGGGTGTTATTCAGTCATTTTAGTCACGTCCAACTCTTCATGACCCCATTTGGGGTTTTCTCAGCAAAGATACTGTGATGGTTTGCCATTTCCTTCTACAGCTAATTTTACAGTTGAGGAAACTGAGGGAAACAGGGTTAATTGACCTGCCCAGGGTCACATAGTTAGTAAGTGTATGAGGCCAGATTTGAACTCAGGGAAATGAATCTTCCTGACTCAAAGCCCAACCCTCTATTCACTGTGTGCCGCCTAGCTGCCCAATACAAATGGATTATGTGACCTTAATATTAAAGATAATACTGTTTTAAAAAAATTAAAAGACAAGCAGATCACATACCTTTCACAGCTAGGAGTAGATATATTATCGATGCTGTTTTTCTATCTAAATATCTATCTATCTAAAATAGATAACTTTGATTACAGAAAACTGAAAAATTTCTTCACAAACAAAATTAATGTGCCCAGGATAAGAAAGGAAGTAGTAAAATGGGAACGTCTTCATATCGAATTTCTCTGAAATGAGTTTGGCACCCAAGGGCTTGGTATTTGTTATATTGGATGACTTTCTGGGAAGGGGAGAGGGAAGAATACAGGGAAAAACTAAAAAATATCTATGAAAATATTTTTTGAAAGAATGTTTCTGAAAATGGATCACCTGAAAGAGAGAAATATTAATGACCTGAGTGAGGCTTGGGGACCCAAAGGTTGGTGAGGTCCCCAAAGACAGAACCAGCTGTCATAGTAAAGAGGCTGGGGCATTAACCGTCCACTTACTAATTCAAGACTGCTAATCAATTTGAGTATTTAGAGAGAGTTTACACAGACCTGCAAAGTTCTAAAATATATTGCATTTAAATGCAGTATCCACTTCAGCTAAACTTTCTAAAGCTAAAACTAGCTATTTACAGAAAATCGTCTTAAAATAATAGGAGTAAATGTGGCACAGGGCAGCAGAGAACAAGAGAGGGGATATGTCTTTGTCAATGTTTTCCTTCTCTTTCACCAGAGATGTAAACCACATGTGGACAGTGGGCTGGAAATATGTTTCTTCAAAGTGCATAGTGGGTTTAGTCCTTCTTTTTGTCATGTTGATCTTCTTCTTTTTGCAGAGAATGATAGGATTACAAAAAAAAAAGGAAAAAAATTAAAAAGAAAGAAAAGACGCTCACTGAAGCATTTTAAAACAGACATAAGAGAGTAGGAGAAAGGACAGTTTCAACAAGCAAAACAGTTTTGAAAGTTTTATGTTGAATTTCTTACATACTTAAAAAGAAAATCATGCTATAGAGATTAGGAAGTTCAAGTATAATCCTGTTTTTGTTTTTGATTTGTATATGGAAATGCTTATATTATACACAGTCTCTTAAATTCCAAATTTTAAAATATTAAATTAAAAAAGAATTGGAATAAAAAATGCTTCCTGGGCTTCCTTCAAGTCTTAGCTAAAGTCTCACCTTCTGTAAGAACCCTTGTGTAGTCCTCCGTAATCTCAGCACCTTCCCTCTGAAATTCTCTCCCATTTGTCCTGTACATATCTTTCTTGTACATAGTTGTTTGCATTCGACTGAGTTCCTTAAGAGCAGGGACTGTTTTTGGTCTTTCTTTGCATCCCCTCTTTTTAAGGAATAACTAACCTTGAGTCTCTTTCCCATTCTAATCCATCATTCTGTTGTCAAATTAATCTTAAAGCATAAAATGGCTGAGATGTTACCAATCTACTCAGTAAACTTCAGAGCCTTCCTATTACCCCCAGGACAAAATTTAAAATCCTCTGTCTGCCATTTGATTTCCTTCATAACCTGGTCCCCACCTACCTTTCTGGTCTTATACCTTATATTGCACTCCCGTTTTCCATATGAACAGTTACAATGGCTTCCTTGCTATTCTTTGGACATCTCCTGATGTTGAGCATTTTTATTGGTTGTCTCCCGGGAGTGGAACTCTCTCTTACCTCATCTCTCTCCTTTTTTCCTTCAACTTCTATCAAAAATGCTACCCTCTACAGTCTCTCTTAATGCCAGTACCTTCTCTCTGTTGTTTATCTCCAATTTATACAGACAGTATCTTGTACATAACAAACATAGCTGGTTGCATGTTGTCTTCCCAGTTAGACTATGAATCTCCTTGTGAACCAGAGCTGTGTTCTACTTCTCTTTGTATCTCTGGTGTTTTGCACAGTGCCTAACAAATCATGAGTGTTTAATAAATGTTCGTTGACTGATTAAAATTCCAGTTGTCCACTAGAGTGATGTTCATTTACTTTCTTAACTTTTTATTGTTTTGTTTAGGGGGGGAGGCGCTTTTTAAAAACCAGTATTCCTGGGAATAGAATCCTTCTTTGTAATAAAGAAAAAAACAACACTTGTTGTATCTGCACATTCCAGGCCTGTCATCCCTCACCTCTCTACAAAAAGGAGGGAAATATGTTACAATATCTGCGCTGCAGAACTGAAACTGGTCATTGAATTTAATGTGAGTTCATCTACCTTTTATTGTTGTTTTTGTTAATATTTCATAATAATAATTAGAAGCAACTGGTGACCCAGTGTTGGGCCTGGAATTAGGAAGATCTGAATTCAAATCCAGTCTCAGATTATGTGGTCCTGAGCAAGCACAACCTCTGTTTGCCTCAGTTTCCTCAACTATAAAATGGGATGATAATAGAATATAATATTCAGGGTTGTTGTCAGAATCAAATGAGATAACGTTTGTAACTTGCTTAGCACAATAGTGGGCATATAGTAGGGACTAGTTAAATATTAGTTATTATGATTATTAATATTATTATAGTCATTGTGTAGGTCAGCGGTGTCAAATGGAAATGGCTCCCTGCCAGTCACATATTGATTTAGAAAACCACAAATTAGGGGCAGAGTCAAGATGGCGGCATAGAAGTAGGAAAACTCTGTGGCTCCCCCCATAACCACCTCAAATACCTATAACATAGGACTCTAAACAAATTTTAGAGCTCCAGAACCCACAAAGTGACAGAGAAACAAATCTCCCACTCAAGGCAGCCCAGCAAGTGGACAGGAAAGGTCCATCGCAGTGTGCTGGGAGCAGAGCCCAGCCCCGCTGAGCCTGTGGTTTTAGCCCCAGGGCAGCCCCAACCAGCTGCAGCTGGAGCATTTGAGAGAGTAGATCACCAGCAGCAGTGGCAATTTCCAGAATTATCAACCTATAAATGGCAAAGATAAAGTAAAAGGTCAGTGGAACTCTCCTGGATCTGGGGGGGATGGAGTGCAGTGGGGCTTCCACTCCCAGAGCCAGAAGGGGCAGAAGCAGTGGCTCTGCCTCCATGTGACTGCTTCAGAGCTCCTGGCCTGCAGATTGCAGGGGGGCCAAGCAATCATTCAGAGGCTAAGCGCTTTTGCCTTAACCTGCCTGGATCTGGATTGTGGTCTTGGGTGGTAGTCCTGAGGTGTGTGACCAGTGAGCCAGAGCAGTTGGGGCCTGTAGAGATGGTGCCCTCCTAATTGCTTCAGCAGCTATGAAAACTCCAGTGATTTGGGACAAAGCTCCCCCCTCTGGAAGCAGAGTTCTACTGTGGCAAAGAGCTCAAAAGTCAAGCAATTGACTGGCAACATGAGCAAGCAAAGGAAGCAAAGCAAGCACAGCCATCCAACTTTAGATTCCTTTTTGGGGGGACAAAAAGGATCAAAGCATGAAACAGGAGGAAGACAACATAGTCAGAACCCCTGCACCAAAAGCTTCCAAGAAAAATATGAACTGGTTACAGGTCATGGAGGAGTTCAAGAAGGATTTTGAAAATAAGTAAGAGAAGTAGAGGAAAAATTGGGAAGAAAAATGAGAATGATGCAAGAAAATCATGAAAGGAAAGTCAACAACCTGACTGAAGAAAATAACACCTTAAAAAATAGACTAACTCAAATGGCAAAAGAGACCCAAAAAGCCAATGAGGAGAAGAATGCCTTAAAAAGTTGAGTTCACCAGATGGAAAAAGAATCTCAAAAGCTCACTGAAGAGAATAATTCCTTCAGAATTAGATTGGAGGAAATGGAAGCTAATGACTTTATGAGAAATCAAGATACCATTAAACAGATCCAAAAATGTGAAAAAATAGAAAGCAATGTGAAATATTTCATTGAAAAAAACACTGACCTGGAAAATAGATCTAGAAGAGAGAATTTAAAAATTATTGGACTACCTGAAAGCCATGATCAAAAAAAGAACCTAGAAAGCATCCTTCAAGAAATTCTCAAGGAAAACTGCCCTGCTATTTTAGAACTAGAGGGCAAAATAGAACTTGAAAGAATTCACTTATCACATCTTGAAAAAAATCCCAAAAAGAAAACTTCTAGGAATGTTATAGCCAGGTTCTGGAGTTCCCAGATCAAGGAGAAAATATTACAAGCAACCAAAAAGAAACAATTTGAATACTGTGGAAACACAGTCGGGATAACACAAGATCTAGCAGCTTCTACATTAAGGGATCAAAGTGCCTGTAATGTGATATTCTGGAGATCAAAGGAGCTAGGATTAAAACTAAGAATCACCTCCCCAGCAAAACTGAGTGTAATGTTTCAGGGGAAAATATAGTCATTCAATGAGGTGGTGAACTTTCAAGCATTCTTGATGAAAAAACCAGAGCTGAATAAAAAAATGTGACATTCAAATACAAGAAGCATGAGAAGTAAACAGGGAAAAGAAATCATAAGGAACTTATCAAAGATGAAGTATTTACATGCCTACATGGAAAAATAAAAATTGTAACTTATGAAACTTTTCTCAGTATGAGGATAGTTGAAGGGAATAGAAATGTGTATATATGTATGTATGTGTGTGTGTATATATATATATATATATATACACATACATATATATATCTATATGTATGTATGTATATGTATATATGTATACATACATATATGCCTACATAGGAGGGTATATATATATGTATGAATACATATGTGAGTGTGTGTATATCTGTGTACAGGTATACATAGACAGAGGGCACAGAATCAATTGAATAGGAAGGGATGATATTTAAAAGGTGAAATTGAGAGGTGAGAAAGGAATATAATGAGAGAAGATGAGGAGAGACAAAATGGGGTTAATCATCTCATATAGAAGAGGTAAGGGATAACTGTTACAATGGAGGGGAAGGACAGGAAGGCAAAAGGGAATGGGTCAACTTTACTCTCATTGAATTTGGCTTAGGGAGGATTGACATACACTCTAAATTGTTTATCTTGCCCTACAGGAGAGTAGGAGGGAAGGGGATGAGAGGTGGGATGATGGAGAGGAGGCAGGGTTGGGGGTGGGTTGTTAAAAGCACACACTTTTGTAAAGGGATAGGGACAAAGTAGAGAATAAAACATGTGGGGGTGGGATAGGATAGAGGGAAATATAGTCAGTCTTTCACAATATATCCATTATGGAAATATTTTGTGTAACTACACATGTACAACCTATATTGAATTGCTTATCTTCCCAGTAAGGGTGAGTGATGAGGGAGGAAGGGAAAGAATCTGGAAGTCAAAGTTTTAAAATCAAATGTTTAAAAAAAGTTATTATTATTATTATTATTGTTTTTTACATGCAACTGGGAAATAAGATACATAGGCACTGGGGTATGGAGATCCATCTTGCCCTACTGGAAAGTCAGAGGGGTGATGGGGGAGGATATAGGAGAGAGCAGATTGGGGGAGGGGGTATACAGTGGGATTGCTATTTTGGAGTGGTGGGTAGGAGAAACATGGGGAGAAAATTTGTGACTCAAAATCTTGTGAAAATAAATGATATAAACTAAAAATAAACAAGAGTTAATTAAAAAAAGAAAATCACAAATTAGCATTATCTATGTTGCATCTTATTTTTAGTTCTTTTGCTAAACATTTCCCAATTAGATTTTAATCTGATGCAGCCTGAAGGCTATGAGTTTGACACTTCTGGCATAGGTTGTTCCCCTGTTTCTTTATTTGCTCTATATCAATTTATGCAGGTCTTCTCATTATTCTCTGAATTCTTCCGTTTGTAATTTTTAAGTTCCAATTATATTCCATTATGTTTATCCACCCCAATTTGTTCAGCCATTCTCCAACTAATAAGCACACACTTCTCCCTCACCTAGCCCCAGTTTTTATTACCATAAAAAATTGCTGTTAAATATAATTTGGTATCTAAGGGGCGCTTCTTTCTTTGACTACCTTTCTTTATTAGTGGGATAAGGAACACCTGAGATTGGTGAGTGAAAGGGACTAAACAGTTTAATGACTTTTCCATAATTAAAATTTGTTTTCCAAAATAATTGAACTAATTCATAGCATACCTGCCTTACTACAGTCCCTCCAACAGTATTTCAGTCTTTTATGGTCTTTGCTAATTTGATGGGTATAAAGTAAAACCTCACAGTTTTGCTTTCTCTTGTTTTCAAATTTTCTTTTTAATGATTTGAAACATTTCTTCATACAATTCCTTTAAAAAAATTTATTCACTTGAACATAAATACGTAATGACAAAAAAAGGACATTTCCATGTATATAACACAACATAAAAAAAAGGATTCACTATAAAATCATGAATTTACATTTCACACTGCTTACTTTAAAAAAAACTATGTGGCAAATACTATGTGTCATTCTCAAAGTTACTCTGCTTTCTATGCTTCCTTCTAAATTTTCTTTTATTCTCTGCTGTGCACTTTTTATATTTTTGCTTCCCTCCCCTACCCCCATCTCCAACCTAAGAGATGGCTACCATTAGACACAAATATGGATAGATAGATAGATAGATAAATAGATAGATAGATAGATATGTAAAACCATATTATACATACTTCTATTTATCAGTTCTTTCTCTGGAGGCAGATAGCATTGTCCTTAACAGCTCCTTTGTAGTTAAATTGAGTATTCAAAATGACATACTCAAAGTTGTTTTTAAAATGGTGTTGTTATGTACACACCATTTTCTTGGTTCTATCATTTTCACTCTTCATTATTTCATCCAAGTTTTTCCATGTTTTTCTTATCTCACCAAG
>CM053580.1:151168531-151189899 GCA_028627135.1 Pseudochirops cupreus
TATTGTGCTATAAGAAATGGGAAGGAGATGGACTTCATAATTACCTGGAGAGGCTTATACAAATTGATGCTAAGTGAGAAGAGCAGAACCAGAAAAACTTGTACACAATCACAGACACATCGTACATATGATGACCAACCTTGATAAACTGGACTATCCTCAACAACACACAGCTAAAGACAACTCTACAAGCCTCAGGATGGAAGGAGATATCTAAACTCAGAGAAAGATATAGAAAAACTATAGTTTAAATGGAGACTGAAGCAAAACTTGTTATCATTCTTTTTCATGTTTGGTTTTGCTTTTTTTTCCCAGTGATCACTCATTGTTACAACCCTTCTATATAACCAAACTATTGTACAATGTGAAAGTATTTGCAGATCCTATACATGATTGCACATCACCATGGAGAGGGGGAAGGGAGGGGAGAAAATCTGAAACTCAAGTGATTGTGGAAGTGAATCTTGTAAACTAAAAGTAAATAAACAAGTCATTCAAAATATATATATAAAAAAAGATTATATACCACAACTCGTTCAATCATTCCCCAATTGACAGGCATCCCCTCAATTTCCAGTTCTTGGCCACCACAAGGAGAGCTGCTATAAATATTTTAGAACATATAGGTTCTTTTCCTTTTTCCTTCATCATCTTTGGAAACAGACCTAATAGTGTTATTGCTGGGTCAAATGATACAGGCAGTTTAAGAACTCTTCAGTTTGCTCTCCAGAATGGTTGGATCAGTTCACAATTCCACCAACAGTGAATTAGTATCCCAGTTTTTCCATATCCCCTCCAACATTTGTTGCTTACCCCTTCTATCATTTTAGCTAATCTGAGAGGTATAAAATGTTATGCCAAGGCTGTTTTAATTTGCATTTCTCTAATCAATAATAATTTAGAGCAATTGGGGAATGACTAGTGTTTTTACAGATTTGATAAAGTTCTTTATACAGTTGAGATATGAGACCTTTATCTGAGAAACAATGTATGAATTTCCCTCCAAAATTTTTGCTTTCCTTCTGATCTTGGCTACATTGGTTTTATTTGTGCAAACCCTTTTAAATTTAATGTAATTGAAATTATTCATTTTACCTACACTGTTCTCTATCTCTTGTGTATTCATAAGTTGTTTGCCTATCCATTAGTCTGATAGGTAATATGTTCCATGTTCTTCTAACTTTCTTGTGATATCTCCTTCTATATCTAGGTCATGTATATATTATGACCTTAGCTTAGTAAATGGTGTAAGATATTGGTCTAAGTTCCATTTCTGCCAGACTGCTTTCCAGCTTTCCCAACAATTTTTTTCTTTACTAATTGATGAATTCTTATTTCAAAAACTTAAGTCTTTATATTTGTCAAACACAAAATTGCTATAGTTACTTGTTACAAAGTCTTGTATATTTTATAATTTGTTCAAATAGTTTCCAGGTTTATTTTGGCGGGCTTACTCCCAAGTATTTTATACTGCCTACAGTTATTTTAAATGGGGTATCTCTTACTATCTCTTCTTGTAAGGTTTTGCTGGTGATATATAGGAATGCTGATGATTTATTTGAGTTTACTTTATATATGGTTACTTTGCTAAAATTATTGTTTCAACTAACTTTTTAGTTGAAGCTTTAGGATGTTTCAAGCATATCTTGATATCAGCAAAAATATAGTTTCCTTGCCTCATTGCCCATTCTGATTCCTTCTGTTTCTTTTTCTTCTCTTACTGTTATTACTAGGATTTTAATAATATTGGTGGTAATGGGCATCCTTCTTTCACTCGTTATCTTCCTGGGAAGGCTTCTAGTTTATCTCCATTACAAATACTTCTTGCTGCTGGTTTTAGGTAAATGTTTCTTATCAATTTAAGGAAAAAACCCACTTATAACTAAATTTCAAGTGTTTTTTAAAATAGGATTCAATGTTGTATCTTATCAAAAACTTTTTCGGCATCTATTGATATAATCATATGATTTTTGTTACTTTTATTACTGATATAATCAGTTATGTTAACAGTTTTCCTTATTTTAAGCCATCCTTGCATTCCTGGTATAAATCCCACTTGGTCCCAATGTATGATCTTTGTAATATATTGTTATAATCTCCTAGCCAGCATTTTTATTTATTTGGCATTCAGTTTCATTAGTGAAATTGGTCTGTAATTTTCTTTCTCTGGTTTTTGTTTGTTTGTTTGTTTTTGTTTTTTTGGAGGGGCGAGGACAGGGCAATTGGGGTTAAGCGACTTGCCCAAGGTTACATGGCTATTAAGTGTTAAGTGTCTGAAGCCAGATTTGAACTCAGGTCTTCCTGACTCCAGCGGTGGTGCTTTATTCACTGTGCCACCTAGCTGTCCCCTTCTCTGCCTTTTTATTCTATTCCTCCTCACATGTCTAATTTATTTCTAACCAATACCTCCCTAATCTACACCCTTTTAAAGAAACCCTCTCTTATCCTCTCCCTTCACCCTCTTATTTCTTAATCTATACAGCCTTCTATAAGTCTCTCCCTTATCCTGTCCACTCACTCTCTAATTTTTTTTATAAATTTACAAGTCTTTTATATCTTTCTAAATCCATATGTTGTTTCCTCTTTAATCCAGTTCAGATGAGAGTTGGTTATAATACTACAAGCTTTCTACCCCACCTACTTCCTGTGCCTCAGTTCTTCCTTCCATATCTCATTTGTATGAGATAGTTGCTCCTTTTTACCTCTCTCTACGCAGTTTTACTTTTTTTAGAATTAACCCATCATATTCAGTTCAGTCCAAGTCTTTCTTTCAAACTACCCAAGTAATGATGACAGTCTTAAGGGTATTGTTAACATTTTCACATATAAGAAGTAAACAGTTTAGCCATATTGAGTCCCTTATAATTGGTCTTTGATGTTTCCCTTAGCTTTCTCATGGATCTTATATGTCAAATTTTCCATTGAGTTCTGGTCTTTTTGCCACAAATACCTGAAAGTCCTTCAATTTGTTAAATGTCCACTTTTTTCCCATTCAGTATTATGCTCACCTTTGCTGGGCAAATTAGTTTTGGTCACACCCCAGATCTTTCACTCTTCAAAATATAATGTTGCAATAAACATAAAAGATCTATGATCATTTAATGCAGAAGCTGCTAAGTCTTGCTAACTCCTGATTACAGTTTTGCAGTATTTAAATTATTTGTTTTTTCTTGCTGCTTGTAGTATATTCTCCTTAACCAGGAAGCTTTGAAACTTAGCTATGATATTCTTGTAAGTTTTCATCCAGAGATCTCTTTCTGGTGCTGAAAGATGAGGGTTTTTTTTTTTTCTATTTCTACTTTACCTTCTCATTCTAGAATTTCACGGCACTTTTCCTCAAAAATTTCTTGTAATATCATACCAAGATTCTTTTTTTGATGATAACTTTTAGGCAGTCCAATAATTCTTATACACTCTCTCCTTCATCTATTCTCTATAGAGATCACTAACAAGATCACTTGTTCTTCTAATGATGCGTTTCACACTCTCTTCTATTTTTTCATTCTTTTGATTTTTAAAAATTATCTTGGTGCCTTATAATGTCATTAGCTTTCCATTGCCCAGTACTAGTTTCCAAGGAATTATTTTCTTCCTTAAGTCTTATATTCTCTTTGATCCAAAGACAGGATACTTTTGAAAGCTTTACATTCACACACACACACACACACACACCAAGAGAAAGAGAGAGAGAGATGTATGTATGTATAGAAAATGCTTGCTTGCTGTTGTTGCTGTTTGTCCTTCATTCTCAAAGAGGAGCATCATATCAGGGAGATGGTGCCATGACATGAAAGAGAATTGAATTTAAGTGAGGGAGGGCTGTGCAAAGTCACCAGCCTCACTTTCTCCTGAGGACTCAGCTGGGTCCAGTAGCCAGATACAGATCAAGACAACTGGAGATGGCCCAGGATGCAGTAGAGGACCTTGGCCTTTTCAAGCTAAGGTCTTTAATAGGTCTCAGTTTGACTGAAGCTCACCCATTCAATGATTAAGGCTTAATAAAAAATGAGGAAAAGAATGGACTCTTTTTAAAAAAATAGATATGGAAAGGGAAGTTCCTAAGAGTTTCTAGCCAAAACAGAAACAACTGTTATTTACATTCATTCTGAGCCAATCTGGGCTCAAACAGTAACCAAGTAGGGCTTTGTCTGTGACCAGAGTGATTTTGGATTAAGGCTGGTCTTTAAGAATAAAAAACAAACAAAAAAAAAGTTTCAGAGATTAAAATTTACATTCCCAGAGTACTGGCAGGTAGGGGTGTGATACCCTATGTGGAGAGAGAAGAGAGAAAAAAAGAAACGGAAGAAGAAAGGAAGGAAGGAAGGAAGGAAAGAAGGAAGGAAACCATGTTGCCCACCTGAAAGTTTGGTTCCTAGTGAGCAGCTCGTATATTCTATATATGTATATATGTGTATGTATATACATTAATCAAGCTGTATGAAATAGAAATTTGCAAGTTTTGGTTCTACTTTGTATATAGAAATACCTACTTTGTATTATATCTGTTAAGTTTGATATTTTAAAAATTAAATGAAGAATCAGAGTTCAAAAATAATTTCATTAGCTAGAGTGATGGGCTCACTTTAGTCAGAAATTAAAAGTAGGCAAGTGTAAAGTCCTATGCTTCAGGTTTTTTTTTTTAAATGAGCAGCACATATATATAATGGGCATGACTAACCTAGTTCTTATGAAGATAATTCTTGGGGATAGTTACAAAAGCTAATGCATATTTAGATTTTAAGAAAGCATATCATACAGAATAAGGGAAATGAAAAGGAGGTTTTTATACTTTTACCTAGTCAGACCATATCTGAAGTATTGCTTTCAGCTTTAGGTACCACTTTGCAGGAAGCATAGTGAGAACCTGGTTGTATAATCAGAGCAGGGTGATCAAAATGGTGCAGGTATTAGAGATTTGACCTGCAAGTTTCATTTGGAAGCATGGGGGATTTTTAGCCTAGAGAAAAGGAAGGAGGGAGGTTATGATAGCTGCCTGAAGTACTTATAGTGTCACATAGAAAAGTGATTCTTATTTCTTTATATTTTTTTTGTCTCAATAACAACTAGGAATAAGAAATGGAAGTTGTAGAGAGATTGGTTTAAGGAAAACTTTCTTAATGACCACAATTACCCAAAGGTTGGATCGATTGCCTTACTAAGTAATGGATTCTCCCTCACTAGAGGGCTTCAAGTAAATCTGGAAGGTTCCTTATCAAGAGATACAGTTTACACTAGATGGGCTTTGAGGCCTGTTTCTAACTTTAAGAAGGCACAGCTACGGAAAGAAGCTCACCCAAGGATTATGCAGAGGTGGTATTCAGGTCTCTTGAATCCAAGTCTAAGGCTCTTTGTACTAAACTACACTGCTTCCTTTGAACACATTCAGGTGTCAGTGTATATATGAATGTATGTGTGTATACACATAGACTCTATATGATCATATATGTATGTATACATACTCTATATGACACAGACTCTAGGTTAATAAGAATACATGCTACAGAATTTCTTCAACTTGAACTCTGTGCTGGTTCTCTTCCTTGCCAGTGTCAAACACCCTTGACAAAGTATAGATCTCTTTGTTTTATCATTTGTCTGAAAATAATGATCAGAGGGGCTATCAAAAAAGGTTATGTCTGTTATAACTTTCAAAGAATAATGAGTAATTTTGATACATGCATGGCTTATTATTTTTTGGAAGAGTTCCTTTATGCTGGTATTTTGCTCTGCTAAATTAAGGGCTCAGAAAAAATAGTAAAACATCAAACAATAAGAAAAGTGAGGTGATATATTCTCTACGTCCTCTATTTTCTACATCATCTGTCGTGTCATGGTGAAGATGTGTTCTATTACTGATGCAAGGATAACTGTGTATTTGGATTTCTTGCCATGTGTGCTCTGAGTTGATTTTACCCTCTTCTGTTTCTTTATGTCTTATGCTTGCAAAATCATGCCCATTCCCTTCTAACATCTTCATCAAGAATGACCTCAATGTGTATACAGATGATTCTTATAAAAATGTTTAAGCTGGGAAAATAGACAGAAGTTGTTGCTATTCTCTTGGTAATCTCTTTTGGGGGGGTATTATTTTGTATTAATAAGGTCCATGATATTTTCTGTGCCTTTGCTATTGTCCACTCCTTCAGATACATTTTGACTCAAACTCTCACTCTCATAATTATGTCACCTGCAGAATTTCCCTTTATGTACACTTTGTCAAATTCAGTTGCTTTTCTTATGTTCTCTTTAGTACCATTTCTTTTCCTCTAAAACACATCTAGGAACTGTGATATTAGAGTTCAGGTGTAGTGACTTGACAGTGAAAATAGTTTGTTATAAAACATATTTTCAAATCTTTCATATTTTTCTTCTGTTTCTGGTCTGCCTTCCTTTTCCCTTCTTAGATGTTCTCAGAATGACATTTTATATTTGAATTTCTTGCCATGCAATCTAAATTGATTTTGCCCTCCACTTCTCTCTCTTTTTATGAGATGACAGTCTTCCCAATCTTCTATTATCCTTAAGATTTTATAAATGAGATCTAAGCTTGTGTTGCTCTCCATTGCTGTATCTTACCACTTGTCAAAGTAAGGCAAGTATTTACTGAATAAAACACTTTTTAGACCTTCTTGATCTTCTTGTTATGGCAACTGATTTAAATTAGTTAAACTTCTCTATGAAATACAGTCTGTGTGTCCTTGTATCCCATTTATCATCATCAATAACTTACTTAAATTGTTCGAGATGGAGTTGTTTTAATTATACCCCACATATTGTTCTCATTTTATCCTTCTAGATTTTTACTAATTATTTTCTTTGCTCTAAAAAATAAGGTGGTCTGACAGAACACGGTTAATTATTGTGTGACTTCCACATCAGTAACAAGTCATTTCCCAATTGCTAAAATTCATTAAAACCATTTGGTAGTGCTGTGAGGAAGAGTTTGAGGTTTTAAAGGAGAGACTAAAAGTAAAATAGAGTACTCGCTAATCAAAAGAGTCCCATCTTTGGAATGCAGACTTGGTCAGTCTTTCTTAACTATACCTTTTCCTCCCACTGAGCAGACCTACTTTCTAGTTCAGGAGTGGGGAACCTGTGGCCTCAAAGCCACACATGACCCTCTAGGTCCTCAAGTGCGGCCGTGTGACTGAATCCAAATGTTACAGAACAAATCCTCTAAATAAAAGAATCTGTTCTATAAAACTTGGACTCGGTCAAAAGGCTGCACCTAAGGACCTAGCAGGCCACATGTAGCCTCAAAACCCCAAGTTCTCTACCACTGTACCCTCACTCCACTAAGCACACATGGAAAGAATGCAGTGTAACAAATAATGTAGCATAGTTTCAACCTAGAAGAAAAAAATTAAATGGAGGATCCAGACTCACGCGGCTTAATCTTTTCTGCTATTGGAAAGCTTGTTAGAGTTATTACTTTAAAAAAAATCAAAGCTCATAACGCTTTGTCAAAATTTTAACTCAGAGGCCCAATGCAAGGGGAAAACCCTGGTGTTCTAGACAGAAGTTCAAAATCCTGTCCTGTTTATCACTACGTACCTCAAAGCAAGCCCTTCACTGGTTTTCTCCCTTGTAGCCACCCTGGTTGCAATTAAGAGCAAACACAAATCAGCAGAAGTTATTGTGGGTCGTAACTTTATGTTGACATCAGGAATTATGAACAGCTCACAGAAACAGGGAAATTTAGAAATAAATCTCTGCCATCTGCCTCATGTACAAGGGGAGGGAAGAGAGTGGAAGCGTTTCACAGTCTTTTAGTGGATCTCAAGGAATGACAACACTCAGCACGTCATTCTGTTCCAGTCATAACCCTTCTAAGGGAGAATGAGTAAGCAGAACAGGAAGCAGGGAGGAGTTCAGGCCACATCGACAATCCAGTCTTAGTTCATTCAAAGGGACTGCTGGAGCATTTCTACCTCCTTGACCTTACTGCCAGTTGCTTATGCTGCCACCTCACTCACTCTCCACCTTCATTCTCTCTCTTCAACCAGAAGAATGACTGACTCAGCTTAGTGTCCTCTTCCTGGAGTTCCATTGCTCATTGTCATGACTGCAATCCAAGAGCTTCTATTCTGACCCATTGTAAGTAAGGTAGATTTTAGTGTGTATAAGGTGGATTTTTGTTATTCTTTCTTACAGTTTAGTAGGATCCGTGGCCATAACAATCTCTATTTCCCAGCCTCATGACTTGTAAGCATCTTCACCATGCTTGTGCAGAATTATAAAATGAGAAATATTAACATTTGTGTTTAAAATTGTAAATATCCACTGCAACTGTGCAGTGAGATATAACAGTGAGATAATGTAAACTTATGAGGTTATTGCTGGCAATATGCCTTCTTTGTCTGTTGCCCTATAAAGCAGGTAGGCATTGGTCAGTGAGTGGGGAACCCTTAGGGTTGAATGCACAAGCTGGAATGCTGTGTGTGCCTTAGTCGGCCCCCATAAAGACATGGGGGGAATCTGTGTTTGCCTCAGTCAGCCCTCATTGAGGCTTGAGGGGATTTAGCAGAGTGCACAAGCTGTGACATAGTGGTAGTTGCCCTCCCCCCCTTCTTGGTGGCCACTGCAAGAAGAGTGATTAGGGAATGCTGTAGGAGTTGGTGCTCCCATTATCAGCAACTCCCTCTTGAGAAGACTAGACTAGAATAAAGTAAGATTATTAACCCCTCCAATGTTGTCTTCCTATCCTTCCTATCCATTCCAAGAATGTACCTGTGCTAGCAGCACTCCCATGTGTCTACCTGTCTTACACTCATCTAACTTCAATTCTCACCATATGTTTCTCCATACTCCATAGTTATATCAGTTTTATTTTTCATGATGTTCTTCACTGATTCTTTCCTCAAAGAAAGTATTCATGATATATAAGCATGAAGCTTTCATAGAACCTAAAAGTTTTCCCTTCTCTCCTTATTCCTGATCCGTGGTTTGTTTGTTTTTTTAAAATCTGACTTTACCAATTTCCATCTATTCATTGAAGTTACAAAATAATCAAAATATATGTTGATTTTATTTGGATTGAATTTATTTGGATTGAATTCCTTGTATAATTCTTTAACTTTTCTTCTTCTACAACACGTATTGTTATATAAGCTCCTATTATTTTTCCTAGTGACTTTTTTTGTTAATACTTATCAGGAGCACTGCAATACAAATGGGAGATACGATTTTTAATAAATATTTTAAAACTAATTTGTAGTCTTACAAAATAACATTTGAGTTAGATGGCATAAGTTTTTTCTGCCTCCTTGGACACACAGTAATTATTTTCCCAAAACCAAAAGAATCAATATACTGAATCATTAGTTCTACTGGTTGAATAATGGATTACAACAAATGAGGCCCTTTTTCTAAGAGTTTTTTTCTGGCTTCTCTATAAACAAGATCAAGCCTGGAAAATGGGAATTTCTTGAAGATCAGTGGTCCAAAATACTATGACAAAGTATTCTACATGATCTCTTTTCACTGTTTCCATTTTCAGTTAGAATGTTCTCAGATTATGTTGCTGAATTCATCATATAGGACAAGCATGAAAGCCCTATATTGCATCAGGCACCCTTGAAGAAAGTTCTGCCATCTTCATTTTGAGCAATCTTCTTCCATCAGTCAATTGTCACAGTGTACATAATATCAGTACCTTGTACTTAGACGGTATCAACATTCATCAGCATGGTACATTTGCTGTCTCAAAGGCATAGGAGACCACAACTACTATAGGAATCACTGAGTGTGCAACCATTCAACTTATTGTGCTATATTGTTCTTAGGATCTGGCAGCGTATCTTCTGCTATGGTATATATTCCAAAGTAAGCCACTCTACGGATAATAATATCCTACACTGAGACATTAAAACCTTGATACAAGCCATAAATCTCATCAGATTTGGTGATTTTCACAAGGCAGTCCCCCAGGCCAGTACCAGATTTCCCAACATCAGCAGCCATTGAAGTTCTCACAAAATCCAAGAGGTTGACAAATCTGAGAGGAGTGGTCCCAGCTGCACCCCTAGAGGCAAGATTGATAGCAAAATACCTCCTAGACTGTGTGATTGTCCACTCCTCCCAAAACACCTGTTTATACTTATCCTTAAAGGCAAAGTTAAAGGCCTGGGTGGGAAAATGTCTGATGACATTTGCTAAGTTAAAAGGAACTTTGCCACTCCAAAAGGAAAGCGCCCTTTGCTCCTCTGGAATTCAGGCTATCAACAGCAATTTGATTACTTATATGCTGCATCTCCACCTTGGCGATAGCAGCTGTGAGGCCACTGGTCAGTAAGTCCTTGGCAAAGGAAACAGCCTCAATGACGAAACTATGCTTCATCATAGTTATAGAAGGGAGCAGGTGATGGAGCTGGAGCCTGAGAGTCAGTGTGAGAGGACCCAAAGCCAGGTAATGAGTTGCTGCCTGTACAGCGCCTTTTTATACCTTGGACCAAAAGTTGTATATGAACTTGGTAGGAGATATCATTCCACTGCCCCTACTGTTTTGAAACTGTTGTATCTTTCCATTGCCATATTATAGTCATGAGCTGCATCCCACCTAGTCTCATTTCTACTTGTAAAGTCATACTGACCTTCTTCTGTTAAACTCTCTAGATAACTTTGCTTATTAATACACGTGTAGCAAGGGTTCTCCCCCCTATGTGGCATGGGAGTGTCGATGTATAGCTTAAAGGGAGGCAGAATAGATACCTCTAGATCAATCTCCTCCCCCAACCCTTCTCCAAGGGAGACTAATTCCTCCCAGTAGTTGAAACAGGAGGTTGAGGCCAGAAGCTTGGCCAATCTGCTTTCCTCAGAGAGAGAGTGTACCAAGCTAGAATTATATCTCTCTGCTCCCTTAAATATTATTTGTCTAGAGGATATGATTTTAAGACTCAGTCTAACTTCTGAGTGCTCTTTCATTCATTGAGATACAAGAAAGCTCAATACCACACCTGTCTCAAAATCCCACTCTGTCCTTCCCCTTCCTCTCCATTTGACAAAATTGAAGGCACTCTTTATGTCATTTGACTGCAAAAATTTCTGGAAACAGTTCTATCCATAAATAGGTCCTTTCCCTCCTCCCATGTGGCATAGTCTTCCAGCTTTCAAACTCTCAGCACAGATCGGAATCCCTTACATTTCTCTAGTTGTTCTTTTTTTAATTTTTCAAAGTAAAAATTTTGTGCCAATTATCTCACTTTATCCTTATGACAAGTCTTTGCAGTGGAAAACACCATATGCTATAAATACACATGTGCTGCCAACATGGATAGTGACTGAGCAGTAATTTCCTTGTTTCATATTTAGATCATTCCTCTCAATATCCTGCAGGCAGGTACCCAAAGGTGCAACAGGGGACTCAGTAAATCCTTCTAGCTAGGGCCCTCCTTCACAGAAACCTGCTCAACGGGGCAGAAAGCTGCAGGTGTGACCAGTATCACCTCATCTCACAGAATATATAATTTAGAAGTTTGGGAAGCGGCTGGGATTTTAGTGCCTGTTGTGTTAAATGCTAGTTTTAATGCAAATGCTCTGTTACACTAATTTATTTATCTGATGGATTCTGAGGGGGGATCTTTTGTGTGCATTGTGTAAAAAAAGGAAATGTGAGAAAGGAAAAGTAAATCACTATTTTTAGTTGTAGGCTACGTCCTATTTCTCTGTACTACAAGAAAGAAAGGGAGCAGTTATATCCCAACCAAATGTAGTGACTGTCTAGAGGCATCTCCTTGCCAGGAACCTTAAAGTGGTAGGATATGCTTCTGTCTCAGGTAATCTACCTCAGTAATTCCATTCCATCGTGTCAATTATTCATATTGGGCGATGGACCAGAAGACCTTGCTGCTTTGCTTGGCTATTGCACACTGAATCCCTGGGCCTGTCAGGACTGCTCCTTGAAATGGGTGATTACTTGCTTGTAAAAGTGGTGCCTGGTCAAACCCAATCTCCTCACCACCTCAACCCCGCTGTCCATCGAGGTAAAGGAAGCTTACCTGATCCCTAAGGAGTTTCCCACACTACTGCAGTTTATATTCCTCCATGACGGATTGGCAACTATGACCAAGCATGAAACAGCATCACTGGGTAAGTGTGTATTACCAGAAGGGTTACGCGATGACCACAGGGGAAAACTATTGGGATCTTAGATCTTGGGGGTTCTTGTTCTTTTTCCTTCTTTCTTTTTTCTTTTGCTTTTTGGAGGGGGGAAGGTAGGGCAGTTGGGGTTAAGTGACTTGCCCAAGGTCACACAGCTAGGAAGTGTTAAGTGTCTGAGCCCGGATTTGAACTCAGGTCCTCCTGACTCCCGGGCTGGCGCTCTGTTCACTGAAGGGGGAAGGGGGGACTTTTTCTTACCACAATTCCATTGGATGTACAGCTACTCCAAGAGGAAATCTTAGAGTAGTTTGGCTCGGATCATCTGGTGTTGACCTTGGAAACAACATTCATGGATTTCCGGTAGTTTAGAAAGCTATAGTGCTGTTACTAGGGGCTCAAACTCAGTCAGATCAGATTGGTTTTCATATTTTTATTTTATTTTCTTTGTCTAAGTTTGTTGTTGTTAAGTCAGGAAAAGTCATACTTTCCAAGTCACAGGCAGATTGACGTAGGCCGGCAGAAGAGCACTGGATCTCACATCAGGACACTAGGGTCCACATCCTGGCTCTGACAGTGAGAAACTATGCCCGGGCAAGTCACTGAGCCTCACTTCACCTATCTCAAGGGACAATTGTGAAGAAAATACTTCATAAACCATTTTTAAAATCACAAAATGGTGAGATTATTATTGTAAGAAAGCTTATGATGTCTTTAGTAAACTATTTTTCTGGGAGCTTACACCAGAGGGGAATATTCTATTGATAAACATAAAGAGCCATATTAAGTGTAAAATGTTGCTTTGCTACCACTATCATCTTTGCTCATTTTATTTGGTGAACACATTTTGGGAGGGAAACAATTTACCCTGGTCTGAAGAAGGAATTTCAATTTATGCATGGTTCTCCAACCTGGAATGTCTATTCTTCTTCCCTCTGAAGGCCCAGCCCAAGTCCCCATCCTCTCCTTCATAAAGCCATTCTTCTCACAAGATCTCTCTTAAGAACTTTGAGACTGATTGCATGATATGAGAGATGGCCCATCATGGGATGCCCACCTCAAAGAAGGTGCTGTGCTCTATGAGCAAAGCTGAATTGAAGTAACTCAAAAGAACCGTGAGATGCACAGATTTAGAGAACCCACCCCAAATGTTCATATGGACTATTTGTGCCTGACCTGTGGTAGAGCATTCCAAGCTTGTATTGCTCTGATCAGTCGCAGTCTGACACAGTGTAACTTGACTCTAACATAATGATTTCATTTGGGTCCTCTTCAACAATGGACAACAAAACCAACTTCTCTTCCTACTCCAGGCTTTCGTTGACCATAAATTCAGAGCTGTAAGAGAACTCAATTTTCAGATGAGAAAACATGTGTAGAGATTTCCCCCCACATCCTCATGGACAAACACTGCCTCCCTAATTTCCAAAGATTACCATGTCCCCCTAGCTTCTAATGAGATTCCACATTCTCCCCCCTGCTGCCACAAAGCTCCTCTAGGAAAGTCTTCCAAGGCACCAACGTTCTTACAGCTAAGACTAGGCAAGCGAGAGGGCCTCCTTTTCCCACATCCACTCTGAGTTTTGTTGAAAGGGATCTCTTCAAGGCTAAAACTGAACCCCACCTCAACAAGAACAACTAACTTAGAAGATGAAGGTAAACAAATGTTGATGAAAGGAAAAGCGGTCTCTTGGACTCTCTTTGGGAAAGGCAGAGGTGTTTTGAGTCCTGATGGTTTGCTTTTCTGGCCCCTGCCATTTCTGTCTGAGAGGAAATATACGGTCCATTTCACTATTAAATGGAAGCAGAATACAATGAAAAGAACAATGGATTTGGATCTGATTATGCCACTTAAAGTGTGATTTTAACAGTCACTTGATTTCTCTGGGCCTCCATTTCCACATCTATAAAATAAAAGTATTTATTAGGTGAGAGGCAGCATGGGAAGACTGCTGGATTTGGAATTAAAAGGCCTGGCTTTTAATGTAATGCCTGCTATTTACTACCTTTGTGACCTTGGGCAAATAACTTAATTTCCCTAGAACTCAGTTCTCCCTCATTTTTAAAATGAGAGAATTTGACTGGATTTTCCAACTCTACACCTATTATCCTATGATCTTTCTCAGTCCTAAATCTGTGTTCCTATATGTGGATTTCCTGATTTGAAGGTATCTCCAAAGCCTGGCAATGTTGGATGTCTTTGCTGTTTTGTGTCAGTCTTTGATTGTTTTTTGTGTTAGTCTTACCTTCCTGACTAAAGTGGTGAGTCCTGTCTTCTCCCTCCTTTGTGTTATATTGTGCAGAGAGTAGGTTCTCAATAAACACTTGCTGATTATTTGACCAAATATGGAATGTGAGTAGCTTTATTATTTTTAAGTTGTGTAAACTTTGATCTTCCCAAAGACTCCTTAGGAAAACTCAGGTAAACTTCCTGAATTTCCTGCTGCGCTGGTCAGCACAGAACCAGATTTAACTTGTTGTAAGAAGCTGGCAAACCTACCTGATTGGCAAATTGGTACGAGTTAGGAAGTCTATTATTTCAAAGCACTAGGAAATAGCCAGCTTGATTTGATGAAGTATGATCCAGAGGCTGAGGATACAGTTAATGTCTTCTGATACAGGAATAAGGGTGAAGGATGAAATAAGAGAATACTTTATGGCATCATCACCAAATATGACCCACAGGCTGACCCATGGTGGCAAATGCTCCCCAGTGGACAAGAGTAATAAAGTCTCACTGTTTTCTCTTTAACCAACTCACTATATTTGAATACTATTAGTTGTGGATGGAATTGTATAAATATTTTACTATTGAATGGATTTTTTAGCATGAAAGTAAAAGTTTAAAAATGCTCTTTTAAAGTAATAGCATGCAAATAGGCTTAATAATTCAGTAAAAGTTGACTGTCTTTGCCTTTCTAACCAGAAATCGGGTGGAATTGTGGGTGGGGAGAGTGTAGAAGAACTAATTAGTCACAAGTACCTTGGTAGAGATACTAAGCCTAGAAAGAAAAAGAAGTCCTTGATTTCATTTTAAGATTCTGTGTCTAGCATATAAAATCTACCAGTTAGTTAGCAAAGGCAAAATAAATCAAGATTGACTTGCTCTTGGCCCATGGTGATTTATATAAATCCAAAATGTCAGAGAAAGGAGGGTTCTAGCATTGACCCTTGGAGGAGTTACAGTCTCCCTCTCCCTCTGGCCTGTATCACTACATATTCTTCATGCCTTTAAAATTATACAAAACGGGGGGAAAGGGGAGCAGTCAGTTGGTGCAGTGAATAGAGCATAGGTCCTGGAGTCAGGAGGACCTGAATTCAAATGTGATCTCAGACACCTGACACACTTACTAGCCATGTGACCTTGGGCAAGTCAACTTAACCCCAATTACCTTGCCTTCCCCCTCCAACAAAAAAAAAACTACAGACATAAAATTATACAAAATGAAATGTACTCATGAGTTTATGTGAAGAGACAATCAGCATTTAAAAAGAAACACGTAAAACATAAACCAGAGAACAGATTAGATATGTTTGCTTACCATAGCAAACAGGTAGGTAAAGTGCGGAGGGGAGTTAACGAAATTACTTTTGCTGGGTTTCTTCTAGTTTCCAGCAGATGCAGTCAGTGTCCATGTTTCATGCCTTAGGAGCTTCTCCACTTAGTTCACAGTCCTACATGGCAGGGTCCTCATGGTTTTCTGGCACCTCTGGCTTGGTCTCCTCCTTCTCTGGCCCTCTCCAACTCTCAGGCTGACAGTAATCCCTCCACAGTATCATTATATTGGCTAGGAAGCTGAACAAAATCTCTTTCTGGCCTTGGGAATGAGTGGATAAAGTGTGTATTTGCACTCTTACCATGTGCATACCCTTGTGCTAAGTGCTGAGTGTGGAAATGGAGGCCCTCAAGGAGCTGACATTTTAATGGGGGAGATAACACACATGAAAGGTTTCAGCTGCAAGCCAGATGGGAAGGTCCCATGGTCCTTAAGTTTCAGTAGCAAAGCAAATGGTAATGCATTTTGCTTAATGCCATTTCCACTGAAGAAATCACATCAGTTTCTGACGTAGATTAATGAAAGAATGGGGACGATGAAGGGGCAAAATCCTGCTGGGTAGAATAAGATCAAGGGTGAACATAGAAGGGTTTGTCTTGGCAAGAGGAAAGGCCACCTCTTCCTGTGAGATAGAGGAAGGAAGACAGTGGAGGAAGACATCTGAGTTATGTGAGAGGAGGAAGGGACAATAGGGAAGTCTAAGCAAATGGCTTAAATTTTTTTTCAGTGAACTATAAGGCAAGGACCTGAGCTGAGAAGGAGGGGGAAGAAAACATGGGAGGTTGAGGAGGGGTGGATTTTGGAAAAGCCGTTATGAAGAGGTGAATAGTAAATTAATCGGGGGAAATGTAAAAGGATGGGCTTGCTCCAGTAAAGGTTCAATTAAGATTACATAGCACAAATTTCCAGTGAACCAGGCAGCAGGTTTGCCTGATTTTTCTAGTTCCATTCAGTAGCAAGTGAATAACAGTGAAGGCAGCAGATGATAAAAGTCAATCCAAAGTTAGGACATGCATCCGACAGGGGTCACTTTCTCCTCTGATAAGAGTGTAGTTATAGAGACCAGCTGAGAAGACAAAGTAGGAGAAAAGTATATAGACCAGCTCTGCCCCTCATCCTTCCACCCCAAACTAGTCCATAAAGGCTTATAAAATCACTTGACCAAGTCCTGATTGCAAAACCCAAGGACAAATCACGGTGAGTCATGTTTCTAGGTAAAGTAGGCAACTGTGAGACAAAGGTCTCCAGACACTGGAGACCAGGTCTAGTTAGGAGGGCATTGCATGTAGTGGAGACTTTGAAATGGAGTCTGGAACCATGTACTAAAGTATGAAGAGTTTACAGATCCAGCACCACGCAGGCAACAGGAACAGGTGCTAACCAGCAGCTCTGTTATTCATTCCACAGACCTAGTGCACAGTTCCAGTGTGGACTGAGGAGCGGACTTGCACCTAGGGATGATGGACCAGAGCAAGATGTGGTCAAGGGCCTAAGGTTGTGTTCTTAGCAAGCAAATGGAAGAGAGGCAAGCAGCTGTGTCATTGTGTGACTAACCTCAGTACAGTGTTTAGAATCCAGCATTCAGTCCAAAATAAAGCTTGCAGCTGAATAACCAGGGCAGGGAGATCAGAGCAATGGGGAGTCTGTAGTTCTATCTCTCTGAATCTGCAGAGCCTCCCAGCTAGCAGGAGTTCCCACGAGGAACAAATTCACAGTTCTTTTATGAATGCAGCTCGAGAGCTTGTGAAGCTGAAACTAGGAGGGGAGCAACCAGTCTTTGCTTGCAGGTCTCTAGCCTGAGCTGTCCCTGAGATCTTTGAATAATACTAGCCCAAGAAAATAACAGTAGATTCAAGAGAATATAAAATGGGAGCAAGCTAGGCCCAGATATCCCTTCCAGAAATACAGAGTGACTCTTATGCAGAATTCTAATTCTAGAAGTAAGAAGAGTACCACCCCCAAGAGTGGTAATTTTGGTAACTGTGGTCATTTTAATCAGCTTTATAGATTGGTCATTTTTAGAGTTTATAAGTCTTCTTGTAGTCTCTTTAAATTTATGTGATATTTTCATTGCTTACGGTATTTTAGAACATCAAAATGTTTTATGAGCAATGGCAACCTGTAGATATATTATGTTTGGGATGTCAAAATAATGCTTAGTTTTTTTCTTCTTATTCTTGCACAGAATTTTTTCAGAGTGTTTAGTTATTAGAATAGTGTTGAGGGGTGGCTAGGTGGCACAGTGAATAGAGCACTGACCCTGGAATCAGGAGTACCTGAGTTCAAATGCAGCCTCAGATACTTAACACTTACTAGCCGTGTGACCTTGGGCAAGTCACTTAACCCCAACTGCCCTGCCTTCCCCCCTCCAAAAAGCAAAAAAAAAGTGTTGAAATTATATCGCTACCATTAAGTACATTAGAAGGAAAAGTCATTCCATCTTCATTATATATGAATGTATTTTTGAAAAATCATGTATTCCTTTACTGGCTATCAAATGTTGAGTGCATTCAGCATTGAAGGAGTTGTCATGAACATAGTATCAGTTTCATTAGTCTTCATTTTCACATGTATAATTATAATTATAGTAAAGCATCTTCAGGTGGTAAATTCAGTTTAATTATTTGTGCTTCTTTGGTAGTGAGTTGCTAGTCTTTCCCTTTATACCTTATGACACTACTGAAATTATTGACTGGACAATATTATCTATCATGCTTCACTGCACAAGAGTGTCAGATTATATATAGTAAAAAATTCTTTAATAGTATTTGAGTTGAGGGTGTCAAAAATAGTCTTAAAAAGCAATCTATATCTCTCTATTAAGGGAAGAATAAAAACAATAAAATAGAAAATTGGCCTCACAATGCAGCATCAAAAAATTAGTCAGCTTTTCATTGATCTATTCATTGGTTATTATTAATCTTATCATTGTCTCATGTTGCAATGAATGGGTTCAAAGTCTTATTAAAAATTATAATAAAAATTTTCTTCTACTTCTACTAATTGCTTTCTTAGACAGATTCTTGGATGGATTTGAAGAAGTTTCTACTTGAATTTGAATTTAAGAAAACATTTTCATGCAGCAATTGTTACAAAGTAAAATCTGAGCTCCTTAATAGAAAGGATTATGTTGGACATTAAATGACAGTTTATTATGTTCAATTTTAGTATATACTAAAGTCTTATCAAAATCTAGGAAACTTTGGGTAGAAGTAGCAAATCTATGTTTTGAAAAAAAGAATCCTAACGTAAAGAAATATTATGAAAACAGGGATACCCAAGACAGAAGTTCATAAGAAAAAAGTTACTCCCAAATACTTACAAGCCAAGGCTCAAAGAAAAATACAGATTGATGCACGTTCAACCTGGAAGAGACACAGCAAGAATTTTTTAAAAGAGAGCTTAAAGTAAAAAAGCATTCATAGACAGGAGATAATAATAATAGTAGCTAATATTTGCACATTATTTGCTATGTGACAAGACCTGTGAAAAGTGCTTTATAATTATTATCTCAATATCATTAATTAATATCTCAAATTATCCAAAGTTGCTGTGACTAAAAAATTCATCACACCCTGTAGACAAATCTATCTCTTTCAAAGTAGTTGGGCCAGGGCTTGGATAAGAGCCCTGCTGCCCATAGCTGGGCCGGTGCTTAAAGCCTTTCCAATTTGATGAGCCATCTGCCAGAGTTTGCATTCTTTTGTGAGCCCAGGGTTACCTCCAGACATCAGATTAGGAGTTAAGTGGATGGATGGCAGGCAATTCATTCTGAAGAAAAGCTTTACAAATGGAAACCATAGTAAAACCTTTAGGGTGTACCTCATATCTCATATCAGACACCAGAGATTTCATGCTGGATATTAGTGGGAGAGATTTAATTTTGTAGGAAAATCTACATAAAGACTTGTCTGTTATTTGATAAATACTGGAGATGAGAGATGTCAAATTTTGTTACCAGTTCCAACATTAGTTATTTTTGAGGGGTTAAACAAAGCCTTCCTGGTACCAGTAGAGTTGTGCTACACTGTGACAGTTCAATATTAGGAAAACTATCCATATAACAGATGAAATTAATAAGAAGAATGACAAGGACCACATGATTATAATCAATAGAAGCAGAAAAACCTTTTGACAAGATATAAAAACCCATTCCTGTTTAAAAAACTAGAAAACACAGGAATAAATAGTTTTCCTTAAAATGATTAGTGCCTAAATAAATTAACATTGTTTGCAATGGGGAATAATAAGCTAGCGACTTTCTAATAAACTCAAAGGTAAAGTAAGGATGTCTATCATTGCCACTATCATTTTATAAACTGTCAGAAATCTTAGCTATTATAATAAAAAAAAGAAATTCAGGGAATAAGCATAGGCAAAAATGAAACAAAATTATTGCTTTTTGTAGATGATATGATAGTTGACTAAGAGAATGCTAGAGAGTCAACTAAAAAATTAGAGTTACTAAATACAGCAAAGTTGGAAGTTATAAAATATGCATAAATGGTCTGCATTTCTGGTAGAAACATCCTAACTCTTCCCCTCCCTAATTAACCATTAGGTTAATTTTTCTGAAAAGGTATTGATATATCCCTCAAGACTTGATTGGCTCAGGAGACTAAAGGCCTAGATTGGTGACATCACTTCCTTATTACCTAAGTTCAAGGTACTACTCTAGCAGCTCCAGGAGCACTCCCACACTGGGCTGGTGGTTCTTGGTGAGTAACTCATGCAGCAAAGCTTCTCTCTGCTCAATCAACAGGAGTTACCTATTGTGATCCACCAGCCAGGTGTTAGAACTCTGGAGTTCCTCTTGGCTAATACTCTGATGATGGGGAAGTGGTATCACTCCTCTGAGCCTGCAAAGACCTGACGATCTCAATACTTTTTTAATAGAAAAAAACCATTTGCATAAGTGAGTTATTAGCATATTGCTCTTACCACAACTGCCAAAAAAACAGCAGAAGAGGAAAAGTCATTTCATCTAAATTGCTTCAGAAAGCATAAAATATTTGGGACACTATCCGCCAAGACACACACAGGAGCAATAAGAATTCAGCCACAAAACACTCTTTACACAAATGAAGACGGTCCTAAAAAAGTGAAGAAATAGTCATTGCTCTTTAGACCAAGTCAATATAATAAAAAGTGACAATACTACCTAAATTAATTTACTTATTGAGTGCCATGCCAATCAAGCTACCAAGCAATAATGAAATACATCTACAGGAGCAAAAAGTTAACAAGATCAAGAGAAATAAGGAGAAACAAAACATAGGAAGGGAAACAAGAAGTATCAGATCCAAAACTACACTATAAGCAGTGATCATCAAAATGGTGTGCACTGATTACAAAATAGAGAGATGAATCAGTGGAACAGACATAAAGGAACAATATACAGAAGAAAAAAATAAACATGTAGCCTTGTGTTTGATAAACGTAAGACCTTAACTACAGTAAGGAGTCACGTTTAACAAGAACTGTTGGGAAAACCAAAACAAGTGTGACAAAAATGAATTGTAGTCCCACATCTCACACTTTATAGCAAGATAAGGTCTAAATATAGACAAGATTTAAATTATCTCTCCTGGATCTATTTTCCAGGTCAGTGGTTTTTTCAAGGAGATATTTCACATTGCCTTCTATTTTTTCATTTGTTTGGATTTGTTTAATAGTATCTTGATTTCTCATAAAGTCATTTGCTTCCATTTGCTC
>CM053580.1:151190399-151206758 GCA_028627135.1 Pseudochirops cupreus
TGCACAGGCACTGCAGTTGGGAGATCCATCCTGCCCTACCAAAAAGTGACATAGGAGAGAATAGACTGGGGGAGGGGGGAAACACTGGGATGGTTGTTTTGGGGCGGTGGGCGGGGGAAAGACGGGGAGAAAATATGTAACTCAAAAAAATTTTTAATAAAATAAATTTAAAAAAGAAAAAGAAAAAAAAAAGAGATGAGGGGGATGGGATTTCCATCAGAGAAATGGGACCAAAGTACATGTAAACTTACTGAGGCCTTTCCCAACAGGTTTGTTAAGGCTATGTACTGACTACCTGGTACATGCAGAAAACAAGCCAGAATAAAAACAATAGGACCCCTTTGGGCACAAATTTCAATATTTTCCAAGAAGTCTTTTCCTACAGCAAACTACAGTAAGGTTGGCATTTTCCATCTTCACTCTCAAAGCTGGAAGCCAGAGGTGCCCCAAGCAACTGCAGCATCCAAGGCCTAAAGAGACTTGAAGAAACCTGAATAGATTATAACTATAAAGAGTGAACCTTTCGCCCCTCTCTCTGTCTCTCTCTCTCTCTCTGTCTCTCTCTCTCTTTATCTCTCTGTCTGTCTCTCTCTCTTTCTCTCTGTCTCTGTCTCTGTCTCTCTCTGTCTCTCTGTCTCTCTCTGTCTCTCTCTGTCTCTCTGTCTCTCTCTCTGTCTCTCTCTGTCTCTCTCTCTTTATCTCTCTGTCTCTCTCTGTCTCTCTGTCTCTCTCTCTCTGTCTCTCTCTGTCTCTCTCTCTCTCTGTCTCTCTCTCTCTCTCTGTCTCTCTCTCTCTCTCTCTCTCCACAACTCCATTCCATGCCTCACCCAGGCTCAGGACATTGTTCTTTACCAGTAAAGACAGAGTCTAATATCAGGCTGCATATGATACATGGGTCTTCAAGGGACCTCCTCTGCTACTCATGGGTTTGGTCAGTCTATAAACCTAAACCTCTTAACTCAGGTGTACATTACACTCCAAATAAAACTTTAACTCACTTTCCTATTATAAATCTTTTCATAGTTCACTAGGACAATTTCTGGCTGTTCTAGACTTCTGAGTTCTGCCATCATTTACAGGATTGATTCTTCTATGACAGTGAAATACTGGCATTTTCCTGTAAACAGAAGAAAAAAATTAATTCTCCAACTTTGCCTGCATCCCTACCTGTCTGTCACCTAAAGCCTACCAGGACCAGCATAGTCAAAACCATTTGCTCTCCATTCTCCATTCTAGACCAGGACCACAATCTCTACCTCATTCTAGTGCTGTTTCTCTGTTCTGCAGAAAAAAGTTCTATTTGTGGTATGTGGAAAATTATTTCCTAGTAAGAAAAATAATTCAAACTTGCTCACCAAACCCGATTTTAGGATCTTCCTGAGATGTTATGAAAATGTTTTTGCCGTGAGAATGTTCAGAAAGAGAATTTCCTGCAACTCCAGTTACAAGTTAGTATATGCAGACAAATGTATTTATGTATTACATTGAAATAGGCAGTCCCATTTTCTGAATATTGGTAAGCTCAAGTCTTTTAAAGTGCTGCCGGTTCTTTCCGTATCTTGTTCCCTACCCTATTTTTTTTCCCTCTCAATGAATTTCGAAAGATAAGATATACGAATGGTTGGCTGTTTAGTTTTTTCCAGGAAACTATTTGAACTCACAGTGGCTTGAGGAAAAGCTGATCTTTACAAAGCAACCTACATTTTCAAACTGTTCATTATTAGATCCAAGTTTTTAAATCTTTGATAGTCATATTCTATTTTTTAAATATTTTTTCTTCCTGAAATCTGGCCTTTCCCAAGCAAATAAAGCTTCTGGCAATCTACACGGTATGAGATGAAAACTGAAGAGAAAAGTCGTATCCCCAGTGCTTAGCCCAGTGCCTGGAACATAAACAGGCACTTAATAAATGTTTGTTGAGTGATAAACACTTTCGTTTCCTTCCTCCTTTTACAATGACTTTATTAAAGTCTTGTTGGAAGAGAAGGAAAAAAAGAAATTCTGCAATTCACAGAGGGACTAAATGGAATACAATGTTGCATGATATTAGGTAAACTTATTAACTTAATCTTCCCACTTTTTCCTCTCTTAGAGCCTTCAGGGTATAAGTTCCCTGTCTGATCTGTCCTTAGGAAGTACTGGTTAAGGGTCAGACCTTTGTGGGGGAGCCCAACTCTAACCCAAAGTGAAGGCACCATGTGACCTTGGGCGAGTCATTTTATCCCTCTGGGATCTTGTTCATTCGCCTGTAAAATAAGAGGATTGGAAGAATAATCGCTAATTTCTCTTTGAGCTATAACCTATAGTACTACGATTCTGTGATTCTACTGAATGGCAGAATACCTTCCTTTCCTGGAGTTACAGACTTAAAACAGAATTCCAGAATTTGACCTGAAAGTACTTTTCAGTACTTTGGTGCTCCTCCTCCCCCTCTTCCTCTTCTTCTTCTTTTACCTTCTCCTTCTTCTCTTCCTCCTTCTTTTTCTCCTCCTCATTCTCATTCTTGTTCTTGTTTTCTTCCTCCTTCTTCCTTGTCCTTTTCTTCTTTCTCTTCTTCCTCTTCCTTCTCCTTCTTCTTCTTCCTCTCTTCCTCCTTCTTATTTCTCCTTCTTCTCCTCCTCCTTTTTCTCTTCCTCATTCTTGGTCTCCTTCTCCTTCCTCTTCCTCTTCCTCCTTCTCCTCCTTCTTCTTCCTTCTCCTTATTATTAACACATACTTAATATTACTTATCCTAATATTCCTAGTCAAGATTTTTTGTCCTAGATTTCTTTCTCACTCTTATTAGTCTTTTTCTCCCCTAGTTAGTTACAATAGTCAACTTAAGTCTCTTTTAGTCCCTATAAGAATCAAAAGGAAGACACCTACATCTTTCTTCTAGAACCAAACTTTCCACTTCCACTGCTTCCAATTCAACTACTAAAACCTGAGCTATTATCCATATTATGCATGCATTTTATCACCTCCTCTGGGTCCTCACAGGGCAGTTACCACCTCAAAATATGAGGGGAGTAAACTTGTGGGTGCACATTCATGACAAACTCCCATTAGTGTTCTTCCTAAAAGCAATCAGCTGGTGATGCAATTGGGTCTTAGCAAAGACATTGGCTAGGATAGAACAGTAGCTACAAAACATTCTCTGGTAATAAAAAAACAAAACACAAGACCCATGGGAAGAGGGGAATCAGATTTAGAGTAGAGTGGTATTGAGGCACCACTGTAGGATACATGGGTCACAACAGCCATAGGTCATAATTCCTTACACTACAGGGCCCTGTGGATTTTTATTTCTTTGTAGAGTCCTCACATGGTTCCTATCGCCCCAAACTGCTTCCTCCCCTTCTACTTCCATGTCTATAAGGAGTGTATCGTGTGGCTCCTTCAATTGTGCCTCAAATTCAACTGAACTGACAAACTCTCCAACTGCAAACTGGGTTTTCCTGCTCTGGTGGACGCTGGGTCAATGGCCAGTGGGGAGGGGAGATAAAAGAAATATTCTGCATCCCCTCTCTAGGGTAATAATTTGGTAATGGTTAGTTAATCAAATAAAGTAATCCCTATGAAGAACTGGTTAACTAAGTAGTTATTTTGTCACCCAGACAACAAGATACCTTATGCCTTCATACAAGGGTCTAGTTGATCTCTCAATGTCTCTGCCAGCACAGCATAAACTATGGCAGATTTTGTAATACTAAAAAGGCTCCAAGTACTATTCCAGCCGCAAAATGAATGCTATCTGAGGACTGACTTAGCTAAGAATGGAGAGGTGCGTTATTAGTAGGTTAACCACAAAGTAATTAATTCTTTAGCCATAGCAATCTATGACACAAAGAAAAATAACACATGAACTTTTGAGTCATGTGAGCAACAAGATGGAAGACTAGACATTTTATTTTATCTCTATGACCTCTCAAATCTTTCCAAAACAGAAATTTTGCACCAAAGATAAAGCAATTTCAGCTGTTTCTATGATCTAGGATACCCAGAATCTAAAAGAGGGTTAAAAAAAACAAACCAACCAATACAGTGATACTTAATGACCCTGTGTTCCTTTAGCACACCTCCCCACCTCTCATTCTACCAGCAGCAAAACCAGGGCAGACAACCCAGTAGCACCCACATTCCAAAGCTGAACTGCCAGTTGCAGACTAATGAAATAAAGAATAGAGGAAGCAGGATAAGAAACCACTACAAAACAATGTGGGTACTTAGGAACTGTGCCTTAGGCTCCACCAAACCTAAGGGAAAGAGCACAGCATCCAGTTGGGGACAGTTCTGACCATCCAAAGTCATTTAGTGCAGAGACCTAGGCTGGCAAATGGTAACTTACTCAAAGGAGGAGGAGACTGAGATATTATGAGATGCAGCCCTCATGGAAACCACAAGCAGAGAGGAGGGAGTCAGAAAGTGAGTGATAAGGAAAGTAAGATGATATCAGACATAAGGTATCAAAAAGAATTCAAGACCTTGAACATATACAGATGAGTCAAAAGTTACGAAGTAATAATGGAAAGAAACAAGGCCTCCAGATCTAGTAAACAAGTTCAGGCATCTATAAATAAATATTGCAAAACAAAGATAATGCAAAAAAAGAAACTAATAGAAGAAAATTATGCAGAATTGAGGAACACAGAAAATGAAATTCCAGTTGAAAGATTTAACAAATCACCTCTGGCAAAAACAAACAAACCCAAGGTTGCTAAGACACATAGTTCTTAAATCTAACAATTCAATTCAGAAGCAAGTTCCACAAACCATTTGGAGAAAGTTCTTCAAAAACAAAGGGAAGAACATTTGAATAATTAAGACTACTCTGCACTCACTAGAAAACTTGACGGAGGGAATGAAATAATGTTTTCCAAAGAGCAATGGTGCTCAGAAAGCAACTCAGGATGATCAACATTGTAAATCTAAGTTTAACCACATATGAAAAAAGATATACATTCAATAATAAAGAACAATTTGAAATTTTTTCAGGAAGAAGAGCAGAGAATATTATTTGCTTCTCAAACACTCCAAATAACAGAAATTCAAGAGAGGTGAATAAATGCATCAGGCAAAGAGAGCAACAGCAGTAGAGTGATGTCAAAAAGAGACTTCTTTCTAAATGTACACAAGGAGACAGTTGTGGTTGTTATTGTTTGTACTTCATTCTCAAAGAGATGACATCAGGAGGATGATGTCTTGAAAGAAGGTTGTTTGTGGTTTGTTCTTTGTTCTAGAAGAGGACCATGACAGCAGGGAGATTAGGACATGACTTGCAATTGACTTTAATTTGATTGAGGGAGGGCTGTGCAAAGTCACCAATCTCACTTTCTCCTCCAGAACCATCTGGGTCCAGTGGCCAGATATCTATCAGGACCACTCGAGATGGCCCAAGATACAAGGAGAGACCCTGGCCCTTTTAAACTAAGGTCTTTTCAAGTTCTCACTTTGAATGAGGGAAGGCCCATTTAGTGAGTAGGCCTCTTTAAGAAGTAAATCAAGGGATGGCCCCTTTAATACCAACAACAACAAAATCAAACTGGAAGGGAGGAAGGAAGGAAGGAAGGAAGGAAGGAAGGAAGGAAGGAAGGAAAAAGGCAAGAAAGAAAGGAGGGAGGGAGCGAAGGAGGAAGAAGCATTGCCACACCGGGAATCATACCCTTACATGTGGGTGCTCTATCCAAAAGAATATAAATTTTGATTGTTGAAGCCTCACAAGAGATCTTGGGGTTTTGAGGTTAGGCTTTTTTTTCTTCTCTTGTTATTCTATTTTTTTTTTCAAACTGGAACAATTAACTCCTTTGTCCCATGTAGTTTCATTTATGATTTCTTGAAATAGAGCTCTGAAAAGCCAGGCTTTATTAAAGCCCACTGGGATTCAAATGGAGCTATTTGATCATGCCTCAAAACCAAATCACTCTGCTCTCACTAATTAGTCAATAACAGGTACCAGTCCAACCCTTACTTGGTCATTGTTTGGGTTTTAATGTCTCAGAGTGAGTGTAAACAGCAATAGTTTCTGTTCTGGCCAGAAACCCTGAGGGTCTTCCCCTCCTAGTTTGATTTTTTATTCTCTTTGAGTAGGCAAACTGGGCCATTTTTTTCCCCCTTATTTCTTACCTAGCCTTAAATCACTAAATGGGTGTTGCCTCACACAAACTGATACCTGGGAAAGACCTTACCTTAAAAAAAAACCATGGTCTCCCACTGCATCTTGGGTCATCTCCAGTCTTCTTGACCTGTCTTGCCACTGGACTCAGATGACTTTGGAGGAGAGTAAGGCTGATGATTTTGCACAGCCTTGCCTCATTTAAATCCAATTCACCTGCAAGTCAAGAAATCACTTTCCTGATGTCATTGGTCCTCTTTTAAAACAAAGGATAAACAACAATTTGTGAGTAGCTGTCCCACTGTAGATCCAACTACAACACTACAGCAGAGGGATAGAAAAGAGTGTAATGTACTGCAGTGAAATCAAGGGCTAGCAATGAAAAGAAGGTGACTTCTGTAGTCTTATAAAGAAAAGAGCCAGCAGAGGAGGAGTGAGGAGGAACATGGAAGGATTTAATGGGGGTGGGGAAAAGGAAGGAGACATTACTTTGGTGATAGGAGGGGATTCCACTTCAATTTTTAAAAATATCTTTACTTTGTTTTAGAGTTTCTTCATGTCTCATAGAGCCATCAGTTTCCACCTGTCCAATTCTAATTTTTAAGTAATTATGTCTTTCATTGAGCTTTTGTATTTCTTTTTCCATTTGGCCAATTCTTTTTTTTAAAGTGTTATTCAGTATCTTTTGTGCCTCTTTTTATTGAGCTGTTAATTATTTTTCATAATTTTTTTGCAGCATTCTCATTTTTTTTTCCTCTACCACTCTTATCTTTCTTTAATTCTTCCAGGAATTCCTGTTTTTTTCTTTTGAGGGAGGGCTGTGCATTTTCTTTGAGACTTTACTTGTAGCTATTTTCACATTATTGTCTTCTCTGAATTTGCGTCTTGATCTACCATGCCACCATAGTAGTTTTTTATGGCCAGGTTCTTTTTTTATTATTGTTTTCTCATTTTTCCAGCCTCTTTGTTGACTTTCAACTTTATGTCAAAGTTGAGTTCTGCTCACCTGGAGAGAGAGGCACTTTCAAACTTCAGGATTTCTCACATTGCTGTTTTCAGAACCTGCTCTGGAGTTCTACACGTTTTTGGTGCTTCCAAGGTAGAGTTATCCTGGGACACTACTCTCTTGGTCTGCACTCTGTCTATACCATACCTATACTATGTCCCTGTTTCCCCACAGCCATAAGCACTAATGCTCCTCTTATCCCTGGAACTGTGACCATGTTCCTGGTCTCCTGAAACCACAAGCACTAATGATCCTCTCTGCCCTGAACTATGGCGCACATATCACATACATGCAATGAAGTTGCCAGGTAGCTCCCAGTCCTGTGCCTAGTGTTAGCTTAGGGTGCCCTATAATCTTTTTCTGACCAACTGTCCAATCCCCTTACTGTCTCTGCACTGAAAGCTACTGAAGCTGCTATTGCCATTGTTGCTGCCTGCAAGGCTAACTGCTGGTATTGCCACTATATGCACCCTAGGCCAGAATCATCACAGACTTCTCCTGCCAACCTCCTAAGTTGTCCTGGGTTGGAAAAATTCCTTACTCCAACCTTTTATTGGACATTAATATATCACTCCAGAATATAATATCAGAATAATATCACTCCAGAATTTGATGTGACATGTTATTTTAAAGCTGTTTGGAGAGGAATGTTGAAAAAGTTCAGCTGGATTTCTGCCTCTACTCCATTCTCTTGGCTCTGTCCCCTTTATTTGATTTTTTAAATGATCTTTTTTTGTTCTTTTTTGAATCTCTTTCTTTAGTTCTTCTAGGAATTTTTGTTGGACTTGTGTCTAATCCACATTTTTCTTGGAGGCTTTGCTAATAGATGTTTTCAAGTCATTGTCCTCTTCTAAGTTTGTCCCTTGAACTTCCCTCTCATCATAGTAACTTTTTATAATCAGGTTCTTTTTTTGTTGTTTGCTCACTTCTCCAGCTTCTTTTTTTTTCTTTACTTTGAACTTAATGTTAGAATTTGGCTCTGCTCACTTTTGTGCTAGGGAGGTATAACTGGCCTAAGCTTCTGTTTTTTATGCCTTACTGTTTTCATCGCTAGGTTTGTGAGCGCATCAATTTTTAAAGCTTTCAAAATGATATGATATGAGGCATGTTCTGGTCAATGCCTTTCCTGTCTGCACTCTGGTTCTTACCCAGTTAGGGTTTCTGTTCCCTCACAACTGTAACCACTCCTCTCCACCCTAGAACCATGAAATGGAACAGGGTAATGGACAATGAAGCTATGTATGGAATGCTATCTGATCCTGTGCTCAATGATAGTACAGAGGTCCACCTAGAATCATTTTCCGAACAGGTGTTCTGAACAATCTTCAGTGTTGTATGTTCCACGTTGCCACTGCTTCTGCCACCTATGCCTCCAACGTCCATAAGTGGTGCTACTTCTGCCACATTGGGCTCTGGGTCAGCTCTCACCTTAGACTTAATATGCCCTGGGCTGGAAAAAATTACTCACTGTGCCTTTTTGTTGGTTGTCCCACTCAGAACTCAGTTTGACACATTTTTTAAGGTTGTTTAGAGGAATGGGTCAAGAGACCTGACCAGAATTGCTCATCTTGGCTCCACCCTTAGATTACTTTTTCCATTGTACTACTTGTGTCCTTAACTCTTTTTGTAGGTGCTTCTCTGTATAATTTCTTTTCTAGAAAAATACTGGATTACTGGATGGTCACTGTCTGTGTTTAAAAGGAAAAATGAAACCTTTGCAAGAAACTAGGAGTTATTTTTCAAAGAATATTTCTTTTGGGGATGTTGTACTTTATTCATTTATTTATGTACATATTATGTATTTATTGGACAAAGTGCTCCAGGAATAATAAGAATTCCTCTTCCCCAAACCTTCTCTTCTGGCTCTAATGGATACGAAGACCAGGGTTCATTTTCTCCATAATTACTGCTCAATTTCTCAAAACCTTGGTTAATTTTAATTTCTAATTCATCATGTCTTCAGAGAAAGTATGGCCCATAAATCTGGACACAGGCCAAGAAGTCAAGAAGTTCTGAAGTTCTTGGTTCCAGTCTTCTAAAGACACAACAAACCACGTAGTCCATCCACAGTGCTATGGCTTCTCAATATCCTTCCCTATAAGGTGAGTAAAATGTTTTGGGTTTTTTTCCAAGAGGGATCCCAAAAAAAATTCATTAGTGTCTATAAAATAAATTCCTATGATGGAAACTCTAGTTTCCAGTTAAAAATGGAAAAGGTGTCTCTGATTGTCTATTATTTCCAGATTGACTTGTAGAATGAATGAATGAATGTCAATGTGCTAGGTGCTGGGAATACAAATAGAAAAGGCAAGGTAGTTTCTGCCCATGGGAGTCTTACATTAGAACAGGGCACATCAAAACATAGAAGGTACTGGTGGCCAGGAAAGGGTGTTTTAGTCAAGGACCAATCAATTATTTTAGTTGCAATCAAGTTTATGCAACCAGCCCTGGAGTCAGGAGGACCTAAGTTCAAAGCTGGCCTCAGACACTTAACACTTACTAGCTGTGTGACCTTGGGCAAGTCACTTAACCCTAATTAAACCCAATTAACCCTAAATAAGCCTTCCCCCTCCAAAAACAAACAAGCAAACAAAAAAGATATGACCTTCAACTGAAAGTTCAGGCAACATTACACATCTGTAGAATCTCTGACATCTTCTATTTCAAAAAATTAATAGAAACACATTTTCTCTCCCTCCCACCTTTAACATCTTGGGGGGGGGGGGAAGGTAAGAAAAAAGAAAAAAGAAAAGGAACAAATTTTTTGTAACAAATATGCTTAGTCAAGTAAAAGACATTCTACAGAGACATGAATTGAAAAATTAGAATACAGCAAAAGTTGAGTGGGTTGTTTAAAACATATATATGTCCATATACATATGTAATTTGGTAATTTGTCCTTTAGAAATATGAACTCTATTATTATGGGATAAACCCTGTACTATTTCTTTTTTTGACTTTTTGAGTTCTAAGTTATCTCCTTCCCGCCAGCATCTCTGAGAAGGCAAGCAATTATGATGACATAATTATACATGACAAGTCATGTAAAACATATTTCTGTAAAGTAATGGTGAAATGCCTATTCAGTTGTTCCACAATGTTTGATTATCAGTCTTCTGAAAGAGTAGATGTATAATTGACTATTGTATCATATCTGAAAAATAAAGAAAATGAAAAAATGCTTCAATCTGCACTGAGACTTCATCAATTCTCTCTCTCTGGAGACAGATAACACTTTTCATCAAGAATCCTTTGAAATTGTCATGGACTATTGTATTGCTCAGAATAGCTAAGTCTATGCTGCCATGGTGGGGGGGAGGGAAGAGAGGGGAGAAAATCTGAAACTCAAGTGATTGTGGAACTGAATCTTGTAAACTACAAGTAGATAAACAAGTCAATGGGAAAAAAAATATAGTCGCCAAAAAAAAAATAGCTGTCTTTCACAATTGATTTTTTTTTACAATACAACCGTTTCTGTGTATAATGTTCTCTTTGTTATTTACTTCATTTTATATCAGTTCATAAAGGCCTTCCTAGGTTTTTATCCAAAACCATCCCTTTACTCAATTCTTACAGTATAATAGTATTAGATCATAATCATATACGCTACAATTTGTTCAGCTTTCCCAATTGATGGATATCCCGTTAGTTTGTAATTCTTCACAACCACAAAAAGAGATACTATAAATGTTTTTGGACATATTTCTTTTTATCTCATTTTTCCTTTTTCTTTGGTCTATTTGGGATACAGACGCAGTAGTGGTATTGTTGGCTTAAAAAGTATGCAGTTTTATAGCCCTGTGAGCATAGTTCCAACTTGTTCTCTAGAAGGACCAGACCAGTTCACGATCCCTCTAATAGTTTATTAGAATGCTTATTTATTCCATATCCCCTACAGCATTTGACATTTTCCCTTTCTGTCATTTTAGCTAATCTGATAGGAGGGAGATGGTTCTTTAGAGTTTTTTATTTGGATTTCTCTAATTATTAGTGATTTAGAGCATTTTTTTTCATATGACTACTGATAGCTTTGACATCCTCTGAAAACTACCTATCTACTATTACTCCTCTGACCATTTATCAATTGAGGAATGACTCATATTCTTATAAAGTTGGCTTATTTCTCTATATATTTGAGAAATGAAAGCTAGATCAGAGAAACTTGTTATAAAAGACCCCTCTCCAGTTTCCTGCTTTCCTTCCAATTTTGTCTCTGTGCAAAAACTTCAATTTTATTTTCATAACCAAAATTATCCATTTTACCTCCTGTGATTCTCTCTAACTCCTGTTTGGTCACAAAAATCTTTCCTTATCCATAGATCTAACAGGTAATTTTTTTCTATGTTCCCCTAATGATATCATTCTTTACATCTAAATCATGTACCTATTTTGATCTTATCTTGGCATGTAGGGTGAGATATTGGTCTATACCTAATTTCTGGCAGACTCCTTTCCATGTTTTCCAGCAGTTTTTATCAAATAGTGAGTTCATGCTCCAAAAACTTGGATCTCTGGGTTTATCAAACACTTGATTACTGTGGTCATTTACATCTATATATTGTATACCTAATCTATTTGACTGATCAACCACTCTTATTTATTATCTAGCGCCAGATCATTTTGATTACCATTTTATAGCATGATTTGAAATTTAGTACTACTAGGCCACCTTCCTTCACATTTTTTCATTGATTCCCTTAAAATTCTTGACCTTTCGTTCTTCTAGATCAGTGGTTCTCAACCTTCCTAATACCATGACCCTTTAATACAGTTCTTCATGTTGTGGTGACCCCCAACCATAAAATTATTTTCATTGCTGCTTCATAACTGTAATTTTGCTACTGTTATGAATCGTAATGTAAATATCTGATATGCAGGATGTATTTTCATTATTACAAATTGAACATAACCCATAGGTTGAGAACCACTGTTCTAGATTAATTTTGTTATTATTTTTCTAACTCTATAAAATAATACTTTGAGAGTTTGATTTGTATGGCACTAAATAAGCAAATTAAGTTAGAACTGTCATTTTTATTATATTGACTTGGCCTACCTGTAAGTAATTAATATTTCCCCATTGTTTATATCTGTCTTTGTGTTAAAAGTTTTTGTGATTGTATTCATCTCTGTGTGTGTATTTGTGTGTGTCCTGGCAGACAGATTCCCAAGTATTTTATACTGTTTTTAGTTATTTTAAGTAGAATTTCTCTTTCTCTTCCTGTTGTGTTTTATTGATAACATTAAAATTCTGATTATTTATGTGGGTTTATTTTATATACTGCAACATTGGCAAAGTTAATTTTTTCAATCTGCTTTTTAGTTGATTCTACAGAATCCACTTCTATAAGTATATCATCATATCATCTGTTAAAAGAGATCACTTTCTTTCCTAAGTGCTTATTCATATTTCTTCTTTTTTCTAATTGCTGGACAGAATTTCTAGTACAATATTAAATAATAATGGTGATAATGGACATCTTTGCTTCATCCCTAATTTTATTGGGAAGGCTAGAAGCCTTGTTCTCTTATTCCCATTATAGATTAAGCTTGCTTTTCATTTTAAATAGATACTTTATTTTAAGAAAAGCTCCATTCATTCCTATGCTTTCCAGTGTTTTGAGTTCTTTTTTTTTTTTCACATAGAAATGGAAGTTTGTCAGAAAGGGTTTTTTGAGGCATCTATTGCTATAACCATATGATTTTGTTGTTTTTGTTATTCATATGGTCAATTATGCTTATAGTTTTCCTAACATTGATCCAGCCCTACATTCCCGGTATAAATTCCATGTGATCACACAATATAATTTTTGCCATGGTTTCTTGGCTAGTATTTTATTTAAAATTTTTGCAACAATATTCATTAGGGAAATTGAGCTGAGGTTTCTTTTTCTGTTTTCTCTCTCCCTCCCCAAAACCACATTTTTCTCATAAAAGGAATTTGGTATGACTTTTCTCTTACCTAGTTTTTTCAAATAGTTTATATAGCATTGGAATGAATTGTTCTTTAAATATGTGTTAGAATTTGTTTATCCTGGGGGAATCTTTTCCCCAGGTCCTAAGGAACATTTTTCTGGAGTTTATGTGGTCCTAGGGATTTTTTCTTAGGAAGATCATTTATAGATTGTTCAATTTCTTTTTCTAAGAAAAGGTTACATAAGCATTTTATTTCCTGTTCTGTTCATCTGGGCAAATATATATTTTTGTAAATAGTCATCAATTTCATTTAAATTATCAGTCTTGTTTGCATGTAATTAGACAAAATAGCTCCTAGTAAGTGCTACAATTTCTTCTTCACCAAAGGTCTGTGCACTCTTTTCATCTGTAATACTGGTAATTTGGTTTTCTTATTTTTTAATCTAATTTAATATAATATATTATAATATGTACATATATGATTCATGAAGTTTTAAAAAATGAAACCATCCCCTAGTTCTATTTATTAGTTCGAAGGTTCGGATTTTTTTTATTTCAATTTTATTAATCTTTCCTTCAGTTTTTAGGATTTCAAATTTGATGTTTAGTTAGGAATTTTAATTTGTTCTCTTTATAGTTTTTTTTATTTCATAACCAATTTATGGACCTACTCTTTGTATTTTTATTAATGTATACATTTAGAGATATAAATTTCCTCCTAAGTACTGCTTTGGCAGCGCTCCACAGATTTTGATATGTTGTCTCATTGTTATCATTATCTTTAATGAAATTATTATTTCTATAATTTGTTCTTTTTCTCATTCTTTAGGATGAAAATACTTAGTTTCCAATTCATTTTAAATCTGTTCTTCCAAACTTCATTATTGAATGTCATTTTTATTGCATTATGATATAATAATATTCACAGGATACATTTACTATATCTTCTTTTCTACATTTGCTTGTGAGGTTTGTGCACTCTAATACATGGTCAATTTTCATGAAGGTGCCATGTCCAGCTGAAAAGAAGTTACTTTCTGTTCCCATTCAGTATTGTCCAGAGGTCTATCACATCTAGCTTTTCTAAAATTCTATTTATCTCCTTAACTTCTTTCATATTTATTTATGGTTAGATTTATCTAGTTCTGAAAGGAATAAATAGAGATCTCCTATTAGGATAGTTTTACTATCCCTTGTAACTCATTTAATACTCCCTTTAAGAATTTGGATGCCATTTTGTGCTTATAAGCTTAATATTGATATTTCTTCATTGTCTAGGGTATCTTTTGGCAAAATGTGATTTCCCTGATTATCTCTCTTAATTATTTTTGCTTTTGCTTTGTCTAAGATAGTGATTATTAAATTTTCCTGGACTGGAAAAATGTCTCACCCCAACCTTTTATTGGTTATACAGCTTTAGAATTCAATCTGATGTATTGTTTTAAAGTAATTTAGAAAGGAATGTTGGGATAATATAGGTAGAATGTTCCTTTCACTCCACTATCTTGGTGCTGCCTCTCAATTCTATGCTATTTTCAAATAAGTGTTTCTATCAATGCCTTTCTTATTTTTTTAGAGTCATGTTTCTTTTCTCTCTCTTGATCTTACTCTCCTCCCTTAGTCCTCTAGAAACATTCAAGGTGAACCTAGATTTAAGAGATACTTAAGTCAAAATCTAAAGTATGTAATAACCGGAATATAATTTTTTTCTTGAAACTTTAGAGGTGGATTGAGGTGTAATGTGAAAAATAAATTAAGCTCAAATTAGCATAAACCTGGGCTTTTAAAATATTAATTTAATTATGTGGTATCTTAATGTGGGAATGACCCTGCAAACTAAATTTTCATTAAACACAATGAATGAAATAAAGTCAAAAGACTTCTCAATAAATTAGCCTAGAGAGATATACAATGATAAACTGTGGCTGGTTTTTTTCATTTTAATTCCTTAATAATCCTTTTTGAATTTTAAACAGGAATAATTTAAGTTTATATTCAGTGTTGTTCTTCCAAAACATCAAGGTCATGAGTATTAAAATTTAACAGTTTAATACGTGTCAAAAACCTCCCTTTTGTTTTTGAGTTTTGGAATTATTCTATATGGTGTGTAGTTTAACTCTAAATTACATGGCATAATTACATATTCCCTTATTGAAAATTTGTTCCCTCTGATTGATCTTTGAAAGTATCCATAATTTGACAAAGTATGTTAGAGAAAAAAAGGATACCCTAACTTTATGAGTTTGTTGAAAGGCTTAGATCTCACCTTAGTCCTATTTTGATGTAACCTGGTTCTTTTAGGGACACTTATTCTATATACTGTACATAAAACATTATGCATTAAAATAGTTCTACTACTTGCTATACTTCTTGGAATTTGATTAATATGTATGTCATATATACTATAATTTTTAAGGATTAAGATTATATGGAAATGGAAACAGGAAACATGTTAATTGTTTTTTAAATTACTGTTTTCCACTTAGCTTTTAGATTATTTATAATATCTTATACTATCCCTCTAAAGAAGGGGGTCCCTATGCAATTTTCTGGTCAGTCAATTAATCTTTATCATCTCCTGTGTGATGGAATAATACACTGGACCAAAATGGGGATTATTGGCTATTTATTTAAAACGATCAGTTTTGATTGTTATTGGCTACATATAATTAATTGTGGGTTTTCAATTTCTGAATATTGCTTTTTATTATGGTAACTACTGATTTTAGATTATTACTGAATCATTTGATATTTATTTTGCCTAACTGAAAGGGCTTTTCCTTTCATTTCATAGCTCGTACTGTAAACTGATGTACTCCAAAGATTCTAACTCGATGTACTTGCTAGCCATATAATGTTGAGCAATAAGTAAAAAAAAAATGTAGCAGCAGGCTATTTCTACATATGACAAATGTTCGAATTGCTCTAAGATACTGATGTGTCAAGCAGGCTTTCATACACAGAGCCTAGAATCTCTATTCTAAATTATTGGAAATGAGCATGAAAGCACATTAAAAATCTTACCAGCTAAGCCAACCACAAATACTGCTTTTAAACAATTAAGACTTTTAGTTTGGAGTCCACAGATCCTACTTTAAGAGACTCTAGACATTGATATTGAGATATAAAGGCAAAAAGAATGTGTAGTTAACATCTCCCCGGCACAACAGGAAAAGATCATAAATAGAGAATACATTTCCTAGGACCTCAGACACAGAAAGCCAGTTTAGCAAACCTTAATAAATACCATTGCTGTCCTAGACAAGCCACTATTACTTCTCTGTGAACTGCCATTCATTTCCTATGTATAATTTCATATCATTTTTTAATGTAGTCAGAATCATTG
>CM053580.1:151207258-151232919 GCA_028627135.1 Pseudochirops cupreus
TATTTATCTATCCATCTATCTATCTATCTATCTATTCATCTATCCATCTATCTATTTATCTATTTATCTATCTATTTATCTATCTATCTATTTATCTATCCATCTATCTATCTATTTATCTATCTATTTATCTATCTATTCATCTATCCATCTATCTATTTATTTATCTATCTATTTATCTATCCATCTATCTGTTTATCTATCTATTTATCTATCTATTCATCTATCCATCTATCTATCTATCTATTTATCTATCTATCCATCTATCTATTTATCTATCTATCTATTTATCTATCTATTCATCTATCTATTTATCTACCTATCTATCTATCTATCTATATTTGCCTGTAGTCTTCCCCATTAGACTGTAAGCTCCTTAAGGGCAGGAACTGTCTCTTCTGTCTTTTGCTTCTTTTTGTACCCGCAGTGCTTGAGCACAGTTCCTGGCACATAGGAGGGGCTTAATAAATCTTTATTAAATTGAATTTGACTATTTGTCAGTTGGGGAATGACTCTTATACTTAAAAATTTGTTTCTGTTGACTACATATCTTAGAATTGAAACTTTTATCAAAGAAACTAATTGCAAAGATTCACCCCCAAATGTCTGCTTCTCTTCTACTTTTAGCCACACTGTTTTGTTTTGTTTTTGTTTTTTTGCAGGGAGAGGTAGGGTAATTGGGGTTAAGTGACTTGCCCAAGTTCACACGGCTAGTTTTTTATGTTAAGTGTCTGAGACTGGGTTTGAACTCGGGTCCTCCTGACTCTAGAGCCGGTGCTCTATTCACCGTGCCACCTAGCCTCCCCAGCTGCATTGGGGTTTTTTTTTTATGTTTATGTACTCAAAATTGTCCATTTAACTTCCTGAGTCTCTTTGTCTGTCTATCTGTTTGTCTGTCTGTCTGTCTGTCTCTCTCTCTCTGTTTTCTCTCCATAGATCTGACACATTATTTCTTCCATGCTCCTCTGATTTGTCCATTCTTCTGATATTGTCCTTTATGTCTAAATCATGCACCCATTTTGAGCTTATTTTGAGAGTATATATTGTGAGATGCTGGTCCATATCTCATTTTTGCCAGACTACTTTAGGGGCTGCTATTATCCTGCTTTGCTCCTGCAGCCCACACTTGAGAAGACCTGCAGCCTGCTGAGCCCGAGCCCTAAGAGTGATACTGATCCTTAAAGATCAGGAGTGCCCATTTCACCTCCGCTGTTATTTGCAATGACTTCCTCTGATGACATCAGTTGCATAAGGGTCATGTACCAAGACCTGAAACAGTCTCCAATGTCATTTCCATCATTCTCAGGAGGCACAGCACCTATCTGTATTAGCCTCTGCACATATTGGTCCACTCTGAGGAGGAACTCTATAGTTTTTTCTCCTTTGAAATGCATGGTATTAGAGACAAAGCTAGCTTAGGGGTCATCTGATCTTCCCAAGTCAAGTCTTTGAGATGGGTTTCTTGGTGGATATGATTCACATCCAAAGACAATGACAATTTTCAGCATATGAAGTCTGTATACCTCATGGATATGGTCTTTGCCTTACTCATAGATGAAGTGGAGTTTTTGGAATTAATTGTGACATTCAGTTTCTCTGCAGAAATGCCTTTTTTGATTAGAGGGGCTCCTACATCTTTTAGCAATTCCTCCTACTCAGAGAATCGACAAGTCTGAAATTTCCAGGAATTTTATTGTATATATATATACGCACACATAAAATATATATATATATATATACATAAAATATGTATATACATATATAATATACATATATGTATATTATATTTATTTACATATATTTTTATATACATATATGAAATATTATAAATATATAATATTATTAATTCCTCAGGCATATCTCCATAGTCAAATTTCTCAGGCAGGATTAGAAAAACTCTCTAAATTGTTTTACCTGCCTTAACATCATAAGCCTTAATTGTACACTCTTCCAATCCTTTTACTTTTCTGCCCTTCAAACGGCCTTGTATTTGAGGTGTGTCCTACAGACTATAGTCCTATAGACTCTATGTTTTTCAGTTTCAAAAACAAGCAATACCCTTCAGTTACCTTAGTTCTCAGCTTTTCTAGAGATTGTTCCACACGTGCCAATATTAATACACAAATATTAATGCATTTAATAAATGTACATTATTGTAGCAACAAAAGTCTATTAGATTAACAAAGGTTTTGTTTTTCTTTTATTAAGGTGGAAAAAAGAGGGCCAAAGCTTTATACTGAAAGTGCCGCAATGAATAAACATAGCACGTAGCAAAAAGCAAGAACAACCACAACAAAAACCCATTACTCCAAGGGGACAGCAAAACCAGGTCATTTTCAACGGGGAAAGAGGAAGACAAAGAACAATGGCACACATTTGCTATTTTAAAAGAAATATATTAAATTCAACAAGGAAAAAGGCAGGGACCTGAAGTAGGGAGAATGTGCTTTGAACAGGAGAACTAGAGAGGGAAAGCAAAACAAATGGCAACTTTGAAAAGTGAATTATAAAGGGGAGATTAAAAAGAGGAAGGACTGAATGGGAGTGGGAAGGGAGGAGTGAGTTGAGAAAGAGCTTTTACCCTCAGTAAAAGAGGACAAATTCTGACATGTGCTCAGCCCCTGGTAAGATGGAATTCTTTTGCACTGTGGATTACATAATTGCTGGAGAGGAGGCCTCCTGAAATAAAAGGGCCTCACCAGCTGTAAGAGAGTCATATCTGTGTAAACTGGTTTCTAATTTTTTTTAATGGCAATGCAACTAAAGCAAGTTTTCAGTACTATAATTGTATGTGGACATAGGTAGCCAACAGTGGGAGAAGGCAAACCAAAGCAAATCCCTAAAAAATGTCCTGACAAGGGGCGGCTAGGTGGCACAGTGAATAGAGCACCAGTCCTGGAGTCAGGAGGACCTGACTTCAAATCTTGCTTCAGATACTTAACACTTACTAGCCGTGTGACCTTGGGTAAGTCACTTAATCCCAATTGCCCTCCCCTTCCCCCCGCCAAAAAAAAAAAAAGAATAACTTTTGGGGCGGCTGGGTGTCGCAGTGAATAGAGTACCTGCCTTGGAGTCAGGAGGACCTGAGTTCAAATTCGGCCTCAGACACTTAACACTTACTAGCCATGTGACCTTGGGCAAGTCACTTAACCCCAACTGCCCTGCCTTTCCCCTCCAAAAAGAAAAAAAAAGTGTCCTGACAAAACAATCTGAGTTTTGTTTCTTTATTTTTAATTTGATATTTGAGAGACCAACCATGGTTTCACCACATAGAATTTTTCTGTGATTCTTTGGTGTAAATGGTATAAACCATTGGGGTAGACATTTGAAAGGCCAACACTGAATTCTCCCCAGGAGCTGAGAGCATTTCAGAAATTGGGGATGCCAACTGCATATACCCCATTTAATTAGCTGAGGGCATGTGGGGCATTATAATTCTGCCCCTCTGCCTTTCTCTCTCTCTAGCTTCTACTGAGGGTCTCCCAAAGAGAACAGAACTCAGGCTTATTTCCCCAGTGACAGCAGAAATACCTACTGCTTCCAAGTGGGATATGGAACATTTGAACTGATCTAGAGAGCCTCTGGCTTTGTTGCTTTTCGTGCTGTGTTTGAGTACTCAGGCAGCAGCAGTAGCAGCACCCGCAGCATTCCTTGCCAAGCTCAGGAAGTCTTTAGCAGGCCTATAGCAATCTTCTGCATGGTGGAAAGGGGAGAGGGGGGTGGTAAGGTAGGGAATGCTAGCCATAGCTGTGCTGAGTCAAGCCCCAGTAGAGGCAGCACAATGATGCTGAGGCCCACTACAGTTCTGTGTCAGCCTAGGCAGAGGAGCTCAGGATCTGCTAGTGGAAGTTATTCTATTCCAGGACGGGTGAAGTACATGACTGTATCAGAGAGGGCAGCAGGAAGAACCACAGGTCCCAGTGGTGTGTGTGTGTGTGTGTGTGTGTGTGTGTGTGTGTGTGTGTGTGTGTGTGTGTGTGTGTGTGTGTATGTGTGTGTGTGTGATAGACAGACAGACAGACAGACAGACTTGCTTAAACTTGAAGTTTAGGAACATCATTTTGGCTGAATGGAGGACGGATTGGGGCAGGGAGGTATTTGAGGCAGGCAGACCCACCAGCATAACCATAGGCTTTTTGCCCACATGTATCATTTTTAAGTGCAAGCTATTAATTATCCATGCAAATTTCTCTAAAACACCCTAGCCTTTGAAGTTTTAATTCAGGAGACTGACAGACAGGCAAACACAGAGACACAGACACAGAGAGAAACGAGACAGAAACAAAAAGAGATAGGGAGGCAGACAGAGAAACAGAGACAGAGACAGAGAGAACATATATATATATATATGTATATATATATATATATATAATTGGCTTGACCCTTGTCTGGAAATCAATTCTTTTTAAGGGATAATACAATGAAATAGTGAGAAAATTTCTTCTACAAATGTTAATTTGAGATTCTGTTAAGATTAATATGATTTAACACTCATCTAGAAAGTTAATGTTGTTAGCCCATATAGATGCCAAGGAAAATGAGAGGTTGGCAAAGGTCATCAGTTAGTGTCACCAGAGGAGTTCTACGAATGTCATTGCTGCCAGGTAAGTGGCACTATTACTTCCTGCCCTTTCAACCAATATTTTCCAATAAAAGGAATACCGAGTTCTGAGTAGTAGTAGATAGTGTGGCCACAAGTATACAGGATAGGTTTCATCAGGAGAGAGCCTATTGTGGTAGGGAATGTCTAGGAGCAGCTAATAGTGTGTCTTTTTCTGAATAGGTAGTCACAAGGCCTTCTGCTCTATATACTCTCGTGAGCTCTATAAGTAGTTCTCCTTAGGCAGGAAGGTCAGACATCCAATTCAGAAGTAGGTGGAAAAAATTCTTCCACCACTTTCAGAGTCTGCTTCACTCCAGCAGAAAGGATGAAATTTGTTAATTTTTGCCGGACTGGGTGTTAGACTTGGGAGCAGCAAAAGTTAGATTTACACCACTGGCATCTTTTCATTATTCACCATTGCATTACTTTCCGCCTGCACAGAGTACTGAGGCACTATGTTCACTACGCGCTTTCCAGAGATGAGAGGAGAATGGCCCTCCTTTCAATTGTTATATTTCAGTGAGGAGATGGTCCAGTTTTATACTATACCATATATCTCTCTTAATAAATAAGAGCATCTCCTGCTTTCCTGAGAAATGGATTTAAGAGGGAGCAATACATATATATTTAGAAGAATATAAAAGTCTTCTAAATTCAGAAGAAATAAAATGGTAGGAGCATAGGAAGGGAGGAGAGGACAAGTAAGGGATCTTTAGAGGGGAAGGTGAGGGAACAGGTAAAAGGTGGGTATAGAAGGGTCTTTAGATTTACTGGAATGGGAGGATAGGGGACGGATCTTAGGAGGGGGATAGGCAAGTAATAAGAGGGAAAGGTGGTGGGTAGAAGCAAAGTAGAGGAGGCAGGAAGGATAGGAAACGAGAGATATGCACAAAAATAAAAACAAAAATGAGGAGTAGAAGAGGTTTGGGAAAGTATATATCTACATATGTATGTATATATGTATATGTGTATGTATATATCTATAGCTAGAGAGAAACATATCTAAATTTTATTGTAGCCTTCTGGGGGGTGGGAGGAAGGGGAAAAAAGAACAAAGTAAAAAAAGTGTACAGCAGAGAACAAAAGAAAACTTACAAGAAAACAGAGAAAAGATGGACAATTCTCAATACAACGTGTTTTATTTATCATACAGGCTTTCTTGAAATGAAAATTTATTGTTACGTATTTTGAATCTTCTCTTGTGTTCTGCTATGCACACAAGATAATGGCAACTGTTTAGATTTTTGACAAAGATAAGATTTTCCATACTTTTTCTTCTTTCTTTGTATTTAAGTTTCAATATTTAAATTTATGATATGTTTCTGTTTCTTTTTTCTATTCTGTATTTGTGTTCTGGCCCTTGAGTCTAATTTTTTTTTTAATTTTCAAAATAAGTATGAGAATCCCAACAAGAATTACATGGAAAATCTTATCTTTGTCAAAAATCTAAGCAGTTGCCATTTTCTTACCAGAATGTGAGAAGAGAGAACTATTTTTTTTTAAGGGAATCAGATTTCTTTTAGAGTTACAAAATATTGATGCTTTGAAAAACTTGTAGAAATCATTCTAAGATTTTTCTCTTCTTTTGCACACTGCCATCAGTTTATTTAATTCACTTGCTTTTTTGTTTCTCTTTTCTTCTCTTCCTCTTGTCCTTCCCCTCAGAAAAAGTCAACCCAAAGGGTAACCTAATAATTTAGCTTCTCCTCCTGGCTCAGCTTTTAACCTTACATGAAAAATTGAAACAGTACAAGATTAATGTCTGGATGCTATGAGGTCTAGGGTTTTCCTCATTAGTTCTAGTTTGGGTTGCTGTGGTTAACATCATCATGTAGAAGGCTTTATGGTAGGAATGGCAGCTTCAGAAGCACATTTCATAACCCTAATTCTGGCCTTTCCTCAGCATGCTTACAGCCTGTCCTCACATATTAACTATAATTATCTGGAGAGACCTGGGAAGTAGCTATTACTATGCCCATTGTACAGATGAAAAAAATAAGGCCTTGAGGTTAAGCAACTGGCTCGAGGTAAAGCAGTGAAGGCCAGTTTAGAACTGATTCAGGAATCCCTGGCAAACTTACTTTTGGCAACTCTTTATTTACCATTAAATAGAGTTAGAATAACTCAAATAATAACTTTATAGCTCAGTGGAGGATATTTGAGGCTAGGGTAACTGCTTCTCAGGGCTAATAAAATGGCAAGTAAAAGTAAAAGGGATTGAGTTTTTGTCCAATGATTTTAAAACGGCTCTAGCTGAGGTTTTGTGGAATTTTTAAAAATTCTGTAATGAACACTAATATGATTGTAAAACACACTTCTTGCAGCCACTGTTGCTTGAAATAACTCCTTCACCGTGTATTGTAGAGGAAAATGCTTTTTATCTAGTAGAGCCAAGGAGTGATTGAACCACTTCTTGCCTTCTAAAAGGCCTCTCTGAAGGGCTTTTGAGAAATAGACACAGACTAGACTAAAACCTGGCAGTTCTAAGGAGATGTGTAGTATTTCTGAAAACAAATATTCTTCGTCTCAGCTGATTTTCACATTCCATCCCCAAATTTTCGAGTGCTTTTACTGTTCAGAGTGAGGAGCTGCCAATGTCACAGGCTTCTCATGCCAACAGAAACCAGAAAGTTTTCCAATGCAAGGCATTTGTTTGGCTAACTCCTCCCTATGCCTGGCCCAGAATTTCCTGAGCAAGCATCCTCTTCCTGCTGCTTAACCACGTAAAAAGGAAGAAGAGAAAAGAACTCAGAAGAGCTTTCTCCTCCCTTCAGTGTGAACAAAGGCTCTATTTTTCAGATTTCTTGTCCATTTCCAAAAGGAGTTTCTTGTGTGAAGAGTCACCCAAAGGATTTGCTCAGCCTGATCACTTTTGCTTTCAAATATGGTGGGGCAGGGGGTGGGGGAAAGAAAGGGAGAGACAGAGAAATCTCTAGCTTCCCTGGATCATAAAAGCAGTTATACAGAATATGTTTCCATTGGCTGCTGTCTCTGGGCTCAGAATACCAGAAGCAGCTCTATTCCCAAAGATGAAAGTCAACTGGACTGGCCTTTAAATGAAAAATAAACATATGAAACCATATTTCCCATTCTATAGAACACTGTAGAAGTGTCTAGTGTTTCTTTTGGGACTTAAACTAGATACATTCATCAATTCATGAAAAGGAGGTGGGGTGGGTGGGGGAAATCTCATTGGCTGGTCTCTGGGAAATGCATAGAGCCAGTCAAAGGTAACAAATCTATGTCACCCAATACTTTCCAAATTAAATAAATATCCTTGTCATTCCATGTCCTTTTGAAGAGTAGGCAAGAAGTACTACAAATTATTTTCTCATTTTGCTTTTATAAAGACTTTTGTAATCTAAAAATGTTTTCACAAATCACCCCTAGCCTAAACTAATTTTTAAAAATAAGAAAACTCAGACCTCCTCTAAAGTTCTACCCATATGCCTCATCATAGTATGGAGGTGATCCTAGGGCTCTGGTGGGGGTCTTCCAAGGTTTGTTTTGCTGGCTAAAGGCAATCTCTGACAGATCCTACCAAACTAAGAAAGTTGGCAATATGTTACATATTTATCCTTCCAGTAGCAGCCTAATCTAAATTTGGAATTATTCAATTCCAGAAAATTAGTTTTAGGTTTACTAGTTTTTTTTGGATATGGCAACTCATTAAGACCATCAACCAAAGATCAGAAGGGTTGTGATCTGCATCAGTGGAGTGAACACTCATATAAATGAAATATTGAAGTATTGTTCTGAGAAAATTCAATATTTTTTAATACCTCTGAATACAAGCTAAATCATATTAATACTGGAAACCCACTGGTAGTTTATGAACTGGCTCTAAGAGACAGTAGCAAAATATCATTTGAAGACAGCCAGGGTACTAAAATTCTTTTCCTACTGCCTAATAGAGTGCTTGACTGAACTTCTAAAGTCTTATGTTAAAATGCAAATAATCCTGATTACAGTCATATCTTGGTCAAGATTAATAGAGACCATAACAGATGAAAGAGAGTCAGAGAGATTAAGTGATTTACCAGTCATCATATTGCTAGTAAATTTCAGAGGCAGGATTTAAACCCAGGACTTCCTGACTCCAAATCCAGCAACCCATTTACTATCTTACACTGTCTCCCCAAATTTCTAAAGATCTTCCAGACCTACAAACTGCGAGACAGTTAGGTGGTGCAGTGGAAAGACCCAAAGTCAGAAAAATATAAATCCAAATTTGGCCTCCAGCACTTACTAGCTGTGTGATCAAGTACCTAACCTTTTCATGATTGTTTCCTTATCTATAAAATAGAAATAATAATTTTTTAAAAACATACCTCCAAAGCTTATTGTGAGTTTAAAGTGAGAAAATGTTTGTAAATCACTTTGCAAATCTTAAATCACTATATAAATGCTAGTTTGTTATTGTGATTATTGTGATTATACAATTCTGAGGGGCACCTCTTAGGGAGTATCACATACGTCTTCAAGATCGTATCAATACAGAGGGTGGGGACTGGGTCTTGCTTATGTTTTTATCACTCCCAGTGTCTAGCACAGTTTTTTGTAGATAGTAGATGCTTACTAATATGTTGTTGAATATGAATCATGACTATCATATATAGTTGGCCTCTGCTTAACAATTCAAATTTCACTTAAAGTTCATGGAGTAAATTTGTTTCAATTAAAACTGCCTTCAATGGAACACAAAAAGTTAAAAGTATGACTGGTCTGACCATCAAACCCTCTGACAATACCAGGAGAGCTTTTGATTTGGGTGAGGAAGCTTAAAGGGTCTTTTAAATGCCTCATTTCCCTGTTTATCAAACTTTTCCTGAATGTAATATGTCATATATAATGAATAGCAGAGGGAAAAAAGACAAAGAGAAAACAAACATAATTTGTTTTATTATTTAAGTAATTTGAGGCAGCATATTTCAGTATAAAATGTTTGACTGCATATATCTGTGTAACTAACTGCATTAATATTGTGGCGGGTGAAAGATGAAATGGCTGAGAAAACAAAAGTTCAAGCTTCTGAGCACATCAATTTATTAAGCAATGCATGCCAATTGCCTAACAAATTGGAACCAAGGCCTTCTTCAGTTTTGGTACTGGACCTGGGATCTAGTGGATGACAGATTTTTATGTATTAAGAACAATCAAATAACACCAATTAATTAAAAGAAAACAATTAACCATGACATAAAATTAGGTAATCTGATTTCTAATTGAAGGAAAGATTAGGGATTTCCAAGTAGGGAGTGGGTGAACAAACAGGTGCAATTTCCTGAAATCAGAAAAAGAGATGTCCCACTGCCTGCAACTGTTGATATTCAATCAAAGGAACATGGAAACAAAAACTGATTGACCAGAAGGACTAGTTTTCAGATAAGACAGATGAGTTGCTTGAGATATATAATTGTGAGAAAACTCCTTGCATCAGTCTTTGGATCTGACTAGGGTTCTAGTCAGCATAATATAGGCCCTTATTTAAGGGTCTCTAAGCAGCAAGTAGAGCTGGTGCAACTTCTCAGTCATGCAGAGCTAGGTTCAAACAATGCAATAGGCTTACTCGCAATTTCCACAATTAAAGTTTTCTCACAAGGTAGAAATTATTCTAGACCTATAATTGAATAGAAAGGGAAATGAGCTAGCTCCAGAATTGAGTCACAAGATGGAATCAGTGTGGTTCACACAATTCCCAATGCCATTTGCTGTTACAATTCCCTCAGTTCCCCTTTTTGACTCACAGGGGAAGGGCCAGCTCACTCCCTCCATACCCACTCACTCCATGGATCACTTATCTATATGTCAAATTTATAAGATTTTCATATATTCCCAATCAGAATTGTCTAAGCTAGGTTACAAATCAAACTACTTAAAGGGATCACAATGGACTAATTTTGAGAGGAGAGATTTCTGTGTCAAGGTAACCAAGAAAACTCAGCAAACATAAACACCATGAAACAAAAGGCTAAAACAAAGCCTTCAGAAATCATCATGAGTATTAAATAATATCAAGTCTGATAACCTAGTAACCCACGTCCAATGTCCATTTAGTCATTTCATACTGTCTCGAATCCCAGGTGTCTTCATGAGGTCATCTGGTCCCTAGAGATAGCTTCTCTTGGACGTTCTGGAATAGGCCTCATTTTTAGGACAGCTCTGAAGGGGTCTCTGCTTCTCCGGTTCCAAATCACTTGTAGAGATTCCTAGGTAACTCTGATAATATCTGCCAACAACAAGACTTAATATATTTTAGAATCACTTAAATTTGGTTCTCCAAACTTGAAACTTGAGAATTTCAGTTTTTATATGCAACTTGATATTTTTATCTTTACCTGAACTCCGTACCTGATATAAGAATCTAAAAAAAAAAAGAATCATAAGGGTCTAACTTATAAAACAAACTCATCTGTCTTTTAAAAATATCAAATACTTTAAAATGAGAGAATAATTTCTCTTTCTTTACAATTATCAAGGCAATTTTGTATGTAAAATCCTTAATCCAGTTTTGAGAACTTATTACTAAAACATACTCAAAGCCTGAATTTCCATGCTAGATGTATTTGGAAGTTAATCCTATCTATCTATCTATCCATCCACCCATCCATCTATCTATCCATCTATCTATCTATCCATCCATCCATCTATCTATCTATCTATCTATCTATCTATCTATCTATCTACTGTTCTTAGAGAAAACAGTATAATCCTGTTGCTTTCCCAAAAGCCCAGCCCATTGCAATCACTATTGCTAACTTTTTGCCATTTACCACCCCATGCTCCATCCCCCAAAAAAAGAGGGAGAGAAAGTACCAACTTGGTACCATTCTGTACCAAGTTCATCAGTTCTCTATCTAGAGGTGGATGGCACGTTACATCATGAGTCATTGGAATTGTAGTAGAGTATTGTTTTGATCAGAATTACTAAGTCTTTCAAAGTTCATTATTTTTATAACATGGCCATTACTGTGTAGATTGTTCTCCTGGTTCTGCTCACTTCACTTTGCAGTAGTTCATATAAGTCTTTGCACATTTTTCTGAAACCATCCCTTTCATGATTTCTTACAGCACAATAGTATTCCATCACATTCATATGCCACAACTGGTTTAGCCATTCCCAAACTGATGGGCATCCCCTTGGCTTCCAATTTTTTGCCCCCACAAAAAGAGGTGCTATAAATATTTTTATATGTATGGAGACTTTCACTTTTTGTCTGACCTCTTTGGGGCATAGCCCTAGTAGAGGGATCAAAGGGTATATAGATATAGTTTAATAGTCTTTTGGGCATAGTTCCAAATTTCTTTCCAGAATGGTTGGAATAATTCACAGTTCCACCAACAATGCCTTATTAGTATACCTGTCTTGTCACATCCCCTCCAGCATTTTTCATTTTCCTTTTCTGACATCTTAGCCATTTTGATGAATATGAGATGGTACTTCAGAGTTGATTTAATATGAATTTCTCTAATTATTAGTTATTTACAGTATCTTTTCATGTGGCTATTGATAGCTTGAATTTCTTCCTCTGAAAACTGTATCTCCATGTCCTTTGACCATTAACGAACTAGGAAATGACTAATTATTGTAAATTTGACCCAGTCCCTTATATGTCTAAGAAATGAGATCTTTATCAGAGAAACTTACTACAATAATTTTCCCATTTCCTGCTCTTCTTATTTTTTTTTGTTTTGTTAATACAAAACCTTTTAAATTTTATTTAATCAAAAATTTCCATTTTACTTTACATGAACCTCTCAATCTCTTTCCCTACCCATACATCTGACAGGTATTGTCTTCCCTACTCTACTAGTTTGCTTATGACATTCATGTCTAATTCATGCTCCCATTTGGAGCATATCTTGGTATATGGCCTGAAATATAGATCTATTTCTAGTTTCTGCCAGAATATTTTTTTAATTTTCCCAACATGTTTTTGTCAGATAGTGGGTTCTTCCCCATTGAGCATCCCAGCTAGGATCTTTGGGTTTATCGAATACTGGATTACCATGCTCATTTGTTTCTGCATATTGTATACTTAATCTGCTCCATTGATCAACCTTTCTATCTCTTACCCAGTACCAAATTGTTTTAATGATTAGAGCTTTGCAGCAGAGGTTGAGATCTTTTACTGCTAGGCCTCTTTCTTTCCCATTATTTTTTATTGATTTTCTTGACCTGCAGATGAATTTTGTTATATCTTTTCTGGGTCTATAAAGTAATTTTTTGATAGTTTAATTTGTATGGCACTGAACAAATAAATAAATTTAGGTAGGAATGTCATTTTTATTAAATTGGCTTGGCCTATTCATGAACAATGAATTTTTTTATGTCTTTGGGATATAGATCTAGCAGTGGGATTGCTAAATCAAAGGGTATGCATGTAATATAAACATACCTGTTTATAGTTAAGAGGGAAAGAAGAACTGGAATGCAACTATATTTGAGGGAAAACAACATGTATTTTGAAGTACCCTAATAATGATGTCAGGAGTTAGGATGAAAGAGATGGTGAGCTAGATACTGAACTCATTGACAAAGGAAGGCGAATGTCCAATTCTCTTTTAAGTTTCCAATGTGGTTGTAACTCCACTAAAACTACCAATAAAAAGAATACCAGGAACAGAATAAAAGGTCACACTTACACAATGCATGACAAGTTACAAAGCATTTTCCTCACAACAGTCCCATATAGTTGGATAGTATAAATATTACTATCCACATTTCATAGGTGAGAAACCTGAAGAGAGGATAGGTGACTAGCTGAACCATGTTCACACAACTTCTGAGTGGTAACAGCAGGATTCAAAACCAGACCTTCTGATTTTACATTCAGTACTCCTTCCATCACTTTGCACTGCTGAAAAAAACACTACTAATAATTTTTAATATGTATAATTGTTCATGGGCATCCCAGGAATGAGATGATATAAAAGTTTATGTGAAAAAAAATCTTTTCAAATCTAGTGTCAAAAGCCAGCATGAGCTGACATAGAGTTCTTGCTTTTCGCAGATGTTCATTGAAGATTTTCACACTACAATCCTTCATATGGCTACATTTACAAACAGTCCAAAGTGCTAGAAACAAATAGAATATATTCTGTTGCTTCTCAAAGAGTACTTTAACTTCTGGAGAATAAATTTTCATTCTAGGTGCTGTTTACTGCAAAAAATAACCACAAATCAACATAACTATAACAAAATCAAACAAAATCTAAGTTCTTGTTAAAGAGTATGAGCCCATCTTCCAACAAGGGACACTTGAATGAGTCAGTCCAAGGCTTGAGATTGCCTAATAAAGTATGAGAGGCAATGGGAAACAGTAGGAAAAATACTGGAGGGGTGGCTAAGTGCCACAGTGATTAGAGCACCGGCCCTGGAGTCAGGAGAACCTGAGTTCAAATCCGGCCTCAGACATTTAACACAGCCCAAAAACAAAAACAAAACAAAACAAAAAAAAAAACCCTAGCCGTGTGACCTTGGGCAAGTCACTTAACCCCAAGTGCCCTCCAAAAAAAAAAAGAAAGAAAAAATACTGGATCTAGAGTCTACAAGCCTGAGTTCAAAAATTATCTCTAGTATTTTACTTTTACACACTTATTATGATTCCATTAAATTACTAGGAGATAGGAGTTTGAAGCCCTTGGTTCTAGACCCAGCTGTGTGATCTTGATATAGTAATTACAGCTCATATTTCTATGGTACTTTATAAGCGTTCACAATAACACTCTCAGGAATGCAGTGCAGGTATTATCTTCCCTTTTTACAACTGAAGAAACTGAGGCCAAGGAAGTTTAAATGCCTTGGTCACAGTCGCATAGCCAGTAAGTGTCAAGAGTCAACATTACAATCTACGTCTCTTGACTCAAAAGCCAGCGCTCTCTCCACTACACCACATTGTCTCTCAAGTGATGCTGAATCTGGAGTCCAAATTCCTAGACTTGAAACTCATTTCTGCTACCTACGTCACCTTGGAAAAGTCACTTACTCTCCATGAGCCTCAGTTTCCTCATCTGTAAAATCAGTGGATTGGACTAGATAACCTTGAGTTCCAGCTCTAAATCTATGATATATTGAAGAAACAATATTTCTGAGCCTCTTTTCTTTGTTTTGTATATCTTTTATCTGTGTATCTTTTATACTAGATGACCTTTCCAGTTCTAAAATTTTAAGAGTCATTATGTAGAGAATCACAGGATCCTGTGTATGAGAACAAATAGAAGTGCTATATAGATGTGTTCCTTTCTTGGACTTGTAACACACTAGCAAATTGCTAATACACATATGCCCATATAAAGAATAGTAACTACTGGTAATGGAGATGGAAAGTATTGCTGCGCTTCTCAATTCATATGGGTCCAGCTGTAAGCATTGGTAATTCAAGCATTCATACCCTTGTACCCTCACTATTGGTTTTGCTTCCCAAGAATGGCAGGCCAATACATTTACTAAAAAGGATCCCTCAAGGGCTCATACTCTTTAACAAGAACTTAGACAGACTTTGTTTGATTTTGTTACAGGTATGTTAACTTCTGGTTGTTTTTGCAATAAACAGCACCCCGAATGAAAATTTATTCTCCAGAAGTTAAAGTATTACCTGATGCCAGGAGCAACTGGAAAAAAAATCGAGGAAGGAAGAAATAAGCCACAGAGTAGGAGGTTCATTAACACTCCTTTAATTAAAGCAAGATTTTAATAGTACAGGTTTAAAAATAGCAACCTAATGGTTTCTAAAAATAACACTCATCTTCCTCAAATAGTCTGACCTCCAATAAATTTAGAGTGCATTTCCTACAACTAATAAGGTCAGACAGTCTTAGAGTTTTTCATCACACTTTTAAAGAATTAATGAACTAACTTTAAGAACTAGGAACCTTCACAACCTTCTGACAAAGCTCTAGGAGGTCCCTGAGTTTCCAATACAAGGTAGTCATGGAATCAAAACTGCAAGGGCTCTCCAGGTACCTCCAAAGGTTCTACAGCCTTCAGGCTTCAGAAATGACCTTCCAAAGCTGTTCCAGATAAGCCAGTACTATTCTTGCACAGAGTTTGCAAGATGCCTTGATAACAAACAACTTACCAACCAGTGCTTACCTAAAGAGCCCCTTCAACCCACCATCTATTTTTGAGTTTGCTTTGTTTTTCTCCCGGTTAACTGAGGAAGTGAGCATTCCAGAGGGGGAAAGGGAAGGGAACATGCATTTATTAAAGGAACATGCATTTATTATACGTGCTTGGCATTATTCTTGGCTTTACAAATATTGGTCTGGTGCTTGTGGAGACCTCACTTAATTAGAATGGCATCTCCACATGGAAGTGTAACTCCTGTCCCAAAACCCAATGGTATGGAACTCTCTCCTTATGGGTGGGGATAAAGGCCCTGTCCTGTGTAAGAGTCAGGACAGAGTTGGTGAGAGGTGAGAGAGCTTTAGCTCCCTACTTTGGGGACTCTCCAAATGAGAGTCTTCTTGAATGTGGAATCTGCTTCCAGCTTCGAGAAAGAAGATAGAAGAGGTCAACTCCACTTCAGGTTGCTGAAGGAAAAGACTCTGGGAAGATATGAAAGGAATAGGTAATCCAATGGATTTGAGATGGGAGTTACACAGGGAACTGTTTCTGGGTGAGAGACACACCTTGGAGAGGCTAGAGCATGAATGGATATTCTATTACTGGCCTTGCTTGACCTAGGCTTGTATTATCTTGCATTTTGGTATTCAGGTTTTTTGACTTGGCATGTTTTTCTGGGAGAAGCCCAGTTGGGAGGAGCCTGTTTCCTTTGGCTGGGTAGCTGGAGCTGTTGGCTGCCTTCATTAGGGACTGAGTTAGAACCAAAAGTCTCTTTTACAGCATTCGTGCATGGGGAAGAGTGGTGACTTACTTTACTCCTGGCTTCTGGTGAGAGAACACTGTTAGGAGAAGGGTTATGAAACCTTCCCTTCCTGAGGCCAAATAGCAGCTGAAAAACAAGCCTGGGCCCTTGGCCCTTTCATTCTTTTTTTCCATTCTAGATGCATAAGGAGTTTCAAAGACTAGGAACACAAGCCACAGGAATCTGAGAGTCCAGGAATCCAGACCAGGTAATTCAGTCAGCCCAGCATTGAAGCCTCAAGGAGCAGAGATGATCCTCAGTCAGCCAGCTAGCATTTATTAAACCAAGCACTGTGCTAAGCACCAGAGATAAAAAGAAAGGCCAAAACAAAAATAAAAGATAACAACCATAAAAAAGCAACCAAAAAAATTCATGCTCTGAAGAACTCACAGTCTAATTGGGAAAAAACATGAAAACAACTATTTATAAACAAGATATATACAGGATAAATTGGGGGGAGTCTCAGAGGGAAGGAGCCAAGATTAAGGAAGACTTGGGAAGGCTTCTTTCAGAAGGTAGGACATTAGCTTAGACTTGAAGGAAAGTAGGGAAGTTAAAAAGTAAGGAGATAAGGGACCCTTATTTAGTGAATGACCTCTTTTTTTTTTGCAGGCAGAAGGCAGGGCAATTGGGGTTAAGTGACTTGCCCAAGGTCACACAGCTAGTTAAGTGTTAAGTGTCTAAGGCTGGGTTTGAACTCAGGTCCTCCTGACTCCAAGGCCGGTGCTCTATTCACTGTGCTACCCAGCCTCCCCAAATGACCTCAATTTTTTCAGTGAAACTTGAGGAAAGGTTCTTACGTAAGAAGGTATGAGGTAGGGAGCTATGGGGGACTTAAAGAGAGATGAAAAGGTTTAGAAAAGCTGCATGATGAATGGGGTAGTGAGTCAAATGAAATGAGGGTCCATTTGAGATTAGGTAACATAAAATTTGTAGTGGACACAGCTAGTAGAGTTTAAGATTTTCTCTAGTTTCGTGAAGATTGTCAGGGCAAGATCTCTGATAGGTTCCTGGGGCAAGGGACTTGAGAGAAGATGACAGTATGAAATTTAACTGCTGCACCAAGTATTTAAGATGAAGAAGGCAAGAGATTGTAGCCAGTGTTGGGGTGACGGCCTGGGAAAGAACTGAGGGCAAAGGGATTGAAGTCATGATGAGGTCAAAGAATACCGTTTTAGGCTTGCAAGACAAAAGGAGATGTGGAATGATAACAGACTGAACCAGATAAAGAAATTTCAGAGTTCATGAACATGGAAATGGTAAACTTGTGGGTCATGGCAAGATTAAAGGCATCTGAGATGAGGTGTGGGAATTGTTAGCCATATAAAAGGAGTAAGTTGAAGAACTGTGTTTGAGAGAGTTTTAATATGTATGCCAAAGTCCTCTAGTATGAGATGAGAAGCTGGGAAGGAGAGACACCGAGACACATACAAACTCATTGAGGAAAAAGGGAGTAGAGGATGGTAGACAACAACTACCACAATCTTGATTGTGTGATAAATATGGATTATGTGAACCTCAGAGGAAGGAAGAGAGGTTACTAGGTGACAGTGGTAGAGTTAGAGTCTAGGAGTGTAATGGAGAGCAAAGAGAATTCTGACTTTTCCACCTACCACAACCTGGGGTCTTGAGTTGAGGATATGAATGAATGTGTAACCAGTGCTAGAAAGAGTAGCTAAAGAAATAAAATAAAAATAAAATAAATAAAGTAAAATAAAATAAATTTTTAAAAAGAGTAGGTAGTTATCTAGAGGGTGCCAAGTCCCAGTGAGAGCAAGAAGATGGAAATAGTGGGAAAGGGAAAGATTTAAGATGAAAGTAAGTTTATTAATTATGGAGCAGGTATTTCAGAGAGCAGATAGAGCGAAAAGTTAGAGGGGTGAGGTTAAAGGGGCCAAGAATGAGGTTTGGACAATGCAGCTGGGGTTTCAGAATCACTGGGTTGGGGAGGGAATAATGAGATAGGGAAGTAATATTAATGAAAGAAGAATGAGTTCAGGTTGATTATTATTGTCCATAGAGATACAGTCTGGGGGTAGAATTGTCCAGGTTACCAGGCATCCATGTGTAGTGGGAAAAGGGGTAGGGAAGGCTGCCTGGGCCCAGGAAAACCAACTGTTGAGCTGTCTGGGCAGCCAAAGAAAGTGCCTGGAACATGATCCAATGGCTGCCCTTATATGGCATCTTTTTGCGCTCCTTGCTCCATATCCGGCTTTCACATCAATCCACCTCAGGGCTAAGTAAACTAAAACTGCCCCACGTAGGTTTGATGGTGTCCTAGCTTGCAACAGCCTAGGAAAGAGAGAGGATTAACTCAATATGCCACAGGTATGAGTCATAGCATTCTGGTCAACAACAGATTTCCACAAAAGGAAGAAAGGAGAAAAGAAGTACCCAAAATACAGTATGAATCTGGTATGAGACAGGTAAATTATTATGACATGCAAAAGGAATACTAAACACAGGACATTCACAAGCATATACCTGACAAAAACACATTTAAATTAGGATTTAGTGATCTAATTTACAGCTACCTTTAGAGTCTTCTAGGAAGTTGATATTTAAAGCTCATCTGGCCATATCCAAACTTGCTCCCACATGCATTCCTCCACTTCTCCTCCCACACAAATCTTGGACTCTTCCTCTGGAAGATTCAGATCTGATTAGGTAGTATTAGTAATATTATAATTTTTTCATATTGGCATAGCCTAGCAACGAGCAAGTAATATCTCTCCAATTATTTAGGTCTATTTTTATTTCTAAAGTGTTTTATAGTTATAGTCATATAATTACTATGTACGTCATGATAGATGGTCTCCCAGAAATTTATGCATTCTGCAGTTATGTTGAATGGAATTTCCTTTTGCTTCTCTATCTGTTGGATTTTGTATGTAAAATAATGCAAGGATGATGATTTTTGTAGGTTTATCATATCTTGCTACCTTACTGACATAATTAATTATTTCAATTATTTTTTAGTATACAGGGTTCTCTAAGTAAATCATAGTATCATTTGAAAAAACTGAAAAATCTGTTCTTCAACTATGCTTATTACCTCAATTTTTTAATCTTGTATTAATGTAATAGTTGGCATTTCTAAAACTATTTTTAAAAAACTGGTCACAATGAGCATTCTTGCTTTATCCCTGATCTTTTCAGAAAGACCTATAGCATTTTCCCTGATAACATTTGGTTTTGGATAGATTCTGTCTTATTAGAAGCCATTTATCCCTATTTTTTTTTAGTGATTTTAATATAGAGATTAAATTTTGTCAAAAAAGATTCTATATGTTAATATAAATGTATGTTTTTATCATTTTTTCCTGTTAATATGACCTATTATGGAACAGTTAGGTGGTGCAGTGAATAGAGCACTGGACCTGGAGTCAGGAGGACATGAGTTCAAATCCAGCCTGAGACACTTGACACACTTACTAGCTGTGTGACCTTGGGAAAGTCACTTAACCCCAATTGCCTTGTCTTACCCCCTCCAAAAGAAAAATAATATCGTCCATTATGTTTACAATTTTCCTAGTGTAAATCAGCCCTGATTTGCCTGACCTAATTATAATACATAATCTTTTAATACAAAGGCTTTTTGTAGACTCTCTTAACATTTTATTCAATGTTTTCCATCAATACTCATTAAAGATATTGGTCCTTAGTTTTCTTTCTCTGCTTTATCTCTCCCTAGATTATCAATACTACAGTTTCACAACAGAAGGAGTTTGCTAGGATTTTTTCTTTCCCTGTTTTTTACAAAAAATTAAAATATTTTGTAATGTCAAAATTATTCTTTGTATGTTCCATAGTTTGCTTGCAAATCTGTTGAGTACTGGGTGTGGTTTGGGTTGGGTTGTCGGTAGGTTTTTTTGCCTTTAGGAATTTACAATTTGTTCTGTTTCTTTCTGGATTATTCAAATTTTCTATTTCTTGTTCTTATTTCTTCTTTCACTTTCAGAATTTATAGTTTTTGTATTTAGCCCTTTTTATTTGTTGTTTTTAGAATTTCATGCCCAAATCATTGACCTGTTCTTTCTCTCTTTTGATGATGAAAATGTTTGGAGATAGAAGCTTTCCTCGTTAACCTGAAAAGTTTGGTTAAAGGAGACAGACAAACTAGGTGGTATACAGTTATTTCACTGATTCCCTTAAAGTTAGCTGATACGTGTACATGGAGTCAGACCTTAAGTGCTGACTGACTAATACAAGATTTAACAAGGATTTCATATGTTTTTGCACAATCCCAAGATGTTCATGTCCCTCAGATTTATGACCTCCATGTGAATACAGGACAAATGACAAGATAGTGGAGATCTACATTCTCAGGATGTCTCCATCTTTCCTATCTGGAATATATCCCAAGAGAATTTCTGAATTTCCAAGCATTCTGTCACAAAGGGGGGAGAAATACCTATTCCTGATCTTATCTGATCTTTCTAGTTGCAAAGAGAGGAAAGGGTATTTTAAAGCAGAGCAAAGCAGTCTGTTTGATTAAGCCAGACTTTGGATAAATTTGATATTTAATGACTATCATTCCATAAGGACTTTTTAGACTACATCCCATAAGTTTTTGTATTTTTGCCAATACACATTGTTACCATTTTCTTTGATAAAATTGTTTATTATTCCTGTCAAACTGAGTAGTAGGCTTTGCTGGTCAAGCACAATGAATTTCTGTGCCATAGAAGTGTGCTTATCCAGGGAGATGATTTCTGGGCCCTGGGAACTAGCCCATTCAGCTACCATGCTTTCTTTCCTATACAAAAAAGGAAAGGATTCTTTTGTCTTATAAAATTCCCAAGTGATTTTTGAATACCAATGTAATTTTTCTTGACACTTAGGGATTTCATTTCTATTCTCCTACTACCTAATTCCAGGCCACCTCATGCCATCAGGATGCCCATTCTAACACAGAGGAGTGAAATGACCCAAGGTCAGGCAATTAGTTAATGACTGAGCCAAGATGAACTGAGGTGTCCAATCCACTGTACATCCAAATATATCAAACAGAATATCACCCTCTTCCTCCCATCTTTCAGTTGAGAAGGTAAGGACAGACAAATTCCTAGCACTCTGCAAAAGAGTGTGTTGTTAATTGCCATCCTGCCTATGGAAATCCCCATTACAGAAATAATGGCAATAAGATAATATTTAACCCATTTCCCTTCCTTCTACTATTCCCCATCTGCATTTTTATTAGGACTCCCAAGGCACCAGAATAGAAACAGCTCCAGTTTGCCAGAAGCTGTATTCCCAAGAGTGCTTAGAGGCGACAGCTGCAGGTGACCGCAGATAACCAACTGGCTCCAAGTCACTGTAAGTACCAGCAAACATGGCCAGCACAGCAGTCCAGCTCCTGGGTTTCTTGCTCAGCTTCTTGGGGATGATCGGGACCTTGATAACCACCATCTTGCCTCACTGGAGAAGAACAGCTCATGTGGGTACCAACATTTTAACAGCTGTGTCCTATCTAAAGGGACTTTGGATGGAGTGTGTTTGGCACAGCACTGGCATCTATCAGTGTCAGATCTACCGGTCTCTGTTGGCCCTGCCCCGTGACCTGCAGGCAGCTCGTGCCATGATGGTCATTTCCTGCCTCCTTTCTGTTATGGCCTCCACTTGTGCTGTTATTGGCATGAAGTGTACTAAGTGTGCTAAAGGCACCTCTGCCAAGAACAACTTTGCTGTCTCTGGGGGGGTCCTCTTTATCTTGGCAGGTCTACTATGCATGGTGGCTGTCTCCTGGACAACCAATGATGTGGTAGAAAATTTTTACAATCCACTGCTACCAACTAGCATGAAATATGAGCTTGGGCAAGCCCTGTACCTGGGCTTCATTTCATCATCACTCTCCCTTATTGGTGGGACTCTACTCTGCATGTCATGCCAGGAGGATGAGCCATACTCAGATTACCAGACGCAGTCCAGAATGGCAACAACAGCACCTCCATACCAGCCTCCCACTGCTTACAAGGACAATCGTGTTCCCTCCGTGGCATCAGCTTCCCACAATGGTTATAGACTGAATGACTATGTGTGAGTTCCTAGAGATTTTCCAGTGGGTCTCAGCTGCTTAGCTCTGGGCATGTCTGTGAGACACTCAGGTCTCAAAACCTTTAACTTATGAAACATTCTTAGCACAAAATGTATGACTGTACATTTTTTTAATATGAGGGGAAAATAGGAACATGTTTTGAAAGTGGGGAAGAAGGAAGAACCGGGGGGAAAAAGAGAAGAAATCTGTAACCTACCAAAGACCACAAAACTTCTGCGTATATATTCAATGTTGGTATTTATGTTGGCAAGTCAATAATATATCTCTCATTTTAAAAAAAATTTGTAAGTTTGGCTCATCCAAGTTGAGTTTCCAAAAAGCTTTAGTTTTAGTTAGGTATTTTTCTTCAAGTACAGTATTAAATGATATTTTCTCAGCCAGATAATGGCCCTGTGACCTACTGAAGCAGCTGGTGGATTTGTAAGCTGATAACTTTTTGTCTTAAAGATTTCTTAATAGATATGGAATTACTCATTTGCATAGTTCTTTGAGAAAAAAAGGAACTGTCAGTGGATAATGGGCTTATGGAAACTAATGCAAAATCTATGTTAAAACCTAGGTTAGCATGAATTCATTCCAATGTCTTTCCAAAAAGGTGATCCAGCAATTAAAATACTTGCTTTAATTGGTCTAAATTCAGGGTTAGCTCAAGAAATAATATTAATGCTCCTAATTAGTTGTCACTTCCTTAAGGCCTCATTTTTCTTATCTGTAAAATAAGGATATCTATAAATAAAGGTATCTTGTGATTTCTTCTACCCCAACATTCTTAAAATCTATCTACACTAAAAAGGTAGTTGTCCAAAATGTCAAATCAAGCCAAGTTTTATCTGAATGAACAGATCAAAGGTACAGTAAGATGTTAAAAAAAAAAAACGGTCTCCCTGGATAGCAATTTGAGGTACTTCTGGGAGTCGAGGGATAGGGACTGAACTGGTGATTTCATTGAAAGGGAACTCATAGATGAGGTGATCCCTTCTATCAAAGCAAGCTGGCACCTTATTTACAACTTTAGTCTTAATAGAATTGCCATGAAGGCCTGAGGTGAAGTGATTTGCCCAGGGTCACACACCAATATGGGTTAGAGATGTTCTTGTTCCTAGGTCTTCCTGACTCCAAGGTCATTTTTCTAACCACTAAATCACAGCTGCCTCTTTTGGGGTGTTTATCAAAGCAAATTCCCAAGAGGCCCAGATGGAACTGGCACTGGCTTACCCCTCTTCACTAACAAGTTTTCTTCCTTCAAATGAGATAATATTTTGTAAATAAATAATATTTGTAAAGTGCTTAGTACATGTAGTATGCACATGTTTAATGTTATAGATGTTTAATAAATGCTTATTCCTTTCCTATTTCTTCCTTTCTTTCCTTCTTTTTTTCTTCTTTCTTTCACTCTTTCCTTCCTTCACTCATTCCTTTCTTCTTTCACTCTTTCCTCCTGTCCTTCCTATACTCCTTTCTTTCCTTCCTTCCTCCCTTCCTCCCTTCCTTCTCCCTGAGCTAGTGATACTGCTTTTATCAGAGAAACACATCTTCTGACATATCTTCTGGATCATATGCTCAACATTTGTTTGAGCTTCTCTCATAAGCCTGAAAGAAATAATATTTGGATCAATCAAATCAATTCCATAGAGTTATGTTCTGATTTGTTTAATTGAGGATTTTTTTGTGTGCGTAATTTCATTAGCATTGTAAGGAAAACTACCAGGAAAATTACCAATATAGAAAACATCCTCTAACAATGCAGATGGGCAACTATTCAGCAACTTATTGCTTTAGAGAGCTGCCTGAGGAACTAAGAAGACAAGGAGTTTGCCCAGTCACACAGCCAGTATGTCTGAGTAGAAATTGAGTTCTGGTCTCCCTCAATCCCTGACGAGCTTTTTACTATACCTCCAAAGACTTGGTTTACTTTATTAAAATAATAAAACTTTGGGACTTTATAACTGAAATCACATAGTTGAGATTCATTTCATGCTTTGAAAAACTAACCATGCTAATTTAGCTGGAAGTCATTCCCATACACATATGAATCAATGTATTGTTTTCATCCTTTTGATAATATTGGCTGTTCTTTCCACATCTGATTTGTCACCACCTCTCTGCATGAAGCTCTAGATATGAAAAAAGATGATGCTGAGAACAATCTACAAGGATCATGTGGTCAATCAATAAGAATTTATTGTGTTCTCTAGTAGTGTGATAAGACCAGGATTTTCCCATTTCCCCAAAACAGGAATTAATTGTCCCTAAAAGACAACAAAGTTGTCCCTGGGACTTAAGTGGCCTGTGTCTCCCTTAACATAGAAAGTGCAGGACTGGTAAGGGGACGGAGCCAAGATGGCGGCATAGGAGCAGCAACATATTGCAGCTCTCACATAGCCACCCCAAAATACCCATAAAATATGACTCTAAACTAATCCTAGAACTCCAAAACGCACACAAATATACTTTCCACTAAAGTCAGCTCAGCTACGAGGAACCGTATTAGCACTGAGAACCGAAACCAGCCTGGCCTGAAGCCCTGGCTGAGCCCCGGGGGCGGCTAAACGAGAGGAGCCGAGGAGCCTCGGGTGAGCGGATTGGCAGCAGCTGCGGCAGTGTTCAAAACTAGGTCAGTGGAGCTTGCGAGGTCTTGGGAGAAAAACAGTCCAGCCGAAACGCCTCCAGGGCGGGAAAGCAAAAGACAGAGGTTTTGCACCCGCCTCCACATTGCAGCTTCCGTGCCCTCAGCCTGCAGACTGCAGAGGGACTAAGCGATCGTTCAGAGGCCAAGTGCTCTTGCGTTGAGCGGCCTGGATCCAGATCGCGGTCTTGGGCTTTGGTCCTGTGAGTCTTCTTTATCCAGTGAGCCAGAAGTGGGAAAGGGACCCAGCACCTTCCTGAGAGCTATGGCAGCCAGGAGGACCCCAGCAATTTGGGACAGAGCTTTCCCTTCTAGAAGCAGAGCCCCACAGAGATTTTAAAAAAAATCAAGGACTGACCAACCATAAGTAAGAATAAGCATAAGAAGCAGGGTAAGAACAGCAACCAAACCCTAGATTCCTTCTTTGAAGAAAAGAAGAACCAAAGCAGAGAGCTGCAGGACAGCACAGCCAGAGCCCCCCCACCAGGGGCTTCCAATAAACAT
>CM053580.1:151233419-151329565 GCA_028627135.1 Pseudochirops cupreus
AATGTCCTCATCCATGTCTCTTGGATAGATTTTTATAAATATGTACCCATTTTCCCCCCACAGATACAGTATCCATTTTGGGGAGAATGTGACCCAGGTTTATGAGTTAACTGTGATATGGCTATTATTTCCACATTGCTTTATAAAATAATCATGATGTATTAAATATTAATGATTTTATCTTAATTGTTAAGTAAACGTTTTATGTTTAAAACTTAATAATGTCACTGTTATGACTTATTTTATGTAAATGGGAAAAATACTGATGGAGGTTCAAGATCTATAATGACAAGTAGAGGGAGTATATCCCCCCACAACAGGGTTATCAGTAAGACCTTGAATCTGAGGTATAGTCACATGAATGCAGCCTTTCTCTGGGAACCCAAATTGGCTAATACGAAGACAAGCTGGGATGAGTGAACCAGCCCAGAAAAAGAGACTACGCATGCCCAGTCCCAGACATTACCTTTTGTATATGTGAGCGTACGGTAGGGAAGGAAGTGGAGAAGAAAATCCATGCCAGGTATTCCACACATTTGTTACATATAAATGAACCAAAATTACAAATCTGAGGTATAGTGTTTTTATACATACATACATACATACATACATACACATACACACACACATACACACACACACACGCACACAACCACTTTTCTAAAGTAGCAAAAGAAAACAGAACAGTATTCAATAATATGTGAGTTTATATGGCAACTGAATTCTATGTATAAAGATAATTTCCTCTAAATATATTTAGAGAAGAAAAATAACAAAAGTTACTTGGGATTTATTTAAAATTCTATGGTTAAGCATAACCTTTTATTTATTTTAACCAAGATATCCTATTTCAATTATATGTTGGATTCCACAACAGTTCAATGTACTCAGTTAACATTTTCACATACTGATACCTGAATACAGGCACAGAAAATCTAAAAAATAATTATCATTCACAAAACAAGTATAAACCAAACCCTCATTTATGAATTTGTTTGCAGATGGATAATTCTTTACATACAAATATAACATTACTGACTAACCAGTGTGTGCTATGATCTGTTTTTCTAGTAGCTGATGGTAATGGGTTTCTGTTGACCCATCCAAACTCTCACCCTAGTCAGTTGACCAAAAGCATGAAATGGATTAGTAGTAATATCTCTCTCACCAAGAAGAACAGTAAAATTAGTTTTCACCAAAAGGAACAAACCTATATAATCTTGGCCTCACTAGTTCTAACCCTTAGGTTTACCCGTCATAGACAGTTTTAACACAAATAATACAACATTTATATAAAATTGTAGATAAACACTAAAACAGCAGAACAGGAGGTTGACATGGTCTACTCAGTTCAAATGGGAACAGATTTATGGAAGAAAAGGGAATTGTGAAGGCTATCCTAATTAGCAGGAACACATCTTGGAAAAAAAGTAATGGACAAAAAGTACAGAATTCAATAAACGTTTTTAGATATAGCCAATGCATTGATCTGTTCTACTTGGCTAAGCTTATTTGTTATAAGGAAAGTCTTCCACTGGGGAAGAGTGGTAGGTACTGATGATGATGAAATCTAATGTTATGAACTGGTGCAGTCATTCTGGAAAGCCTTTTGGAACTATGCCCCCCAAAGTTACTAATCTGTGCATATGCTTTAACCAAGAAATAGTATGACTAGGTTTATACCTCAAGGGAATGAAAGAAAGAAGAAAGGGACTCCTATGTCCAAATTATTTATATCAGTTCTTAATAGTAATAAAGAACTTGATAGGAGATGATCATCCATTGGGAAATGGATAAACAACTTATGGTATATCAACGCAATGGATATACACAATAGAACCATAAGAAATTATTATAGGAGCGGCTAAGTGGCACAGTGAATAGAGCACCAGCCCTGGAGTCAGGAGGACCTGAGTTCAAATCCAGCTTCACACACTTAACACAAAAACTAGCCGTGGGACCTTGGGCAAGTCACTTGACCCCAACTGCCCTCCAAAAAGCCAAAAAAAAAAAAAACAGAAATTATGATATTGAATGGTTTCAGATAATTTTGGAAAGACCTAGATGAACTGATACAGAATGAAGTATATAGAAACCTGGAGAAAAATATATACAATAACAACATCACAAAGAAAATCAATGCAATGACCATCTACTGGAAGACTGATGACAAAGCAGGCCAACCACTTCTTGACAGGTAGGTGATAAATTCAAGATGCAGAATAAAACATACGCTTTCAGACAAAATCAATGTGGGAATTTGTCTCATGTGACAATGCATATTTCTACCAAAGGCTTTTTCCCCCCAAGGAGGAGTAAGAAAATAGGGAGAGTAGCTCACCTCTCCAAAAAAAAAAAGTAAGAAAGTAAGAAAACAGAGTTTTGGGGTCATTTTTCTTTTTTTTAAAGCAGGGAACAGAAAGAAGCACAAACAAGGAAAACAGCTCTGAAAGCTGCATGTTGAACTTACACTTAGAAAAGCAAGCTGTGTATAACAGAGATTTGCCACTTTGTGTATGATCTTATTCTGTTTGTTAAGTTGAAGATAAAATTGATTTTATGATTTAAGATACATTCTTCTGGGGTTTCTTGTATATTGAAATATCAATGTTTGTAAGTTCAAAATAAAAAAAGAAAATTTATATTTAAAAATAATTGTAATTGGAGAGAAGAAGCCTTAAGAAAAAAGAGGGTAGAGGAAGGGGGTGAAACTATTTGAGTTTATTCTAGTCATGAAATTAACCACTGCCTAGGTAGGTAAGCCAAATCTGCATGCAGGAGTGACGGACAAAAGAAATTCTTTAAGTTGTAGTAACAATAATCTGATCCTAAAGAGAGATGTGATGGTACAATGAATCAATCGATAAGCATTTATTTATTAAGCATTGAACAGTCTTCTTACACATTACTCCCCTAAATGTACTCTATGGCCCAGCCATACTGGGCTGTAAAATTTACTACTAGTCCTTAAACACGATACTTGATATCTCACCTTTGTGCCTTTGGAGTAACTAGCCCCTCAGTCATCCAGGCCTTGTGCTAAGTGCTGGATACAAAGAAAAAGCAAAAACAGTCCCTGACCTCAAAGATCTTATAAACAATTGGGGGATACAACATGTACATGGATAATAAAAAAGATACAAAGTATAGTAGTTACAAGGTAGCCTAGAACACAAACCTTAAGAGTAGAAAGCAGTGGGCAGATAGGTGGCTCAATGAATAGACCACAGACCCTGGAGTCAGGAACCTTAGTTCAAATCCGGTTTCAGACAGTTAACACTTACTAGCTGCATGGCCTTGGGCAAGTCACTTAACTCCAATTGCCCTGCTTTCTGCACCCCCCTCCAAAAAGCGAAAAAAAAAAGAGTGGAAAGCACTAGGAGCTAGGAGACCAGGAAAAGCTCCCTGGAGAAGGTAAGCAGTACAGGTGAGGGAAGGAAATTCCAGAAATTCCAGAAAGTAAAGGGGGAAAGGCAGAGACAGGAGATGGCACATCATGTGTCCAGAACAGCAAGCTGGCCAGTACAGCTGGATTTTTGAGTGTGTTTTGGAGAGGAGAGAAGGGGATAGTGGAAATGCAAAAAGGAGACAGACTGGAAAGAACTTGAGATAACAACCAAAGATTTTGTTTGATCATAGAGATTGCAGGGTACCATTGAGGTTTACTGAGCAGGGGATCAACATGGCCAGATTTGCCTTTCAGGAAGATTAACTTTGGCAGTTTCTCAGAAGATGGGTTACAGTGGAGAAAGATGAAGCAGGGAGACCAATTAGGAGACTATGACAATACTCTAGTCCTGAAGTAATGAAAGCCTGAGCCACAGTAGTGAGTGAAGAGAAAGGCAAATATACAAAGATACTGTGGAAACAAAAGCAAGAAGAACTGACAGGTCAGGAGAGGGAGAGTGAGGAGTAGAGGAAGACAAAGGAGTTTCAAAGCAGAGTGACAGGCTGGATGGCTGTGCCCTTGACAGTAAAAGAGTTCAGAAGATATATGGATCTGAAGGGGAAGAGGGGAAAGAAAATGTTGAGGGTAAGATGCCTACAGCTCATTCTGTCTGAAATGCCCATTAGTCAGTTAGTGACGTGGGATCAGAGCACAGCAAAGAGACTGAGCTTAGATGCATAGATCTGGGAACTGTCTTCACACAGAGGATGACTGAACCCATGTGAGCTGCTGAGAATATCAACTGAGAAAATATAGTAAAGAGAAGAGGGTAAAGGGCAGCAGGCATGACACAGATAAGATTCGGCAAAGGAAGACTGAGAAGGAGCTGAAAGTGTCAAGAAAACCCAAAGAGGAGAAAATATCCAGGAGGAAAAAGTAGTCACAGTGCCAAAAGCTGCAGAGGTCAAGACAGAGGAAGACTGAGAAAAGGCCATTAGGTTTGGTATTTAAGAGATCATGTGTAGCTATGAAGAGAGCATTTTCAGTGAGAAAAAATAGGAAACAAGGGTATTTGAAGGAACATTAAAATGTATGCTGAAGTATCCTGATATAAAAGCAGGAGTTAAGATAAAGAAGACTGTGAATGAGGCAATGAACTAATTCAGAAACGAAGATGTCCTAGAGGTCACTAGATAATAGCCACCAATATTTGGATCGGTTAATAAGTTTGTATAGAGTGAGTCTCAAAAGAGGAAAAGTAGCTGAATACAGGTGGTAGAGGGAAAGTCTGAAGGTGGCGAGAAGCCTTTCAACTCCTCTGCCAGGACCAAGGATTTGGGAAGTATTAAGGTACAACCGGTACTGGAAAGGATGAGCAGGAATGCAGCATCATCCAAGAAGAACTAGGTCTCAGTGAATGCTAAAAGATGGGGAGAAGCAAGAGAGGAAAAGGTATAAAATGAAAATAATTTTGTTAATTATAGATGAGAGCACACTGGAAGGCAGGTCTGGAGGGGGATACAGGGTTAAGATGGAGGAAGATGAGGGAGTAGACAGCTGGAGTTGTAGGAGGAGTATGTTATTCAGCATTTGGTTGTTAAGTATCACTAAGATGAGAAGATTAGAAAGGGTGGAAGCATCCCAACCTTGAGTAAATGTATTCAGACAGAATATCAGTAGATGAGAAGAGGTCTACTTATAAAAGTAGAAGGTGAGAAGGTTCAAGGGTCTCCACTAGGCAGCTATCCAATCCAGCCCCAGACATGGAATACCCATGGAACCTGGTTCCACAAATGTACCATTCATCAGAAAGATCATTTTCCTGAAATGAGGTTGACTATTGCCACTCCTCAGAGAAATATGGCACTAGCATGACTGGAGATGGATGAGAGCAACCATGATGAAGAGACCAAAAAGTGGGGTGTGAAGGTTAGACTTAAGAAGTATATCTGAGCTCTCTGTTCTACATAACCAAAAAAACCTCAAGACTAAACAAACTTGAGTTTAGCATGGAACCAGTGTGTCTCACTTTGTTTTGCTTCTAGAGAGCTTGACATTACTGCACAAAGCTATGGATACACTAGACATTGCCATCCTGGACCACTAGAAACTGCCTCTGGCCTCAGACACTTAACACTTACCAGCTGTGTGACCTTGGGCAAGTCACTTAACCCCAATTGCCCTGCCTTCCCCCTTCCAAAAAAAAAAAAAGCAAAAAAAAAAAAATCCAACTGCCTTTACCATGAGAAACTTTGCTTTGGCTCAATTTCATATAACTATATCCTGTTAATATGTTACTTGCTACCAGAACATTTCAGCTGTACCTCACAACTTTGAACTTTTCTTCTGTCTTTCAACTCTATACTACCCCAATTTATCTTCTCCCAACCCAGTTCAAAAGACTATAAATTGCACATATTTTGTCCAGTTAAACAAAAAATTTGGTTAGGCATCCATTAGGGTGTCTCCAGTCTGGTTTTTTTTTTCCCTTACAGCTATGAGAAATGGAGAACACCTTAGCCAAACAAGAACAATGAGTGAATCAATTTTTCAACACCACTAAATCAAATTCATGCATAGCAAGAAATTTTGTGTAAAGAAATTCCTGATAGATTTTTCTAGCTGTTTCTGCTATGAGACTCTTCTGATCTTATTTGTTGTCAGGGAAGAAGGCCCTTCCTTGAATATCTCCTATTTGATACCCAAGAATTACTTAGGGTTCTTGACAATCTCAACAAGCATACTGGTGACCAAACAATGAGGGCAATCCACTACCTACTGCTAAGCTCAACTGCCAGCTTCAGGCAGCAAAAATTTTTATCCCTACCCTTGGAAAGTTAACCACCTGAGTAAATCCACTGAAGGTTTTTTGTTTTTCTTTTGCTTAGTACTTTTAATTTCCATGTAGTATGGACTTTATGTAGTTATTTGGTATTCCCTTTGTTTTCCCAAAGATGAAAATGCCAAAAGAAATTACCAGTTACCTTTACCAACATCCCATATGATAGCTGTATTATCTACTGAGGCAGAAGCCATTAAATTTCCATCAGTCATCCAGCAAATATCATACACATCTTCTAAGTGCCCTCTGGAATGCAAATCAGAGGCAGAAATATATTAGATAGTATCTTAGCAACATGGTTTTTTTTAATATAAATTGCTTTAAAATAGTTATTTTGTTTTTTAAGTATATTAGGATGATTTCTTTAAATAAAATTCTATAGAATTAGAAACCACATACGCATACATATTCACACATGTTCATGTCAAAGAAATTTGTCACTTAAAAAAGCAAACAAATTTAATTCAATTTTGTGTTAAGATACTTGAACTTTTAAAAAATCTCCAAAAATTTTTCCTTCATGATCTAAGTGAATGTTTAAAGCAAATTTAAATTTACCAAAATATATATTAAACTGAAATAAAAATGTGAAAGACTGGGGCAGCTAGGTGGTGCAGTGAATAGAGCACTGGCCCTGGAATCAGGAGGATCTGAGTTCAAATCTGACCTCAGACACTTAACACTTATTAGCCATGTAACCTTGGGCAAGTCACTTAACCCCAACTGCCCTGCCTTCCCCCCTCCAAAAAAAAAATGTGTAAGATATCTCTGTCATAAACAGTAAGTTACCTTAATGTTTTAATGACAGCCCAATTTTCCTTATTCAATTGTGCCTCATCCTCATCCTGAAATGCAATTTGTTCCGGCTCCTTGTTATCATTAACTTTCCACAACAAAATAGCAGCATCTGTGGGGTATTAAATTTGATTATAAACCATATTTTATTAACTATTTCTGAAAACATTACTGTCTCCTGAAATGATCTGTGATTCCACCAAAAAAGATCTGTGATTCCATCACCATGGAGAACTCTGAGAATGTGAACTCCCTTTACAAAACAGGCAGACTCAGGAAAAATCCCAGGAAGTGTGACACAGGTTAAGGGATTCAGCTTAGATCATATGAGAGGTAAGACTGGAACTTAATTAAGTCTCTCTGATTTCCAATCCAAGCACTCTAGGTAGCTCAATTATTCAATACACATTATTATCATAACTTATTTTGGAAACCGCCTTTAGAAACTTTAGTGGAAATAAAAGGTAAAAATGCTTTCGATTTTCCTTCAAAGTCATCATCCCTATTAAGCACACACAGAAAACACAAATCAGTCTATCTGTTATCAAGAGGAATTCTAAATAGAGAAAATTCAACTCAAGGGATAAGGATATTAAACCATTTCTATCTTGCCAAGACAAGGAATTTAATTCTTTATTATAAAACCATGTAGTCGTCATCTTCTCACTGTTTAAAATGGCTATCTATAAATTTCAAAAGAATGACAAGCAGAATCAATTACCTATTTCCTATTCCAAGATCAGGAGAATGGAGCTACTACAAAATACATGTGATCCTTTCAATTATCAATTTCAGCCTTTTGATGGCCCAGGAAAAGACAAGTACATGACTGTTTTAAAGGTCCAAAATGGACTTAAAACCTCACCATCAGCTTTCACTGACTCTTATCTAACCTTCAAATACATACATACAATTAGCTGCTAAGCCCTATGACTTTTACTTATACCATATCTCCCTTAGCTGCTACTGTACAATAATACAACCTCATTATACTCATACTAGTTCTTGCCTAAATTACTGTAATATCCTTCTAACTTACCTCCCTGTTTTCAGTCTCACCCATCTTCTATCTATCTTTCACAATGTTTCTTAGGTCACTTTTTTAATGTAACTTAAATTTTTTTATCATGTCATTGTTCTACCCAAAAAACTTGCAGCGGTTCCCTACTGTCTTTACAAACTCTCTGGTAGGATATTTTATGCTATCTACAATCTCGAGCCAATCCACCTCCCAGTCTTATTTCAAAATACTCCATTTTGTGTTCTTTATATTCCAGCCATGCTTTCCCCTAATTTTGCTGTGTTGTATTCCCCACTGAATTGTGAGCTCCTTGAAGGTAAGGACTGTCTTTTAACTTCTCAATTTGTATCGCCAGTGTTTAGCTTAGTACCTGGCACACAAACGGTTACTGACTGTCTGACTAACTTCACCCTCATCCTTCCTGCTTCCAAGCCCTCACAAAGACCAGTTCCATGCCTGGAAAACACTTGCCTGTATCTGTCTACAGAAATCTTTCTTGCTTTCAAGAACCAGCTCTGATGCTATCTTATTCATGATCCTCCCAAATGGAAGTGATCTCCCTTTTATTACTATCATATTCTATCTTGTATCAGAAGATCAGACAATTTAAAGTTCCAAGAAACCAAGAGGACTCTAGTACATACGGTCTACCACCATTAGACTGTAACTTTCTTTAAGTAAAGTACTACGTCATTTTTCATTTTTGTTATCACCACCATCTACTACAAAGTCATAAGCACCTATTAACTATATACATCATTATATTTGCTAAGTGGAACTGTTGAATTTTAAAAGCTATTTCCCAAGCCAAAAGTTCACATTTCACCATTTTACTTGAGGCTTGAGGTAGATAGCTTCTAGAAATATATACTAAATGTAACAGCACTCACCATCTCCCCCAGATGCTAAGATTTCACCATTAGGAGAAAACCGAACAACATTTACTGCTTTGGTATGGCGAGCAAGATTGGACAAAAATTCTACAATGGCTTTTCCATCTGGTCCTTTTTCTACTTTCCAGATCTGTTTACAAAAAAAATTATAAATAATGTCAGAAACAAATAACCATCAGAAATTTTAAAAATTTCTCTTTTAAAGTACAAAATAAAGGCCTCTCTGAAATAAGAAAAGTTTTTATTGTGTGAGGTGCAACAAGAAAAAAAGGTACCAGGGGTATCCATGCAATGTCAAAAGAATGAGAAGATCCTCTGTATCCACCACTGGTAGAGTTCTTCTGTTGAATTTAGGGAAAAATAAGGGCAATAATTGAATAAGATGGGAAGATAAGAGATCTGTACAACTTGGAAGTAGATACTACTGATCCATTATATTATTCGTGGTTAAAAAGCACTTACAGAAGGAAACTGACAAGAGTCTGGGAATCAAACTAGAGATTAATTCTTACTAGTCACACACAAATAATAATTGGCAATATGAGGCAGGAAATAAGATTTGGCCTTAGAGACAGGAAGTCCTGTATTCAAGTCCCACCTGTGATATATAATATATGTGTGACCCTGGGCAAGTATCCACCTCCCAGGGCTCCCAGGTTTCTAAGACTGTTGCTGAGCAAGTGGATGATTTGAGAGAAGAGGTCCCTACAACTAATAAAATCACAGGCCCAGACCAAAAAAGTAAAATGGTTAGCATGATTTCACTTGATCCTTACAACCTCATGAGACAGATCTCACAGTTCATATTAACTCCATTGTACGGATGAAGTCAAGAGAAGGGGATAAGTATGTATAGAACACCTACCATGTGCCAGGCACTCCAAAGCTTTTCCGAATATCTGATTTGATAAAATGAGGGAACTAAAACTCAGGGAGGTCAAATGACTTGTCCACATACTCCCCCTTCTTCCCTCCCCCCCCACAGCATCAGAGACATGATTTGAAGTTAAGTTTTTCTGATTTGAAGCCCACCTCTCTACCAACTTTATCATATTTTAACTATTTACTTTCTCCCTAAAACAATTTAGTGCCCTAATGAACAAAATGAAATCTGACTGGGAACTTTAAAATAACCCGTACCAAGTTAATTACTGCTAGTTTTGTGACCGGGAGGTCAGAAGTAGTTTTACTGCTGGGAGGCTTTCAACTGAAAAAAAGGCAACTTTGTTTTTCTTTCAATCTCAGTTGACTGGGTCATTTTGAGCCATGTAAATATATAGATTGGAAAAGATCATCTACCCAGGATCTCTTGACTTCCTTGTACAGATCAAGAACGGCTCCCTCATCTGAGACTTCTACATCCTTTTTGCCATCATTAGATTAAAGATAAGAGTTCAGCTGAAAGTGGGCTCTATAATTTGCCCTTTTCTTTTTTTTTCTGCCAATATGGAACTTACCCGCACAGCTGTGTCTACTCCGGAAGAAGCCAATCTATGAATTTTCCCATCGGTCCCGTGCTGGAAGTCCAGGCTGTACACCGGTTCTTTGTTGTGCCATGCTATTTCACAAGTAATGACCTTCATTCTCTTTTAGACCCCCAAGTTCTAATGACAGAGACCATCGAAGTACATTGTTACATAGAGAAGGCACGCGCAGCTACACTGTCACCCTGGGCCAGGAGGACACAGGAGCACCTGCCAATCCCGGGGCTTTCACTCTTCTGCCCCCAAAAAAGGACCATGAGATGCACCTCACGGACAGACCAGCTCGGTCTTCTCCTCCCCTGCCCCCCACCCGCAGTCACAGAGGGGGCGGAAACAGGAAGAGGGAGAAGGGGCAGGACGAGGGGACCCAACCCAGGGCGCGGAGCAGCGAGCAGAGGAAGAAACTGAGGGAAAACGGCGACTTCTCCCAGGGAATCTGCAGGCGGGAGGAGGTAGTCTCGAGCCCCGGAAGACGCTGATGCCGCAAGCAAACTGCAAGAGCGGCTCTCTACCGAGTGACTCCCAGCCAGGTGTGCCGGGAGTCGGCCTTCCGCGCCCTGCGGAGCGTGAGGACCCTCCTCCCGCCAACTCCCCCCATGCAGTCCTTCCAGGTTCAGGGAAGAGGAACCCAAATCCACCCATCCCCGAACCCACAACCCGCCCGCAGCAATGCATACATTTTGGCGAAACAAACCACCGCTCTTTTTCACTCTCCGGGTCTCAGCCCTGCCTCGAGGGGAGCTGGGAAGGCAGCGAAAGGATCTGGAATCCGGCAGACCCCAGACGGGAAACTGCTTCCCCGCAGCCGCCGCCGCCACCGGGATTCCCGCGCTCGCGCCTGTGGCCCCGCCCCTCGCCCAGCGAGTGGCGGGAGGAGAGGGGCGGGGCCTGGAAAGGGGCGAGGCGGGCGTCGCCCCCGCCCACCTCGCTCTGACCCGATTAAAGCCCCGCCTCCCGGTGCTTCCTAGTGTCACTCGCCCGAAATTGAAAGATTTCAGTCCCGTCCAATGAACTGCAGACACTGGAGTTTGGGACCTCAGGAAATTGAAGCCCAGAATGCTTTGTTCGGTAGCATCACAGTGCACATTAATGTGGTCCCTAGAAAAGAGCATGTACTTTCAGGGGCTTAGCAGTTTGTGTCACTCCTGGGAAGCCAGCTTCTCATCATTGAAAAGGCGCTCCCAGTGGTGAAACTACTTATGACCTCCGGGTCACAAAAATCAGAGCACCTCACTGCTAATCATGAGTCTTTCTCCTATTCCCCACTCCACCCTCTCTCCCCCATAGGAGAAAGCACAAATAGCGGGAAGGAAGAAAAAAGGTAAGTCTTCCTTTGGGAGATGGCACCGGAGCTGAGCTTTAAAGGAAGTGAAACAGGCGGAGGTGAAGAGTGCATTCAAGGCTTGTGCAAACCGCCGGCCAGGGAAGGGTCTGCTTTGTTTGTGAGGCAGCCTAGCCTAGGCCGGCTGAGCAGGAAAGCACAGTGAGTAAAGTCCAGAATGACAGGATGGCCCAGCCCGTAAAGGGCTTCCCGTGCCCCGTCTGCTAAAGGTTTCTGAACTAGGGCGGCACCATCTGTCCTGGGTTTTAACTATTCTGACAGCGGGGTAGAGGATTGATGGCAAAGGAAAATAAACTGGAAGCAAAAAGAGAGATAACTTTTGGAATTACCAAAGTGAGATCATTTCCACCTATCCCTTTCAATTCTTATATTTGGCCAAAGGGCCTCTCCAAAATGAGTGATTTCGGGGTAATCCAGTGTCTCCACTAGGGAAAAGGATGCAAGAAAACTCTTAGATTCTGGTGTTCAAATGAGAATAAAACTCTCCAAGGCCTCAGGAAGGTGTAGATGGAAAGTTATGTGCTTACACATTTTCATCCATATTGAGGTAGTGGCATGTCAGCTCCAAAAATGGATTCCCAGCTTTCTGCTTTTGACTTGTTAGGGATCCTCCTGGGGAGTAGGGGGACATTTGGAAGTGGGGGAGGAGCCAGGGGAAGCAAGGATAAGGCAGGAAGGAGGGAGAGATGAAGAGGTTGCTGGTAAAGCAAGGTATCATCTATTAACTGCTTCTAGATTTACACTTTGAGATTTCTGAACATTGTGATGATTAGCCTTTCCCCAAAAGTATTAGTTAAAAAGGTGTGAATTCAAGATGCTATATAACAATTTTAGCTCAAGCAGACACAGTAATCAATCATTCTATGAATTTATAATAGGGGAGAGCTCAACTGTTTTTTGAAGGGGAAAACAGAAGAGACAGAAGCTATTACAATTAAACAATATCTCAGCCTTTGCACAGGATGGCAGTCTTGACGAAAACTCACCTCTGCCCAAATGGTCATGAATTAAAACAAAGAACAAAGGTCTAAGTTTTTTCATGGCCTGAATTTCTGACAACCCAATTTTTATGTGTGCAGGTCAGTCTTTAAATCCTACAGTATGTACAGTAGGAGCATTAAACTGGTCCTTTTGGTGTCCTGTAGACCATTGTCTGTGGCTAGAACAGACCCTTAGACAAAGAGTGGCTATGTGAATTCAGTTCCGTTCAACCAAAAATTTATTAAACACCTACTATGTTCAAGGCACTGTTAAGAGCTGCAAATCGGTAGAAAAAAAGAATCCCTGTTTTATTCTCTTGTGGGGAATATGTTTATACACAGAACCCATGGTGTACTGGAAATAATGCTGTATTGAAATCAGAGGATCTGTGTTTGAATACTGGCTATGCTAATTTCTACCTGTTTGACCTAGAAAAAAAGAAATAACCCTGTCTGGACCTCAGTTTCCACATCTGTAAAATAAGACAGTGAGAATGAATGACTCCTTAGGCCCCTTCCAGCTCTAAATCTATGTTCCCATGACCTCGGAATTAGAATTATGGCAAGGTGTAGCGGAAGAAAAACTCCATCTACAACCTACCTGACAAATGGTCATCCAGCCTTTGTTTGTTTCATCTGAGGCAGAACATTTCACTTCTGGGTAGTTCAAATCATTACACAGTTAATCAATAAGCATTTATTTAGCACTACTTTGTACCACTATGCCAGAGATATAAAGACAGAAATAAAACCGAAACCGTATCTGCCCTCAAAAACCCCAACATTTTGTATAAGGAGACAACATGAACATGCTGCTTATAACATGAACAATACATACAAAATGAATACAGAGTAGGTTTATATGGGGTAAGCACTAGTACCTAAGGGCAGAAGGGATCAGGAAAGGCTTTATGTAAGATACAAAGATTTGCCTGAGCTTTGAAAAAAATCAGGGATTCTACTAGGTTATAAGGATGGAATACAGGCACTTCTGCAAAAATGAAAAATAGGAACGTAATAAAAATGGTAGGGCAATTTTATTTATATGAAATTGTTACCAAAAACACTTAAGTGAATAGTGATGATATCCTTAGCCTACTGCTCAACCTGCACCCTGGTTCCTACAGCAAGGTTGAAGTGTATGGGTGTGGACCCCTCCCCTTCTACCCACAAACACACACCTCAAGATATACAGTAAATATGGCACTTTACCTTGACAAAAATCTGAAGTTGGAAGTAGGCAGCCACTCAACCCCCAACATAAGTAACACTAACCACCCCCAGCACCCCAACCACAAAGGGCCTAGTTCCATGGAGTTGATGATCTCAGGCTGGCTTCTCCCAAAGTGTGTTTGTGCCAGGGGAGCCACATAGGAAACACTTTGTTGGGTTTGCTCTTTACTGCCTGCTCTACAAACCCCAACTCTCAACTACCCCCCCAGTTATATGATCCTTACCCACCAGTAACTGCTCTCATTCAATCCTGGGTCCAGGAAGATGACCATAGCAGCATTTTCCCCCCAGTTAGAGTCGCTCTATCTCCACTCCCTCCCCCCCCCTTCCCCCCCTTCCCCCCCACAGAACTCAGATCCATCTCTCAGACACCATGGTGCAGTTTTCTTCTGTACAGTGACAAAATCATGCATAATCAATGGTAAATTTGCATTATGCTAAATTATTTCCTAATACATCAACCATGTTGGAACAAAATCACATTTTGAAGACAACTATTCCGAGAGTGAGATCAGTTTATACACAATGGGAGAAAAACAGAAGATGAATGTTGTGTATAAGGAATGGTAAGGTGGCCAGTTTGGCAATTTTATCCATATTTATCACTCAACCAAAATTCTGCTGACCTCCAAGACACTCTTCCCTTCCTTAAGGAGTTCAGTGCCTGGATCAATCATTTCTCTCTTCTCCAAATCCTTCCCTCATATTAAGAACATCAACATATTAACATTCCTTCAAATACCCTAACCTCCCAATTCTTAGTCATTTCCCACCGCATACTCCTGCAATCAAACTCAGCTATACAAAGACTCATTTTGTTGTTCTTATTCAACATTTCAGTTGTGTCCAACTTTTTATGACCCCATTTGGGGGTTTCTTGACAAAGATACTGGAGTAGTTTGTCATTTCCTTCTCCAGCTCATTTTACAGATGAGAAAACTGAGGTAAACAGGGTTAAATGTCAGATAGCTTTTAAGTGTCTGAAGCCAGATTTTATCTCAGGCAAAGGAGTCTTCCTCACTCTAGGGTCAGCACTCTATCCACTATGCCAAGTAGCTACTCACAGTCATATCTAATATCCTTTTCTCAGTCTTCATCCTTCTTAACCATACTGGAGCCCCTGACTAGCAGGATCTCTTTTCTAGGTTTCAGCGACACTACTCTCCTGGTTTTCCTTCCTCTCTGACCATTTCTCTCAATCTCTTCCTGGATCTTCATCCAACTCACACCGGCTAATCCTAAGAGTCCCCCAGCACTCTGTCATGGGCCCTCTTCTCTCTATATACTATTTCCTCTTAAGTTAATTTTTTTCTGTCACCAAAAATGTACCTCTCCCTCCCAGATACTCCCAAATGAGAAATAACAAAATCCCCATTAAACTTGTATATATGTCAAGGAAAACCAATTTCCATATTGGCTATTTTCCCCCAAAAAAATCTCATTCTACATTCCTCTCTATCAAGAAAGAGATAGCATGTTTCATCCTAAGTCCTCTAGAATCATGGTTGATCATTATACTGATCAGAGTTCCTAAATCTTTCAAAGTTACTTTCTTTAGTGTTGTCATGTTCTCTTGGCTTTGTTCACTCTGCATCAGTTCATACAGGTCTTCCCAAGTTTCTCTGAAACTATCTCCATCACTTCTCAGAGCACAGTAGTATTCCACCCATAACATAATTTGTTCAACCATTCGCCATTTGATAGGCAGCTCTTCAGTTTCCTATTCTGTGCCACAACAAAAAGTTACAAATATTTTGTAGAGCCTTAGAGTTTATTTTGTTTAGGATTGATTGTTTCCTTAATCTACTTTCCCTCTTATATACTTTTCTGCTTCTCTGCTGAGTGAAATGCATTTCTGTATCTTAACTCTGTGTGTGTATATGTGTGTGTGTGTATATATATATATATATATATATATATATATATATATATATATATATTTATATTCTCTCTGACCAATTCAGAGATCTAATACTATAATTTGATTATTTAAATCTGTCACTAGCTTCTTATGCTTACTGCATAGGCTCTTATTCCCTTCACTCATGTTTTTTTAAAAGTTTTATTTATCTATCTGTTTGTTTTGGAGGGCAGCTGGGGTTAAGCGACTTGCCCAAAGTTACACGGCTAGTAACTGTGTCAAGTGTCTGAGGCCACATTTGAACTCGGGTCCTCCTGACTCCAGAGCTGGTGCTCTATTCACTGTGCCACCTAGCCGCCCCTACATTTATATTTTTTAAGTCTGAGTTCCAAATTATCTCCTTGCTTCTAGCTCCTTCCCCACCCATGGAGAAGATAAGCAATATGATATAAATTATATAAAATTTAAACTCATTTTTTAAAAAATAGGTTATTTTATGGTATATTTGTATTCAAATGAAATCCTTTTTAAAATTGTGACTAATTCTTTTCAAGATATTGAAAAATGAAATTGTGTATGTTTGAGTGAGGGTATTTTCAAGTCTCTTAGTGTTTACTATGATTCTTTATCAATTTTTTTTGTTTAAAAGCCTTAGGGTTTTCTCTTACAGCAGGTTTCTCCTTTTCTTTTTGATGCATCTTTACAGGTAAATTTGTTTTAGAAATGAGAAACTGAACTTTTGTTTTTCCTTTCATAATTTTAGAACATTTTTATCCTATTGCTTTTAAAGGAAATCAGACTACATAAAACTTTTAATTTGTCATTTGTATGTGGTCAAAGAATAGTTTTGCAAATATAGAATTTTTGCAAAAGATGGAATATTTTGATAATCATAACCTTTAAGGGCTATATAAATGCTAACTCTTATTACAACTAGTTCCTTTAATTCCTCATATTCTTTGGCATATTAGTTACCAAAATATTCAATAATCATTATTTATGGACAGTAGTTCAGAGAATCACTTAAACATAAAAAAGTATAACAATGGTATAGAAAGGTTGAGTCTATCTTGGAATATTGGACATGGAAAGGTTTAGTTGAATATTGATTGAAGAAATAAGGGTGTTTACCTTGAAGAGGAGACTTGTGGGGGATATAACAGTCTAAATTTTGGAAAGACTGTTCCATAGAATATGGTTAGAGTTGTTCTAATTGACACCAGGCAAAACTAGGTAGCAATCAGTGAAACTTGTAGAGGCAGATATGAATTTTATTTGAAAAGAAAATTTATAACAATTAGAGCTACCTAAATGTAGAACGGGTTGTGTCATGAGGTAATACATTCTCCTTCTCTAGAGATCTTTGAGCAAAGATCGAAAAATTTTGTATACTGCTTAAAGGATTCTTATTCAGATATATGTTGGCTTTTAACATCTCTTCCATCTCTGAGACTCTGAAATGCTTTGTATTTGGACCCATTGATTGAGTTTAAGTTTAAAAGGATTAGTCAGAAGGTGATTATTAGGTAAAGTAAAAATTGAGATTAGGTAGTTTCCAAGGTGCTTCTGCCATGGAGACAGAATATCTAATAATTATTGATAGGAACAGATTATAAAGAATGCTAAAGAACATAAGTAGGATGGAAATTAGGCAGAAATCCATGTTTTTACCACTGACTATACCCTCCAGACAAACTGAGGCCCAAGAAAGGTTTTAATTTAGAAAGGCCAAGATTATCTACTGCATTCTGGGCCATCACCAGTCTTCCTGATTTTTATCTTGCCACTGAATTCTGATGACTCCAGAAAGTGAGACTGACAACTCTGCCTCACTTAAATCCAATTCATGTGAAAGTCAAGACATCACACTCGTGGTGCCATTGGTCCTCCCTGAGAATAAATAACAAACAGCAATTGTGTTTGAATAAACTTCTATTTCCACACCCCAATTATGTGAGGTAATTTCCCCAACTTTCCTTTCCCCCTTTCTAATTATACTCCTTCTCTGCGCCCTCAGATGACAGAGTCCAGAGGCAACCCATGTATCATCTCTCCATATTAGGATGTAAACAATTTATCATCCTTGTTTAGTCCTTTATCATTGTTTAATTTACCTTCATTTCTCTTGGTTCCTATTTGCACTTTGACATTTCTTTGCAACTCTCCTATTTTCTTTTCTTTTTTTTTTTGGAGGGCAACTGGGTTAAGTGACTTGCCCAAGGTCACACAGCTATTACGTGTTAAGTGTCTGAGGCCGCATTTGAACTCAGGTCCTCCTGACTCCAGGGCCGGTGATCTATTCACTGAGCCACCTAGATGCCCCCAGCTCTGCTATTTTCATCAGAAATACTTGAAAGTCCTCTATTTCATGAAAGGTCTATCTCCCCCTCCCTCCCCCCCCCCCCCGTCCAGTTAAGGATTATACTAAAGTTTTGCTGGGTAATTTATTCATGGCTATAAACCCATATTCTTTCATATTCCAAAAACTCCAGTCCTTCATAGAGATGACTGTTAAATTCTATGAATTGTGACTGTGGCTCCTCAGTATTTGCTTTCATTCTGGCTGCTAACAGTAATTTTTTCTTTCACCTGGAAGCTCCAGATTTTGACTACAATGGTTCTGGGAGTTGTCAATATGGGTTTACTTTCAGAAGGTGACTGGTTGATTCTATCCACTTTGCTCTATGGTTTGAAAAAATCTGGGAAGTTTTAAGATTTCTTGAAATTTGATGTCTAGGTTTATTTTTTTAAGTGTGGGAAAGTTATGGCATTCAGGTAGTTGGTGATTCTTAAAATTTTTTCTCTTCAGTCTGTTTTCCACTTCACTTTTTCTTTTGTTGTGAAATAATTTTCTCCTATCTTTTTTTCAATCATTTCACTTGATTTTCTTATTTTTTTATTTTCTCATGGAATCCTTAGCTTCTATTTGGTCCATTTTCAGGCAGTTTGTGGCTTTGGGTAGGTTTTCTATGCCTTGTGCCATGCTATTAATTCTCTTTCCAGTTCTTTCATGGCTCTCATTCCTTTCCTAATTTTTTTTCCTTTAGTGTTCTTAAACTTAAAACACACACAAACACACACACACACACACACACACACACACACACACACACACAAAACTCTTGCTTCATCTCTTCCATGAATTCTAGGCGAATTTGTGCCCAAGTTATGTTTTTCTTTGAGGCTTTGCTTGTCAATGTATTGGAATTATTCTCTTCTGTTTGTATATTGAGCGACCTTCTCATCCTAAGTTTTATGGTTGGATTTTTCTTTTGCTGTTCTTCTTCCAGAATACTAACTTCAGACTTTTTATTAAGGCCAGGCTCTGAGCACTTCTACAGGGCTCTGGAAATGGAAGGTAGTTTGCTACTCCCCTATACTTTGATGATTTTGTCAGCTTCTGTAGTCTCAATTATTATTTCTAGATGTTTCTCATCTATTTGTCTAACCCTTAACATCCCAAACTGGACCTCCAGTCTTATCTCTAACTATCTATTGGATATCTTGTAGACATTTTAAAGTCAACATATCCAAAACTGAAATCATTATCTTTTCCCCTCTTCTTAACTTTTCCAATTATCATGAAGGTATGGTACCTATATCCTCTCAAGTCCTCTAAGATAGGACCTTAGGCATCATCCTCAATTTCTCACCTGCTGTCACCCTCCATAATGTAGTCGGTTGCTAAGTCCTGCCATTCTATCTTAACATTTCTCATGTATGCCCCCTTCTCTGAAATGCCAACACCCTGGTGTAGGCCCTCATAACCTCACACCTAAAACTACTGAAATAACTTGTTGGCAGATCTCCTTGCCTCCAGACTCTCCCTACTCCAGTCGATCCTCTACTCAGCAGTAAAACTGATCTTCCTGAAAAGTGTTTTATGTCAGTCTCCATTCAACAAAATCCAATGGCTCATTATATCTCCAGAATAAATATAAGATCTTCTGTTTGGCATTCAAAGCCCTTCAGACTTTGGTCCCTTCTTACACTTTACTCCCCTCCAGCAATCTAGTGACAATGGCTTCCCTGCATATAATTCCCTATGACCTGAGTATTTTCAACCTGTACCTGAAATTGTCTCCTGCTTCATTTCCCACCTCCAGGCTTCCTTCACATCTCCGCTAATATCCCAACTTCTGCATGAAATCTTTCCCACTCCTCCATAAATTTCAGTGCCTTTCCACTGAGATAATTTGCAATTTATCCTGTATATATCTGGCTTGTAAAAAGTCATTTGTATATCTTCTCCCTCATAAGACTGTGAGGTCCTTAAGAGAAAGAACTGGTTTTTGCCTCTCTTTGTATCTCCAGTGCTTAGCATTAGTGCCTAGAAGATAGTGCCTGACAAGATACTTAATGAATGTTTCTCGACTTGACTATGTAATATTTTAAGTATATGATGTATAAGCCTTGAAAGGTAAATTTGGACCTGGCTATTTTTTTCCTTTTTAAAAAATATACATATATATTTTATTTATTTCATTAAATATTTTCCAATTACATGTAAAAAAGTTAACATTCATTTCTTAAAATTCTGAATTCCAAATTCTTTCCATCCCACCCACCACTCCTCCAAGGCAAGCAATATGATGTCAATTATACATGAAGTCATGCAGAACATATTAGTCATGTTGTAAAAGAAAACACACAGAACAAAGAAAAATGAAATTTAAGAAAGTCTGCACCCAGAGCTCATTTTTCTCTCTGGAAATGGATAGCACTTTTCAACATGGATGCTTTGGAATTGTCTTGGATCACTGTCTTGATCAGAGTAGCTAAGTCTTTCACAGTTGATCATCCTTACAGTATCATAGTTATCGTGTACAATGTTTTCCTAATTCTGTTCACTTCACATCAGTCCATGTAAATCTTTTTAGGTTATTCTGATGCCATCCTGCTCATTATTCTATCACAATCATACACCATAACTTTTTCAGTCATTCCCCGAGGCCACAGGAAGTTCCTGAAGTTCGTTGAGTATGAGGAATGATATAGTTATTAGACTTATGCTTTAGGAATACTGTTTTGGCAGCTATGTGGAAGATGGATTTGAAAGAGAAAGAAAGGCAATGAACTATGTTAATGGGCCTTTGAGTTAACCTAGTTCATTATCTCTTTCTCTGTAACACTGGTAAGAGTTGGCAACATAACAGATACACATAGTGTGAGAAAGGTATCAAGTGAAATTCACAAGTGAAACTGTGTCTCCTCCCTTTTCAATGGCCCCCTCAATTTTATTTTCTAGGCTGAATATCTCCAGTGCCCATGATCTTAAGAAGCCCTTTTCAACATCCTTGTTGCTCTCTTCTCAAAGATATTCATTTTAACCTTATCAGAATCATTCCTAAAATATAGCTACCAGAAATGAACATGACTCTACATACATGGCTAAGGCAGCATACAGAAGGACTATTACCTCCCCAGTGCTGCACATTGTTAGACTAAAGTCACGTTAGCTTTTTTTGATTTGTAAGAGCATCTATGATTATCTGTGTGCAAGATGGAAGGTTACATTTGTTAATGATAATCAATAAAAAGATATTTCTCACAATATTCTCCTCCTAAGGCCATTACCAGTATTGTTGAAGATACCACTAAGAGTACAATGATCACGCATTTGATGGTGCTGGAAGCTATGTTGTAAACATGCAGCCTGGCCCATTCACAGAGACAAATTCATTGTAGTGAAGAACTACTGTAAGTCTCTTACAAAGTAGTTAAGTCTCACAAAGAACCATATTCCAATAAGACACCCAAACAAATGTCAAATTTTTTAGGATAATGATAATGATAACAACAGCTGACATTGCTTTTTTTTTCTTCTCAGGGGGAAGGGAGCTAAGGGGGAGGCAATTGAGGTTAAGTGACTTGCCTAGGGTCACATGGCTAGAAAATGTCTGAGGACAAATTTGAACTCAGGTCCTCCTGACTCCAGGTCCAGTGCTGTAGCCATTGAGTCATCTAGCTGCCTCAACTGGCATTTCTATAGTGCCTACTATGTGCCAGTCACCACAGTATACTGTGCCAAACCCCTTTGCAAATATTACCTCACAACAACCCTGGGAGATAGGTGCTATTATTACCCCCATTTTACGGTTGAAGAAACTGAGGCAAACAAGTCAAGTGACCTGCCTGGGGTCACACAGCTAGTAGATGTCTGAAGCTGAATTTGAAATCAGGACTTTCTAACTCCAATATTACCAAACGTACTTGTGTGTGTGTGTGTGTGTGTGTGTGTGTGTGTGTGTGTATGTGCGCGCGCGTCTGTCTGTCTGTCTGTCTGTAGGGAAGAACACAAATCATAGGCCAGGTGAATAACCATTAGGTTGGCAATCTGCCTCTCTAAGAGTTTTGTTTTTTTTTTCCTGCTCACTTATTCCTATATTCCTGAAGTTTTTAAGCACCCTCACTGGGTAGGTATCCTGTCATAACAGACACTTAGAAGGCCAGATACAGAGGGCATTTGGCATATCATATCCTTGGAAAATCAGTCACAAACTGATCCACTCTCCTTTCATCCCCTTAACCAATTTCAAAGCCATCGGAAAGCCAAAAGTTAAGATCACTTCTAAAATAGTGTCTGAAGTTAGCCATTATGTAATTTATTACAAGCTTTAAAAAAAAAACTGACCAGTTACAAGTTTGACAGAAAACTTTTTTATACAAAATACACACTTTTAATCACTTTTTGATTGACAACCAGATAATAACCAAATCTGTTTACTTGTAGCTTTTTTCTTTCTTTTTTTTGCGGGGAGGGGGGAGATCTTACATACCATAAAAATTTTAGTATCTTAATATGATCTACATGTATCTTATGCATACCTTATAAAAGTATTCTATACAAGTACTGAATTGTTCAAGAAAAAAATAAAATAAATAATAAATGATTTGAAAAAACCCCACATTTTAATTGAGAAAAATATGGTTCTGAATTGTTTATATACATACATATGCTGTCATATATAATAGAAACAGCCATCTGTTAGAAATCCCATCAAAACGCAGCAAATCTAAAACATAATAATGCAATATGGTATGCAATGGTATAATACTAGAGCAATAGTTCCAATTTAACCTAAAAATGATGAATAATATTTAAGTTGGTAACATAACTAGGAATGCAGTATTGCTAAAGAGATCACCCAGCAAAGTCAAGAAGTAGCCTAAAATAGGCTGCACAGAAAACTTCAAAAAATTAAAAATAAATAGAAAATCATACTCATTTTTTACAAGAAGGCAAAAATGAGTTTCATGATATTTTATTAAACATATGATATAGTAAACCCTCTTATTTTCTGATACTTAAGCCTATCTGTCTGTATTTTTACATTAAAAAAAAAACACTTCTGTAATTCAACATGATTGGCAGTCTCTGCAGGAGAAAATCCTAGTGCGGAAATTAAAATAGGACCAAAGCGAGGAAAATCTATATAACCACTATTATTGCTACCTTGTTTTAAAGAATGTTCAATTTCAAGGAGAGGAAATCATCTAACGGTAATCTAACAGCCATTTACTAAAGATGGTTCACAAAGCAGGCACTAATCTCAGTCATAAACAGGTAGATTAAAGTAAAAATTCTCAAAGATTCTTTATGTAAGAAAGCTAAAAGGAAAACTCTCCATTTAAATTGTGGCACAATCCTCATTTTAGGGAAAAAAAATATAATTTGAGGGACTGGGAAGATTGCACAAAGGTCTGAGGTGATTGGAAAAGCTCTTAGTGAAAACACCTAAGTCCCCAACATCATCATAAAAAATATATGTGCAGACTTAATTATAAATACATTTGTATCTGTAATACAATTTCTGGCTAAAGATCAACACCTTTCAGTATTTTTAACTTATGACAAAGAATCAGCATTTGTGGGAATATCTGAGTGCATAGAGTATACTGTTTTAGTAGGCATACATAGTACTTTAGTTTATTACCCTCTGTACCTTTGAAAAAGAATAATATTGCCTACATCTTCAAAACTGTACAACAGAAATACTGAGAAAACTATTTTACAGAAAATATATTTTACGTACTACTGATTTCATGCATTTGTTCAACAACCTGTCCCAAAATTTCATCAACCACATCAATATCATAATTTACTTGCTGCAGATCTAGATCAGGCATAATCGAAGCCAGCAGCTGGCCCACATTAACTCGAAGGGACCGAAGTTTGAGGCTGCAAACACAGATAAAAAGTATATAAACATAGAAATCTCGTCAACACCGGGACTTAAGACTAAGGTGAAATATTTAAATGTACATTGCATATTTAATTAAGCCACTACAAAAAAATACATTTTAAAACAGAAAGCTTCATTTTAAAGTTTGGAGGATCAATCATAGTGACAGTACTTTGAGTCTAGCACAAATATATGCTTTTGGCAACTATAAGAAACAAGGGTTATGTCTGATTTTTCAAACACTAATAAAGAGAACACAATTATTTTAAGTCTAGAAAAAATCTTAAACAAATTAAAGGGATGATTATTTGCATGAATATCTTGATGAATATTTTGGCAAGAGTCAGTCTATCATTTGAGTTACACAGTAGCTCACAAGGGTAAGATTCCAGATACCTGAACTCTTGACTATCTTGTCAAGTTTCATTTCTTTCCTCCACCTGTTTTTTATTCTTTCCTTTTTTTATTACCATGCCCCTAGAATCTCAGTTCTTTTCTATTATGCTTTCTAGAAATAGCAAACAAGGCAAATTTTCACCAAGAATATAGTCATTACATTCTGCACTTTTTGGATAGGATGACAAAATTTTTAAGTACATAAAATGTTTGTATTATACTTTTTCCATAACATCCTTGTAGGATTCTCAAACTTCAACAGGCTTATCAACAAAGGAGTGACCTATATATGGTCTTGATCAGGAATTCTCAACTTTTTATTTCTGCCACGGACAGTCTGGTGAATCTACAGATCTCTTCAAAGAATAATGTTTTCAAAATCATGGAATAATAAAAGAAATCAATTATACTGTAACAGTTATCAAAATATTTTTTAAAACAAGATCAGAGAACTCTTTCTTCAATTCAACTATTATTTCTCAAGTGCCAATGTACAGCACCATTCTAGGAACCTAAGCAGCGTTTTAATGCATCCTTTATCTTGTGTGTGTGTGTGTGTGTGTGTATACACATACATACATATGTATGTGTATGTCCAGTATTCAATTCCTCAAGGCCTAGCTATAACACATTTACTAAACTCATGGTTTATACAGAAGGATAACAGTTTGTTACCTTCCCAAAACAAAGTCTGTTCATTTTAAGTAGAGCCTTCTCTATATGCCTTAAACCACAAGGCAGACTAATGTGGGAAAATGAGATATCATGGCAGGTGGGGGAAACAAGATCTAAGGAATAAGGTTCCTTTCAGGTCCTAAAATTATTACACAGATTGGCAAATGCCCTGGCAAGACCACAGTTGGGATCAAATCCCACAAAAAAATGCCAAAGCCCGGGCAGCTAGGTGGCACAATGAATAGAGGAGGGGCCCTGGAGTCAGAGGATCTGAGTTCAAATCTGACTTCAGGCACTTACTAGCTGTGAGACCCTGGGCAAGTCACTTAAACCCCAATTGCCTTGCCTTCCACCCCTCAAAAAAAAAAAAAGAATGAAACATAGCCTTCCAAATAACCGCTTGCTGAAAGGGAATTAAAAACCTCTCTGGTAAGCAACCAACATTTTTTACATGAATATCTGTGTATTTCCTGGAAGTTCAGAGGACGAGGAAGGGAACGATAAGAAGGAAACAAAGGAACAAGAAGAGAGAAGCAGAAAGTGGCCTAGGAAAAATTAGAGGGGTCCAGAAAACCACTTATCTCAGCTTTGCCCATACTGAAGAATTTTAGATATAATATCTCAATCTATGGTGGAAAAGTTTTAAGTACTTCATGTTCTTAGAAAAAATTATAAATTATTAATAAAGTAATTTTTAAAATGCCCAACAGAAAATAATTCAAAGAAATAAGACAAACATCAGGAATGGTCCTCTCTTGCCTCCTTACAGCCTTCAAGGTCCAATATATCCCATCTCCAGAAAGTTTTCCCTTACTGTTACGAATGATCAAGAATCTCATCAATCTCTTAACTGAGTTATAAATTTTCTTTTCTCATTCCCTAAATTTTCTTCTAAATTCTCGGTTTAGCCTGCTAAATGAGATTCAAAGCAACCTGGGAAAAGGGATGGTTTAAACATTCTTATTCTACAGCCTCTGCAGTCTACAGTGCAGAATGCTGGGCACACAAAAATTCAAAAGCTCCTGAATGACAGAGAAAAATCCTTGGAGTATAGATTTAGAGCTGGAAGGAATCTAAAAGATTATCTAGTCCAGGGATGGGGAACCTGTGGCCTCAAGGCCACTTGTGGGTGTGGCCCACTGAATCCAAACTTCATAAAACAAATCCTTTTAATTAAAGGATTTGTTTTATAAAACTTGGTCCAAAAGCCACACTCAAGGACCTAGAAGGCCATTTGTGCTGCAGGTTCCCCTCCCCTGATCTATTCAAACCCATTCCTCTAACAAAAAGGAAAATGAAGCCCAAGAAAGTAAAGTGAATCTTCCAAGGCCACACAGTAAGTAAGAGAACAAGAATTTGAACCCAAGTCTTAGGATTTCAAATCCAGTGACCATTTTAGCTCAAGCTTGATGGGTTATTTGCTATTAAAGCTGCAAAAATAACATTTACAAATAAATGTGTTATCTAGTAAAGAGGTGCTCATCATTACCTTTCCCCATCCGAATAATTCATAGAAGCTTCAATGTTACTAGTTGTTGAATCATCTGATCTTGTCATTTGTGAAATTGTGGCTTTTAACTGTTCAACTTCAGTTCTGAGTTCTTCACATTGAAAGCCCATTTGTGTTTTTTCCATTTCTAATAATTCCACCTAACAGAAAAAAAAATAAATTAATACTCTATTTCCATAAACAAATATACTACAAAGCACAAATATGACCAATTTTATAAAACTTATGTGATCGGGGGTGGCTAGGTGATGCAGTGAATAGAGCACCAGCTCTGGAGTCAGGAGGACCTGAGTTCAGATGCAACATCAGACACCTGACACTACCCGTGTGACCTTGGGCAAGTCACTTAGCCCCAACTGCCCTACCCTCCCCCCTCCAAAAAAGAGAAAAAAACTTACACGATCACAAAACAAAAAAGTTTTAGAAAGTGGTTAAGGGGAGAAGAATAACCTTTTATAATGGAAGTTCAATAAATACTTGATAAATTTAATTTACTGACTATAAAATCTAAGCAAAAAAGTCAATTAAAGTGAAAACTCACTTCAGAAATATATTAATGAATATTTACCATTATATTAATAATTTTAAATTAGAAAAATACCTAGTACTATAAATTGCTCATATGTTCTAAATCCCAAATAACCATATTTGATTTTCTGCTTAGCTTATCCTATTGTTGTTGTGTCTTTATGTTGATTCTGTATCTCACCTCATTTTTATACTGGTCCCTTTCAACACTGCATTTGTCCAGTTGTCTGAAAACATCATCAAGTTGCACAGCCATTTCATCCACTTCGGTTTTGTTCCCACTGCTTGAACATTTACTACACTCAGCTTTTAAGTTTTGCAAAGTGTTACAGTGTTCTGTCAGCTTTTCTATCTCCTTCAAAGTCTGCTCAAACTGAAATGCCATCTGATCTGGACTTTCAGAATTTCCATTAACATTTTCAAGTAAAAATGTAGCATCAGTTTCAGTTGATTGATTACAAGTTTCCTTTTTCACGATATATCTATCATTCATTTCAACTATCTTCATTTCTAATTTTTTCACTTTTTCCATTAACATTTCACATTGTCTTTTACAACTTTCTTTTTCTTCTTTGACAAGATGCAACTCATTTCTAAGTTCACTTAACTGGTACCCAATGTCACCTGCAGCTTTATCAGATGTATTCAGGACATAGGACTTTGCTTCAGCTTCTAAAATGGCTTGCTGTGCACCATGTTGGACATCCGTGTTGTCTTCAAGAGCTTCTTCCTTTTTAACTGCTAAATTTGGAACTTCAGTTTGTGTTGCAGCGGATTTCTGTTCATTGTCACATGCAGAATTGGACAGTGAACTATTTCCCTCACGAGGTTCTTTGTCAGCAACATTTTCAGACTGAGGATCACTTTGCTCGGTATGAATTTGTTCAGTTTTTACTATTGTAACATCAGCATCTACAGAAGGTTTGGGAGTACTGTTCTCTTCTAAGATAATCACATCTTCATCATCTTCATATTTTGTCATCTTTGCATTTGGAAGAGTCAAACCACCAGAAGATCTCCGTTTTAAGCTGCAAAAGGATAAATTGTTCAATTGTGTATGTGTGTTTTAAGAGAGGATATGGAAAGCTTGTGTCAATTAAATAATTTTACTTAATGAATATTCCATCAGTCTAACTGGATAATCTAAAGGTTTCTGCAAAAACTGCTCCACAGATGATGAATTAATGTCATATTAAACAGCATTAGTCAAAAACTTAATGCCATAAAGCATAACTTTCAGATACTGAAAAATGGAATATTTTTTAAAATTAAGGCAGCTTTAAGGAGTCAATTTCCAAAATTCTGTTTTTTCCTTTTCTTTTTTTTAATGCAATTTATGGGTCTTTTACTATATTTAGAAAAATACTACTTTCTGAGTCAAATAATTATTTTGCTCAAGTATGACAAGTTAAAAAAGCAATAATAGTAAAAATTTAAAGATGAAGTAAAGATTTTAAAGGAATTTGGGGATTAAACAACTATACAACTAACTATATTTTAGAGAGCTGAAATCACAAAGCCTTGGGGCTGGAAATAACCCTTAAACATCAACTGGATTAATCTTTTCTTTTACCAGGTGAAAAAATTGAGACCAAGACAGGTAAAATAATTTCCCCCAGTTTTCCACCATGGAACTAGATTGAATGAGTTTCAATTGGCTGCCTTTATTTCAAATGCTGTAAAATGAGCTGGACAAGGAAATGACAAGCCACTCCAATATCTTTTCCAAGAAACCTTCCCCAAAAGGGAGTCACATAGTCAGATATGATTAAATAGTCAGATATGACTAAAAAACTAAACAACAGCAGCAAAATATGTGAGAGAATGTCTGTGGGTGTGGGTGTGGGTGTGTGTGTGTTTACACATGTAGAGATAGAGATGCACATCCACATATGATTTTGCCATTTCCTTCTCCATCTACTCTTCTTGTAATCTCATTGTATCAGGAAAAGTAGTTCTCTCCCCACCTCCCTCCCTTCCCCTTCCCCTTCCCCTTCAGCATGTTGGGTATATTCTGTATGGCAAACTTACAGAAATTCATGAATTCACAAAGATAGGAAGGATAAATATGCATCATTAAAGAGTTAATCCACAATGATAGGAACAGATCTACTGAGTAAACTTCTATTTCAAAGTTCATGCAAAAACAAAAAGCCCCTTATTGCTTGTGGCATCAAGTTCAAGATCCTTAATAACTTGGTGTCAGTCTACTCAAACTGCATTCTGAGAGCCCTTCCCTCTCACTGAGTTGGTGTGTGCTCCCCCTTACACAGCACACCTCTTATTTTCCTCTCTTTGGCTTATGCTGCCATCAGCAATCAGTCCTGCCACTAACTATCCAAATCTTACCCCATCCATGGAGGCCTTGGGTTATGTCCAACATTTTCCATTAAATCCTTCTGCAGAACTCTAATTCACATTTTTCTCTTTCTTCTCAAATTCTACACCACAAAATTGTATTCTGTTATTCTTTACTTTCTTCTTCTTCAATCTACTATTCCTAATCAAGTTGCTAAACTACATAAGACTGTCTTAAAGTACTTTTATTCCCCGCAGTTTACAACACTATAAAAAAAAAGAACGAATGTGTGTATAAATGCTGACAAATCAATCAGTATTTATACACACAAAATCAGAAAAAAATATCATAATTGATACTAATTTAAGTACCATAGTCTAATTTTATTGAAGATGGAAGAAAGATTTTAGAAATTAAATATTATGTAATTTGTGCTCATTATAAGATTTTACACAAATACAACTAAACATAACTAGAATTACATTGTTGCCCAAAGTAGCAATGAAAAGTTATTCTCATAATAAAGGAGAAAAACATAACCTAAAAACTAACCTGTTGTCAAGATCCACTGGAGATGACAGATGTGATCTTGGAACGCTTTCTTTGACTGGGGTGGTAAAGTCTTTAATTGAAGGGACAGGATGATTTTTCACATATAATAATTCATTACAAGGCTGCAGAAATATCAAAATATTCTTAGGGAGTGTGCCAGGTTACCATGTTACGACAATATAAAATTTTTTTTAAAAAAGGAATGTACTGGTTTTACATTTTTTTGAAAAGTCATAAAATTATATATATTAAACCCAAGTTGCACATATTTCTCTATATAAATCATCATTCCAAACTATATCTGGTTACCTGAGAGTTAAACTCCAGCCGTTTCATCTTGAATTTTTCTTTATCTCTTAATATTGGAAGGAAAATGAAGAAAAATTAAAAATTTAAATGAAATGATCCAAGCAATAGTATGCCCTAACAACATATTTTGCTATCTCATCTAGTAGCACACGTGACCAGATGGGCACAAAAAAAAAAAGGATAATGAAAGCTTATCTAACTTCAGTTCTTTCCTAGAAATAGCCACAATATCTACCACTATAGCAACATAAGATAAATTATAGTCAAGACTCAGTAACTTGGATTACACATATTTGGAATCTGAATTTCACCAAGACTGGCTAAGTGTCAGGGACTCTACCTAACAAAGGCTGATGAAAAGGTACTGTCAGATGCCTTAAAAATCTAATAGAAAAGGCTTTAAACTAAAAAAGGACAGGGGAAGGAGAAAATTGCATTGCCTTTTTTTTTTACCAAGCTAGAAAGAATACAACAAAGGAAGAAGAAATGATAGCCTTCTGGGTTAAGATATTCATTTCAAAGGAGATAAAATCCAAGAAAGGAGCCAGTAATAAAATCTGTGGCTCAAATAACAACACACAAATGCCCAATGTCTGGGCAATAGGTAAAATGAACTAACTAAAAGTCCTAACAAGAAGGAAAAGTTGACCTCAAAGATAAATAACAGAATTTTGGTGGAATGAAAACCATGATGACAATATGGTTCTGGAATAAGTTCTGTCTTATTTGAAGATAGTGTTCAAAGTAGGAGGAATAAAAATAGGTCACATTGTATATTAAGAAGGTAATTCCTTTATTAAATCAAGAAAATCCAGTAGCAAAAAGGAGTGGGTAAAGATCAATGGAAAGAGAAAAAGAAGTGATTCTAAAACTAAAAGTAAATAAACAAATCAATTTTTTAAAAAAGAAGTGATTCTGTCAGCTGAAAAAAATCATAAGCTTGGTACAGAGGCATGATATTACAATGCTAGAATATATAAACATCTGCAGATATTCTTTCTGCAAAAAGCAGAGCAGCTAATAACGTCATGCTTTTAAAAGTGGAGGAACTAACAAGGGAAATTCTATACTGAATATGATTCTCACCAACAGAGAAGAACTGAGTGCTGGGGTGGAAACAATGAGAACATTGGGAGAAGTGACCACTCCCTTTAGAGTTCATGAAAGAAAATTTCAAAAGGTTCCATATTAAAATTCTATAGAAGTCAACCCTGTAGGGCTGGGAAACTCAACTAATAAAATTCTAAAGACAAAACTGGAAAGAATTCCAATGCAAATGAAAGAAAGTTGTCTAAGAGTCCAATGTGGCTGCACATTTTTAAAATCTATGTAAAGATAACAAAAAAAGGCAGGTCAGAGAGGAAGAATATAAAAGCATAAGAATATAAGAGCATACCAGCCTTTAAAAATAATGGTAGGGATGCTAAAGCTTAGGATGAATGAGCTAAGGCTGTCAAAGGAAGCTAAAAACAAAAGAAAAGATTGTTTATTAAAATATACTATTAAACTATACTAAGGGGAAAAAGGAGGATGAAAAAAGGAATGAGACCACAGGGTGGAATGGATATTATGACGATAACTGACAACAGTGGAAAGGCAGAATGATTAGTTGTTAGTGTCCTCTCTGCCTTGACAAATTCATGTCACCTGAACTCTACAAGGTACACTTTGGGACACTAGACGAAGTGGTGGCTATGACTCCTGAATTTTCTACCTGAATGTCACTGCATGGTCCACACCAGTCATCATGCCATAAAGAACCCAATTCCTTCAGCTCTGGAATGCTGGTCCTGTCCTGTCCTGACTGGTGAAAGTTTCACATAGGGCAGTATATCTACTCAGGCTAGATTAGCTCGATATCTAGAAGCTCTGGACAAGCTTCACTTAACATTTATCTCCAGAGATGGCACCACACAACAATCATCCCTAACCTCCATGTTCTTCTCCAGCTCTGGAGGCCCATCAAATCAATTTCTCTTTCTTCTAGAAAGGTTCTCCCTTCCCTATGATTCCACTCACCATCCCTGTGATCGTCCAAACCAAACTCCCCTCCCCACCCACTGCTTCTCTATACATGTTGTCTTCCCTTTTTAAAACATAAACTCCTTGAGGGTGAAGACTATGTCCCTTTTATATTTGTATCTTCTACGTTTGGCACATAGTGAATACTTAATAAATACTTTTTTACTCGTTCATGGGACTGTAAAAGGGTAAATGTTTTGGTTTTTAAAAAAGGGAAGAGAAGAGACTGCAAACTATGGACCAGAAAATTTGAAAAATTCTGTAACATATCATTAAAGATGTGATTAGTGAACATCTAGGAAAAGAAGTAGTAGAGGTTATTACGCAGAATTAGCAATGGTTTCATGCAGAACAGTTCATCCTATACCAAACTTACAATAACTTTCAGCAAGGTTATTAAACTAGTAGATGAAGGGAATACTATACATACCTACTATCTACTCTTCTTGTCAAATGATTCCTCCTATATTGCCTTCAAACATACCTAAGTCTCTCCTCAATCTTTAAAAAAAAACTATCAGACTCTACCAATCCATATTACATCTGTCCTCTTTCTCAACCAAAATCCTACAAACTACTGTGTTCACTCACTGCTTCTACCTCCTCTGCTCTCACCCCTCTGTAATCTGACTTCTGACCCTGAAATGAGATTCATCTTTCCAAAGCAAATCTTAAATGATGTACTCTGAATTGCCAAATTTGATGATCTTTTCTCAATCTTCATCTTTATCAACCTATCTGCTGCACTGATGCTTGATTTTCATGACACTACTTTCTCCTGGTTCTCCTCCTACCTGTCTACTCCCTCTTTCTATCATGTTTTTTAAGCGTAGGTATTCCCCCAAGGTTTGGTCCTAAGACTTCTCCTATCCTACACTTAATCTCTTGGTAACCTCATAAACTCACACATCATCTCTATGTAGAAGACTTACAAAGCTATCTATACGGGCCTACCCTCTGCCTGAGCTTCAGTCTTCTATTACTACCATCATCATTGGCTTACTGGACATTCTAAACCTGAATCCCAGAAACACCTCAAATACAACAAATCTAAAATTGAACTAATTATCCACTGTACCTCCCACCCCAACACCTCTGCTTTACCAAACTATCTCATTTCTGTCAAAGGAAATCATAGGAAGTGATAGATATCATATATCCATTCTCCCAGGTCTATAATCTCAGCATAATCTAGGACCACTCACTGCTTCACTACATGTTTGATCAGCTGCCAAACTACTTCACAACATCTCTTGCATGTAACCCCTTCTTTCTATTCACAAAAGCATTGTGTCTCACACAGATTATTTCAGCAGCCTTATAAGTGACCTCCCTGCCTCAAGTCACTCACTGTTCTAAACAGTCCATCCTATGCAATGCTGCCCAAGTAACATTCCTTAACTATAGGTCTAACTATATGACTCCTCTATTGATTTAACTTCAGTGCCTTTTTATTGCCTTGAGTCTGAAATATAAACTGCTCTTCAGCTTTTAAAGCTGTTCATAACCTGATACCAGACTATCCTTCCAGCCTTACTGGACTCTTTTTCTATGATCCAGTTTTCTCTTTATCCCTCCCATACAATACTACAACTCCCATTTCTATGCCTTTGCTCTGGACATCCCACATACCTAAATATGAACTCCCTCTACCTCTGATTTTGTCCTTCTCTTTTCTCAAGATGCTACTGAAGCACTACCTTCTGCAAAAAGCCTTTCCTAATGTCACCAAACTGCTAGTGTACTGCCTTTCTAAATTACCTTGTAGTTAAATACTTTATGTCTATTAGTATTTATTCTCTTTATATCTTCACATATACTTGTTTTCTCAATGTAAGATCCTTTTGAGAAAGGCTCGTTTCATCAAATAGTATTTATATATCCACTGCATAATACAATCCTAGGCACTTGAGAAAGGTCTTATAACTGTTGAATGACTGACATAATTTACAGAGATTTCAGCACAGTATTTGAGAAAGTCTTTCGTGTTGTTCTTATGGGAAAAATAGATGTAGATGAAACAATAGTAAAGTAAAATAGGATTCAGAAATGATTGAAAAAGAATAAAAAAATAGTTGTTTATGGTTCAGTAACATTCTAGGAAGTCCCTAGTGGATCTGTGCTTGGGGTTGTTTTAATTAAAATTTTTGTCAGTGGGAGGATCCATAAGAATTGGAGTGAAAGGAGTAGAACAGAGGACAACAATTTATATAGTAACAACAACGTTCTAAAGACAACTTCGAAAAAATGGACAACTCTGATCAATGCAGTGGCCCACCATTAATGCTGAAGGCCAATATTCATGAAGCATGCTATCCACCTCATAAGAGAAAGGTGACAGACTCAAAATGCAGAATGAGGCATATATTTTTGGATACTACCAATGCAAGAATTTGTTATAAGATTTTTGTTTTTCTTTTTTCTTTCTTTTGCTTCAGTGGAGATAAAGGGAAGGTGAAAGAATGAGAAAATAAATGCTTTTTAAATGCAAAAAAATTACAGGTAACAATACTGAAAAGGATAGCTAACACTGAATGACAGTCAGAACTCAGAGAAATCTTGATAAGCTTGAGCACTGGGCTAATTCTAAGACAAAATTCAACTGAGACTAATGTAAAGTTTTACAAGCTTAGCTGAAAAAAATCAACTTCCTAAGTCCATGACGCATTGTTAGACAGCAGCTGAAAATATCTAATTGTTTGAATAGACAAGTCTGGCACACATCAGCAGTGTTACATGGTAGCCCAAAAAGCTAAGTGATCTTAGGCTACACTGACATGCACAGTTTACAACAGATGGGTGACAGTCCCATTATATTCTGCCCTGGTGAGATGACATATGTTCAACTCCAGACACAGTTTAAGAAGGACATTAATAAACTAAAGAGCATTCAGAGCAAGGCACCAAGGGTGGTGAAATGCCCAGAATTCATCATATAAAGATTAATTTAAGGAACTGGGTTATGTTTATCAAAGAAAAGAACAGATTCAAGAGGGACATGAGAGTTGCCTTCAAATATCTGAAGGTCTATTATGGGAAAGAGATCACCATTAGATCTGTTATGATGTCCTAGAGGAAAGATCCAGAAACAATGGGTAAAATTTACAAAAGGTCAAGTTTATACTTAATGACAAGAAACATAATTCCTAAAAATCAGAGCTATCCAAAAGTGGAACAGATTATCTTAGAAGGCTGAAAATTCTCCCTTACTGGAGATCTTCAAACAGAGGTGAGATGACTATTTGCAGTATGTATCATAGAGTAAGGACTGATTAGACTAGATTAGACCTGAGGTCCCTTCCAACTCTAAAAATGTATAATTTTGTCAAACTAACCCATCTAAGAAGGAAATTTAGTAGTGTAAAAAAAAGATTCAAAGCACAAGTTTAAATTACCCTGTAGCAGTGTGTACACACATGAATACACACACACTCACACAAAACACTTTTTAAGTAAAAGATGTCAAAACCTGTCATATTACATATGTAGAAGCTTATAAGAGTTACATTAGTCAGGAAATCCCTTATCAAACTTTAAGAAATAACAAGCACAAGAAGCTGCTGCAAAAATTCTCTGCCTAAAAGCTTAGTTGATACTGCCAGCCATGGAAAAGACCAGAAGAAACAGATTCTTTCTTTATCAATTAATTACTTTTTGCCTAGAATAGCACTTTCAGTAGACATGGGACAATTTAAATTAATCTAAATACCAAATTTTCAAGTTCAATGTTTTTCACGTAACAAGTCATAAGCAAATACTGCCATGACCAGGACAGGCATTTAAATTTCTTTGTTACCAAGGCACTGGTATAATACTTACTTTTTTTTGTAGGTTTTTTCATATGTGGGATGCACCAAATCATCATCTTCAGGTTCTTCTGGTACAATGCAACTCCTATTTAGAAATCATGACAAAAATGTCAGTGTCTTTCTCACACATGTTCACCTCTATTACAAAATAAAGTCTACAGACTAACTCTACCTGAACTGTGGGTCTGGGTTCAAGGAGCAATACCATTTTTCAGGAAGGTGATCTATTCCATCTGGTAGTTTTCTCCATTTTAGGCAGGAATCACACTGAACCCATGTCTGGTCAGGCCGTTTCCTGTAAGAGAACACAAAATCTTGGTATGAGAACTTGGTTACCTGATATTAGCTACTTTTACATTTTTATTTTCCTCACAAAATGGTGTTATTCTCTTTAAAATTTCCCCAAACTTTAACTCAACAATTTTAGAACAAATCAGTCAGGTGAAGGGTGAAGAGGTTGAAAATATAGTGCAGCCGAGGACTCTATCTGGTGTCATACTAAAAACACATACGTATGGAAAGGCTCATTAACACTAAGATGAACCATTTAGCTGTGGTAAGCAAATAAAACCAGAAAATCATCCTTAAGCTGTATGTCTTCTTTATTCCCAAAGTGGCAATAGGAAAAGCAGTCAAAGAATAACCATTTTTCGAACACCTATAAATACTAAAGTACTTTTGGTACTCTAAATGAGGGACTCTTGTCCAATGACCAATAAGTTGATGTATTTCTGGAAAAAATGAACCACGTCAGTACTGGTTAATGATGATGACTAGTTACAAGTTAATGGAAAGCTGGCTCATTAATTTTTCTTGAAGAGGTGAATAAGAAAATTAAGTTAGTTTCATACTGTGCCTCAAAGGCAATAAAATCATCTCATGAAACAAAGTTACCAGTGATCTCTCCACTGTCAAAGCCAGTTGCCTTTTTCTCAAATCTCATTCTTCTCAACTTCTTGTCAACCTTTAGTACTTTAATACTCTGCTTGATACTCTCTTCATTCAAGATTTTCAGGACATCCACCACTCTCTCCTGGCTGTCCTCCCACCTTCGGACAGTCTCCTTTGTCGGGTCCTCATCTCTATCATGTCCTCTAACCATGGGTGTCTCACAGGCTTCTGTCCAGTGCTCTCTTCTCTTCTGCCTCTGTAACTGCTTTTCAGACATCTCAAACATCTTAATCTTAAACTCAACATGCCCAAAACTAAACTTTTCTTCTCCAAATTTTTCTCCCCCAATACTGCCTCCCTTCCTAATTTCCCTATCGGTATAGAGGGCAAATTCATTCTCCCCATTCCTCAGGCTCACAACTTAGATGTCATCTTAAACTCTTCACCATCTCTAACACCCTTTACTGAATGTTGCCAACGCGCGTTGATTGTACTTTTACACCAGCTCTCTTCTGACACTGCCACCGCTCCTTTGCAGGTGTTCATAACCTCAAACCTGGACAACTGCAATAACCTACCTGAGGGTCAGTGTGCCTCAAGTCTTCTCTTCACTGGAAACCATCGTACTCCATTCGACTACTAAAGTGATTTTCCTAAAGCAGAGGTCTGAAAATCCCTCTTCTCCCCTTCAATAAACTCCACCAGTTTCCTACTGCCTCCAGGAATAGATACAAAATGCTCTGTTCTGGCATTCAAAGCCCTTCATAACCAAACTCCCTCCTACCTTTCCAGTTTCCTTAACCTTTAATCCCCAACACACAGTTTTTGATCTAGTAACACTGGCATCCTTTCTGGCTTTTTTTGTTTATGCTTTTACTTTTACTTTTTATTTTAGTATACTCACAGTAGTTGAATACAAAAACAAAGTCAGTACGTTCTCAAATCCTATCAGATCTGAGGGAATTTTGAGAAACCACTACAACCAAAGTTAGTTTTAAATAATATCAACTCATTTTAAATATTATGTTTTTTTTCACAAGTGGAATTTAAATAGAATATATTATGTAAATATATGTGTGTATATATATGCATATGCAGGTATACTTTTATTTTTAATTTATTATTTTTCAATTTTTGTTTAATTTTCAGTTGCAAATTCTCTCTATCCTTCTCACCTCTCCAACCACTCATTGAAAAGGTAAGCAATTTGACAGCATTTATAGGTGTAAAATGACACAAAACATATTTCTATATTAGCCATGTAAAAAAAAAGAATAAATTTTTTAAAATTATACTTCGTTTTGCACCCAGAGTTCATCAGTTCTCTTTCTGAAGGTAGACTCTCTTGGATCATTGTATTGATAGAATAACTAAGTCTTTCATGGTAAACAATCATTAAGATATTGCTGTTACTGTGTATAATGTTCTCCTGGTTCTGTTCAGTTCACTTTGAATCAGTTCACATATGTTTTCCCACGTTTTTTCAGAAACCATTCCTCCCATCACTGTTTCTTATAGTACAAGAGTACTCCATCACAATCACATACCACAACTCGTTCAGCTATTACCCACTTGATAGACACTCCTTCAATTTCTAGTTCTTTGCTACTGCAAAGAGAAAATGGTTCTGGAGTGAGAAAGTGAGGCTGGTGACCTTGCACAGCCTTCCGTCCCTCATATCAAAGTAAACTATAAGTTATGTCATCAACTCCCTGACATCATGGTCCTCTTCAAAAACAAAGGACAAACGCAATTTGTGAGCAGTCCAAGCTGCCTGAATGGGGACCCAGCCAGTTGGGTAACTCAAGAGTGTCCTCTCCCTCTTCTTCTCCAAGACAGTAAAACCTGATGGTCAAAAGCTGACCAGTTAACTTGAAGTTTACTGGCTATATTTCTTTTTTTTCCTTCCTTTTTCATCCATCCTTCTTTCCTTCCTTTTCCTTCCTTCCTTTTCTTTGTTCCTTCCTTCCCCCCCCCCTTCCTTCCTTCCTTTCTTCCTTCCTGGGTCTTCCCCTCCCAGTTTGATTTTTTTTTTCCTAATTAAAGGGGCCATCCCTTGACTCACTTCTTAAAGAGGCCTATTCACTGAATGAGTGTTACCTCACTCAAAGTAAGAACCTAAAAAGACCTTAGCCTAAAAGGGCCAGGGTCTCCCATTGCATCCTAGGTCATCTCCAGTCATCCAGATGAGTACCTGGCCACTGAACCCAGATGGCTGTGGAGGAGGAAATGAGGCTGGTGACCTTGCACTGCCCTCCCTCAATCAAATCAAAGTCAACTGCAAGTCATGTCATCATCTCCCTGATGTCATGGTCCTCTGCAAAAACAAACGACAAATACAACTGCAAAGAGAGCTGCTATAAATATTTTTGTACATATTGATCCTCTTCCTTTATCTTTGGGATCTCAGATCTAGTAGTGGTATTGCTGGGTCAAAGGGTAAGTACAGTTTGATAGCCCTTTCATCATACTTCCAAACTGTGCTCCAGAATGGTTGAACCAGCTCACAACTCCAACTACAGTGCACTGGTGTACATATTTATCGACATGCCTGCCAATGTTTGTCCTTTTCCTCTTCATTCACATTAGCCAATCTGACAGGTATAAGGTGGTACCTCAGAGTTGTTTTAATTTGCATTTCTCTGCCAGTTAGAACATTCTTTCATATGAATTCACATGGCTTTGAGTTGTTCTGAAAAAATGCCTGTTCATATACTTTAACCATTTATCAATGGGAGATTGGCTCTTATTTTTATAAATTTGGCTTACCATAAATATTTGAGAAATGAGGCCTATAGCAGAGAAATTTGCTGTAAAAAATTTTGAGATTACATCATTCTCTATGGTACCTATTAGCAAAATGTAGTTTCCCTTATTATCTTTTAAAATTAGGTCTATTTTTACCTTTACATTGTGAGAGATGGCTGCTAGTCCAGCCTTTTTGACATGACCAGAAGTAGAATAAGTAAATTCTGCTCCAGGCCCCTATTTTAATTTTCTGACAGCCTTTCTATTTCAAATGTGTTTCCTATAAACAACATATTGTTGGATTCCGGTTTGTTTCTAATCTATTCTGCTATTTGCTTTTGTTTGATGAGTGAGTTCATCCCATTCATAGTTAAAATTACTATGTATTTCCCTTTATCTTCTTTTATTCTATTTATATCTTTCAGTCTGTCTTTTAGCCCTCTACGTCCTGAAAAGCCTGTTTTGCTTCTGACTACTGCCTCCCTTAATCTGCTCTTTCTAAAATACTTTATGGGACAGAGTTAAGGAAAAATATTTTGTAAAAACAATCTGGCAATAATAAACCTTAGTTTTAAAAAAGGCAATAATAAAGCTTAAAAGAAAAACACTCTTTGGCCTCAAAAAGTAAGACAGGAATTTACATTTTTATAGATGTCTCACGTAGAGATAATGTACTGTGAATTTTTTCTTCTTAATCATCAGTTTCTCTTCATACTCTTAAGTACACTGGTCTTGTTTTCAGAAATGCTTTTATAATTTTATATGAACAAAATTGTCAGTTTTGTCTTTTGTGATCTCCATGAATCTAGCTATCTCTTTCCATTCTCTGCTAGTTTTAAAATATGACCTTTTATATAAAGGTGTTTTATCCATCTAAAGCTGATAGTGTAGTACACTATAAGATACTAGTCTAAAACTTTCAGACTTTTTTTCCTAGTAATGCTTGTTGAACAGGGAGCCCTTCCTTTAGAAGTTAGTTACCCTACCTAATTCTTCTAACATTCTCTTTCTTATTTACCCTTTATTCCCGTGTTTCTTCCTCCTGATTTATTTTCACCTCCCTAGAGATCTTTGCCCTAAAATTATTCTACCCACAACTTCGTTCATTCCTCTTTGGCCACCTCTGCCACAGGCCATGCCCTACTAGACCTTGGGGTATTACTCTTCTGATTAACATCTCACCAATCACTACTTCAACAAAGGACACAGGTATGAGTCAGTTATGTTGCAATGACCTCAAATGGCAGAGCATCCAAACTCTTAAAAGAAAAATTAAATGAACTGCAAGAGGAAAAAGATAGCAAAACTATTCTAGTAGGGGATCTCAACTTTCCCCTCTCAAAATGAGATTTTATGGCATTCTAATAAAAAAATTACACTGGAAAAGGCATGTATGGACTAGAATGTCTCCAATTTGGAATTAATAGTTACACTACAATACATATATATATATGTATATATATATATATATATACATTACATAAAAGTCCATAATAGAATATGTACTTAAATCTTATTTTATTGGTAAAGAATAAAGAGAATGATTAAATAATTCCCTCTACCAATGCTGGTTGGCACCTTCTCTGCAACTTATTGTCTTAAAGCAGAGGTAGAGAACCTGCAAGCTTTAAAGCCACATTTGGCCCTCTAGGTCCTCGAGTGCAGTCCTTTGACTGAAACCAAACTTCAGATTTGTTCTGCAGAACTTGGACTCAGTCAAAAGGCTGCACTTGAGGGCCTAGAAGGTCATGTGGCCTAAAGGCCACAGGTTCTCCACCAGTCTTAGAGAATTCCTCAGAGTATTGTAGAGGTTCACAAAATCAGTATGGGTCAGAGGCAGGATGTAAATACAGGTCCATCTTTCTGGTGGCTCTCTAAATACTTCATTGTACTGCTTCCCTCCCACTGTAGTAATAAGAGAAAATGCATATTTTAACTAAAAAAAAAACCACATTATGAAAAAAAACAAGTTTTGATTACATTCAGACAATAATAAGATATAGGCATACTGGAATATCATTATTCCAGAACTTCAAAGTCTCCCCAAAGGCAGTGGTATAGTAGAAAAAGCAATGAATCTGGAGCCAAAAGAGACTAGAATTCAGATCCCCTCTGCCAGTTGCTAACAATGTGATTATAGATGAGTGACAACAGCTAAGCCTCTGTTATTACCTACATCACAGGGTTATTCTAATGACCAAATGAGAAAATTAATGTACTTTGCAAACTATCAATTTCAGTTATTACTTCTATAGATCAAATTTCATCAAAATCTGTAAAAATCTAGCCATATCTCAAAATCTAATGCTGAATAACAACTAACAAGTTGTGATCATCTGCAACAGGAAATTGCACAGGAAATTACTTCAAGGTAGAAACTAATCAGAAACCAATTTTAGAGAAGGAAATGACAGACCACTCTGGTATCTTTGCCAAAAAAACTCCAAACAGGGTCATGAATAATCAGACATGATTAAAAGGACTAAATAACAAAAGAAAGTGACATTTTTTAAAAAAGAAATTAAGCACTGATATAAATTAAAAAACTGGTTCAAATTCGTTTCTGAAGAGCATTATAAGATGTTTATCAAAGGGCAGCTAGGTGACGCAGTGAATAAAGGGCTGGCCCTGGAGTCAGGAGAACCTAAGTTCAAATTGGGCCTCAGACACTTGGCACTTATTAGCTGTGTGACCTTGGGCTAGTCACTTAACCACAATTGCCTTGCCTTGCCCCCTCCAAAAAAAAAAAAGCTGTTTATCAACGTGTCTTCTCCTAGATCACTCCTTATCGTGGTGGAGGGGCTTGCATAACTCAATGAAACTATGAGCTATGTTGTGCAGTGTTACCCAAGAGGGAGAGATCATAATGGAAAGTTCTGACAAAAGGTGACCCCCCTGGAGAAAGAAATGGCAAGTCATTCTAATATCTTTGCCAATAAAACCCCTGGGACAATATTAAAATGATAAAAGATACGACCCCAGAAGATGAGAGCCCTTCAGGCTGGAAGATGTCTAACACATCACTGGGGAAGAACAGAGGATAACTACAAGTAGCTGCAAAATAAGAATAAAGCAGCTGGTCCAAAATAGGAAGCTCAGCTGCAGATGTGTCTGATGATAAAAGGAAAGTCTAATACTGTAAAGACCAATATTGTATAGGAACATGGAATATAAGATCTATGAAACAAGGTAAGTTGGATGTAGTCAAAAAGTAGATTTACACATCAACATCATGGGCGTCAGCGGATTTAAATGGGTAGGCATGAGTGAACTTAATTCTGGTGATCGTTAACACATAATAGGAAAGAATTTTTTTGAAGAAACAAAAATGATAGAATGATTATGTTTGAATCCAAGGCAAACCGTTCAACATCACAGGAGTGTAAGTCTATGCTCCAACAACGAATGCCAAATAGGCCAAAGTTAATCAGTTCTACAAAGACCTACATCTTCTAGAAATTACATTTTTTTTTAAAAAAAAAAGCCCCATTCATCATAGGGGATTGCAATGCTAAAATAGGAAATCAAAAGATAACAGAATAACAGACAAAGTTGGCCCTGGAGTACAAAATGAAGCAGGGAAGAGACTGATATTGTGTCAAGATAACTCACTGGTCATAGCAAACACTCTTTTTCAACAACCCAAAAGACAACTGTTCACACTGACATCACCAAATGGTCAATATCGAAATCAGACTGATTTGTGGCCATAGGTGGAGAACCTAGTTAAAACAAGATCTGGAGCTTATTGTGGCTCAAATGATGAACTTCTTATTGCAAAGTTCAGGCTTAAATTGAAGAAAGTAGGGAAAATGATCAGACCATACAGGTATAACCTAAATAGTAACCCTTATAACATGAAGTGATGAAAAGATTTAAGGAATTAGATTTGGTAGATAGAGTGCCTGAAGGACTATGGACAGAAGCTCACAACAAAAAACATTCTAAGGAAAAAGAAGAGCAAGAAAGCAAAATCGATATCTGATGAGGCTTTACAAATGGCTGAGGAAAAAAATAAAATAAAAGGTAAAGAAAACAGGGGAAAATATACCCAACTGAATGTAGAATTCCAGAGAACAGCAAGGAGAGATATCTAACATTACCAATAACCACAATGGTGGGGTTACTGATCTAGAGCCAGCCATCCTGGAGAAAGAAGTCAAGTGGGCCTTAGGAAACACTGCTAACAAGACGGTTGGCGGAGGTGACAAAATTCCACGTGTACTATTTAAAATCTTCAAAGATAAAATGCTGCAAAAGTGTTGCAGTCAATATGACAGCAAATTTGGAAAACTCAACAGTGGCTACTGTTTATGTCCCAATCCTAAGGGAAGGGTAATGCCAAACAATGTTCTAATTATCAAACAACCACACTCATTTCACACACCAACAAGGTTGTGCTTAAAATTCTGCAAGTGAGGCTTCAGCAATATGTTAACTGAGAATTAGCAGAAAAGCAGGCTGATTTTCTAAGAGGCAGAGGAACTAAAGACCAAACTGCCAATATTCAATTGGATTATGGAGGAAGCAAGGAGTTCTAGAAAAACTTCTACTTCTGCTTCATTGACTACACTAAAGTCTTCAGTTCTGTGGATCACAACAAAATGTGGCAAGTCCTCAAAAAGATGGGAGTAGCAGATCATCTTATTTGTCTCCTGGGGGACCTGCATGCGGGCCAAGAAGCAACAATTAAACCAATCAGTTATTTGGTTTACAATTGGGAAAGGGGTACAACAAGACTATATACTTTCACTTATTTATTTAACTTATATGCAAAGTATATCATGTGAAATACTAGGCTAAATGAATCAAAAGCTTGAATAAAATTTGGCAGCAGAAATATCAACAATCTCGGACAAGCAGATGATAGCACTCTAAAGGGAGAAAGTGAAGAATTAAGAAGACTCTTGATGAGGGTGAAAGAGAAGAGTGTAAAAACTGGCTTGAAGTTTAACCTTAAAAAAAACTAAATTCTTGGCAACTGGTCCCATCCCCTTCCTGTCAAAGAGAGGGAGAAGAAATGGAAGCAATACCAGCAACTATAGCTACGAAATTAAAAGACAATTGCTCCTTTGGAAGGAAAGCTATGGTAAATCTGGACAGCATGCTAAAAAACATGGACTTCACCTTGCCAACAAAGGCAAACAGTCAAAGCTATGGTTTTTCCAGAAGTAATGTATGGCTGTAAAAGTTGGACTACAGGAAAAGTTGAGTGCTGTAGAATCAACACTTTGGAACTGTGGTTCTGGAGAAGGCTTTTTAAGAGTCCCTTGGACAGCAAGGAGATCAAATCAGTCAAAACTTAGAAAAATTAATTCAGACTCCTCACTGGAAGGACCAATACTGAAGCCGAAGCTTGAATACTTTGGTCACATGAGAAGATGTGACTCATTGGAAAAGATCCTGATGCTGGGAAAAAACTGAAAACAAAAGAAGGGGACAAAGAAAGACAAAATGGATAGCAATAAACATGAGCTTGAAAAAAAAAAGAAAAAAAACATGAGCTTGGACAGACTTTGGGAGACAGTGGAGGATACTGTTCATGGGATCACAGAGAGTCTACCTGGGACAGACTTTGGGAGATAGTGGAAGATATGGTTCATGGGGTAACAAAGAGTCTAACACAACTGAATAGAATAAACAACAATATCAAATTGTTTATTTCTAAATAATATGTATTATGAACAATTCCAGTTCATATATCATCATAAAGTACACTTTAGTGTTTTCACCTGCATATACTTACTGTATATCTTCAACAGGCAAATTCAGAGGATATTCTGCATTTTTCTTCACTTTCATTTCATTCCAATAATCATTAAGCTTTTCTCCCAGTGCTGCTATGGTAAGCCTAACAAAATAACAAGAAACCTTCTAAAAATATACATGAACATAAAACTCAGATTACACTAAGAAAAAGCATTAATTCAAGAATGTATTGTTAGCAGAGGCCACAATTCTAAAAATCTCACATATTAATATTGTTGTTACACTCTAGCAGAACTTTTTAAGAAAACATTTCTGTGTTGTCCTTTTCTTTGAACTACTGATTTCTTTGAACTATATGCCTTGAACTATTGATTGACCTAGTCATTTAGGCAGAACCATGAGGAAGTTGCAAGAACGTTTATCAGTTGCCTGGAAGTACAAATGAATCAGGTATTAAAAGAAGCAGACATCAACAAACAGGTTCAATCCTACTTCCGCAGTGGAACAAAAGTTCCCTTCACTCTGGTCTTTCCTCTATAACTTTTAAAAGCTCAGAAGATAGTAGAAAGAGAACATCTGATTTAGAGAAATTACTTGCTAGCATCTGACTGAACATCAGCAAGAAAACACTGAAAACTCTTTTCTTAGCAACATCTCACTTCTGCCTACTCCTCCACCAAAAAAATAACTGCAGTTACTCTCTTCAGCTTTATAACAAACTCAGCTTTTCCCATGATCTAGTATATCTACTGAGAAATATATTCTAAATTATATTACATTCCCTCAGGGGAATGCTACAGGAAATCAGAAATGGGTATAGCCCCACTAATGCAGTAAAGGGATGTGCTGATATTATTCTAAAATTCAGGTAAGAGGTAAGAGATAGGGAGCAGGCTTGTGATTCTATTGTTAGAAGAAATTCTGTCTGCCATAGGTAGGCACCATCTCTGTAACTTAACAGTCTTGTAAAGTTATCTAAAGACCTGAGAGTTAAAGTAACTTGGCTAGGGTCACACTACCATTGTATGTCAGAGGCAAACCTTGAAACAAGGCAAGAGGGTTTTCCTGACTCCTAGACCACTTTTCTACCACTACACCATGCTGCCTCTCAAATTTAAGATAGAACTTCTAATGAACAAAGCAAAAGCTAATTTAAAACAATTACACATTGATAACTGACAAATTAATATTAGACATTGTATCTTACAACATTTTATATTTGCACTTAAATATGCCTGTTTTAATAAAAATGTCTAGATTAAAATTCAGATGACATTTTGAAATTAAGGCAAATTTCTAAGTTAGGATATTCAAGGGTATGTTCAAATAAATGTTCCATTATATATTACTAAAGCATGTTTCTATTTTTAAAAGTTAATCATATTTTAATTCTAATGGAATAAATTCAAATACAACCCTATAAAATTAATGCACTTTGGATGTCAATTGATGTTCAAAGAAACATAGAATGCAGTTAAAAAAGCAAAGTCCACATATTAAAATTCAATGTTTTTAACTGAGGCAAGCATATAAAATATTAGGGAAAGTCCCTTAGAGATTTAAGAATATCTAATTTACCAATAGTCCACTGCAATAATGTCAAATTCTAAAAATTCAACAAAGAGACTTAAAACCCTATCTAAATAATAAAAATGAGATTTGGATTTGTGGAACACTAAGTAAAATCCAAGAAAGCAACCAGCAAAATAAATCCATGGCACAAGTAAGCAGGAAAATTTGGCAGTATCTGCTGACAAAGATATCTCCATCCTGTTTTACTCAAATTCCATGTCCAAATCCAGCACGGGCGGGATGCCTTGAAAAGTTCCCCAACTTGTTATTGTATCTCCATACCATTCTCTCTTGTCCAGCATGAGCAGGTGACCATCTCATGACCATTTAGGCAGTGGAGATGCCCCAACCTGTGACCCCTCCTTCCCCCCAAGGTCATTTTTGGCCCTCAAAAGCAAGGTCTATCAACCAATGAGATTCTGTATTTTACCATGCCTCTTTTGCATATTTTGCATAGCAAATTCTATAAAAACAAGGTCCTGAAAGGAGGCATCTCAGATCATGAGAAACACTGGGGCATCCACTTCACTGGAGGGGACCATGGACCGTTTAATAAAGTGTCATTGGCTTAGAGCTCTGCCTCAGTCTCTCTTATTGTAGTTTGGACAATTTTAATCCCCACAAACTTATTGTTTTACCCATTTAGAAATGGTCAGTCTACATGGACAGAAAAATTCATGACAAAAAGGAGGAATAGGTCCCAAATGAGGAAAGTAAAGAGTAACAACATAACTGATAAGCACAAGGCTATTTCCTGCGTCCCAGAACATGTATGTTTAGCTCCCTTCCAGATTATTTCCTCCATTTTACTCTGGCAGGTTGGGTTCCTAAAGGGATAGCTATCCCCCCTACCCCATTCAAGGTACTTTGTGGTTCCCAGAGTCCTAAAATTATAGCTCATGAGCCCCCATGATACATCTAACTTGTCTCTCATCAAAGAACAAAATTATCTCAAAGCAGCAGCATTTACTGATAAACAGTAGAACAGTAGCAACAAAGTACCTCCCCAGAAGATCACTGGGAAAAGTGGGAGGATAAGGATTTACCATGGACTTTATGGAGAATACTCCAGACCAAGTAAAACTTTCCAATATAGGATACAAAAAACTGAGCTAAAACATAGCTTTAAGAAACTTTTTCTAAGATATAGCTTGGATGCTCATAAAGAGAATGTAGTGAGTTTTGATGTACCTGTACTCATTTGTGTAGTCAAAATCTTGTTTATTGTGAGTTGGTTTCAGAAAGTTGCACTCTATAATTCCAACTACGCCAACACCCATGTTGTTTGCCTAAAAAAGAAAATAAGGCAAAACATAAAATATAGTTTTAGGGAAGTAATGATTTTATCTACAAAATGTCAAGATGTAAGAGGGAAGAGGAGCTTTTTAAAACCAGGGTGGTAGACTGAAAACAACACTGTGCTCTGCTATTAGCTAAATATCTTACTTGGGCAAGTCATTAACCTGTCTGATTCTTAGTCTTCACTTGTAAAATAAAGGAGGTTCAACTAAAGTTAAAATTTAAAAATTCCAAGTTAAACTTAATGTTATATTTCACATATTAAAAAATCAATAGCAACAAAGAATGTCCCAACATGGCCCACTAAAATGGCAAGGTACAGCAGAAAATGGTGCTGTAGTAGAAAGAATACCAGGACTTTGAATCACAGTACCTACATTCAAGGCCTAACTCTACCATTTCCTCTGCCTTGGCCAGGTCAATTAACTACTCAGGGCCTTTGTTTCTTCACATTTAAAATGAGGAGGTTAGATTAGATCAGGGGTTCTCAAGACTCTGCCACAGACCAGTTTGGTAGCCTGATAAAGCTCAGAGTCCCTCTCAGAATGTTTTAAAATGCATAAAATATGTAAGATTACAAAGGAAACCAATTATATTGAAAGATAGTTATCAAAGTATTTTCTAACAACAAGTTTATAGATACCAAGTTAAGAACCCCTGGACAACATGATCTCTAAAATTCCTTTCCAGCCCTAAATCTATGACCTTATGAGCCTAAAACCCTTTTTCTGGGTCCATACAGTATAAATATATGTATGTATATATGTGTGTGTATATATGCATGTATGTGTGTATATATTTATCTATATATATATACACACATACATATATATGTGATTATATTATATAAAGTCCTCCTATTTCTAGGAATGAACAACCTTTCAAATGTTTTCCAATATGTTTTACATGATTGCACATATATAATAACCTAAATCAAATTGCTTGCCATCTTAGGGAGAAAATTTGGAATCCAAAATTTATTTTTAAAATGAATGTAAAAAATGTTCTTTAAATGTAATTGGAAAAAAATACTTTTTAAGAGGAAAAAAAAGTTTTCCAAAGTGGAGTGGATTCCTCCAATACTGGATTATGGAACACACTAAGATCCTCAATCCCCATTCCTGCTTCAGACTACATAATACAAAATGATATTAGGACAGTAATTTAATCCAAAGTCCTTGGTCATACCTGGGTAATAAACCTATCAGTCTTTCTTAACTCTTGATTCCAAAACAATTCTCTAAATTAAAGCTCTGGGAGGAACTCTGATCTCCCTAATAACAGAACTAGGACAGTGACTGGTCAAAGGAAAGAGGCCTTTAACTGATCCAATATACTCTTCTCCTGACCCCCAATTCTCCCACTCTTGGCAAGATTATGGCAATGAAAAGAAAAAAGTCTTTGATTTCTTCAGTTAACAGAAGTATAACCAGCTAGAAAGGTGAGTCCTTACAGAAGGTAGCCAAAGAGGGAGCCCTCCAGGGATCTTAATCTGGGGTCCATGAATAATGAAAGAAGTACATTAATAGATTCTGTAGATCCATAATTTTCTTTATTTTTTAAAAATATTCCAACACAATTGTCTTCTTTTATAATTCTATGCATTTTATTTTAAGTGCTTAAATACATTATTCTGGAAGGGCATCCATAAGTTTTATCAGACTACCAAAGGGGTCCAGATCACACAAAAAAAGTTAAAAACCCCTATTCTGGGGTGTGTCAAAAGTTAAGTGACTACTGAACTGTTAAATGAAGCAAATTTTCAAACTATCACTTCAACTCTGAACCCTTTGTTCAATCTTGACTATGAAATTTTGTCTATTGTCTAGGAATGCTATAAATTATAATTCCAACATAGCTTGGGGGAAAGGAGGCTTTCAGGAGCATAAAGTAACTTTTATTACCTGGACCTCTTTTCAGGACCTCTAAGTTGAAATGTGTTAAATCAGTTTAATCTAAAATTAATTTAAAATTGTTTGTCAGATTTGTACCTAAAATGAAGAGTACAGTATTTCACTCACACACACACACACACACACAGAGTGTATCTTCACTCATGGAAATCTAGCAAAGAGAAGTAGATATGATTCTTGTTCTTCACTTTCCCTTCTAGATCTCCCTCCCACTACCAATCTTCGTCTCTGCTTCATTCCATTCAGATATATCACCCTATTCAAATCCTAGTCCCTGTTATCTATAGGCTCCTACGTTATTCATTCTCAACAGGTTTTCAATCTCCCCAGTTTCTATAATCTGCACCTATATCCCACGATAACGATTCATAAGGGTGCTCATACTCTTAGTATCTATCATCCATAGTCATGGTGGTAGCAGGAGTAGTAGTCATGGTTATTGCCACTGAGTTATTTCAGTCATGGCTGACTCTTCATGACCCCATTCTGGGGTTTTCTTAGCAAAGATACTGGAGTGGTTTGCACTTCTCCAGTCCATTTTACAGGTGAGGAAACTGAGGCAAGACAAACAGGTTAAAGTGACTAGGTCACCAAGCTAATAAGTATCTGAAGCTGGATTTGAACTCTGGAAGATGAGTTTTCTTGATTCCAAGCAGAGTGCTCTATTCACTACACCACTTAGCTGCCTATCCTAAGATTTAACCTTCACGCTCCGTAACTGATATTCCCTTAAGGTGATCATAACTTCTATCTTTCCAGCTGTCCCTACAATTCACTTGTTCTTAAACTCTGTTCTCTATCCTTGCCATAACATCCATTTACTCTAGCTTTCCAAGGCTATAACCCAACTCTGGCCTTGTCCCATCAATATATATCTTGATCCTTGATAGTGGCAGGCTTCTTTGTTATCCACCATTGGGGGTTAGATTTAGCGCCAAGACTGAGAGCCCACCACCTAGCCAATGGGAGAAGGGACAACCCAGGGGGGAGGGGACTTGGCTGCCTTAGGGTATAAATTCTTGTTCTGTCTTTTGTAACACACCTCCTCTCCTTGATACCCTCCATGTAGAGGACCGCCCTCTTGCTGTTAGGGGGGGAGGGGGGGAGAGAGAATAAAATTTCCTGTTCCTTCGAAAAAAAAAATATCTTGACCCTTTAGTTAAACAGCTTTATGCTGTCTTTGACCCTTGAACTGCCTGCCCCATTGTACTATTCCTACCCATTCCTTTCCAAACCCAAATCTTGGTAATTCCCACAATCCACCTTCTCCACTCCTGTTTGGTCACATAATCATGCTGTTACCTAATCTCAACTTGACCTTCAGTGTTACACGCTGATCCTCTTAACTTCTCTGATCAAGTTTCACACTCCATCCACACAACTGTCCCAAACTTCTTTTATACTTAAGAAATCTAGAGCATCCTTTACCTCTTCCACCTTGGATGGCCTCACCCCACATATCACTGAAAAAACAGATCACATGTCTCAAACTCCTCCTCAGGCCACTTCTACATCTCAACATCCTCCTCATTGTGTTCTCTGTTTCTCCGGTCCAAAAAGATGATGTAACCTTTCTCGTCACGCTAACTGCTTTGCTTGTGGCTCTGATCCTTCTGCCTCAACTCCTCTGGGAGATTGGCCTTTAATCATCTCTTTTTTCTCCCTGATACTCAATCGCTTCTTATTCAACAGCCCCTTTCCTGTCACCCAAAGATGTACTTAATACAGATCTCCCATTCTTATAAACCTCTCGTTGATCTAATCAGGAGGGTCTCTCTACCACCTGTCCCCAGTCTTCTTTTCCAGGATGTCTCAAAAGTCATAGTTTAAACTATAATAGCTTAAACTGTACTATTTTTTCTTTTAATCTGAAGGCTTCCAACTGAAATTTATTACCTTGCAGGGAAAAAACAATAGCATTTCCATTCCTTTATATCATAATTTTGAATGAAGCTATTACAGCTTATAGCTGCACTAAGACTTTTGGGACATCCCATATATTACTTGCCTTTCTGCAATGCCATGGTTAGTCAAAAAGTCTTTCCTGATACTAGCTACTAGTGTCTTTCCCCTCAAAATTATCATGTATTTAATTTGTACATGCCAGAACAAGAACTGTTTTACTTCTGCCTTTCTATCCTTAGCACTCAGCACATAGTGCTTTAAAAAATAATTATTGAATAGAGCACTGGCCCTGGAGTCAGGAGGACCCGAGTTCAAATCTGACTTCAGATGCTTGACACACTTACTAGCCATGTGATCTTGGGCAAGTCACTTAACCCCAACTGCCCTCCAAAAAGAAAAAAGAAAAAAAAGAAAAAAGGCTATTGATTAAATGCAATAATTTGTAATTAAATAAAACTAAATAAATATAAATAAAATATAATAAATTAAATTAAAAATAAATTAAGTAAAGTAATAATTTTTACATACGATCCATTTAATAATACTATAGGAGAATTCTGGGGTTTTTTTTTCACAATCAAACATTTACCTTTAATTGACAACCAACTCTTTCATAAGCTCTGATGAGTCGATTTTTGTGATACATCATTATCCCATAATGATCTTTGTTTCTGCAGTTAAATCCAAAGGTAATTCTTACCGTTTTAGGCTTAAAAAATTAAGGAAAATTCTGACTAATATCAAGTGCCTTAAAAATTCCTATACACAGGCTCTCCAAATTTGTTTCCTTGGAAAACAAACCAACAAAATCAAAAACAAGCAAAAACTTTTCCATAGGTGCAGCTACATGGTACAGTGAATAGAGCACAAACCCTGGAGTCAGGAGGACCTGAGTTCAAATTTGACCTCAGACACTTGACATACTTACTAGCCGTGTGACCTTGGGCAAGTCACTTAACCCCAATTGCCCTGCCTTCCCCCCTCCAAAAAAGAGGAAAAAAAAAACCTTTCCATATGGAAAGCTTCCTTATTATGTCATGACTGAATTGACCAGATAACTATACTGCAAAATGGTCAATTTCAAAGTAACATTGAGTAGGTCATCAACAGGAATCTAGGGACTAGTTTCCATACCCTATCCCTATCCTCCCCTTTTCTCAGGATTACTTTAGGATAAAGGTTGCTGAAGTAGGGTAAAAATTGGAGAAAATATTAAGATAAGGTCTATTTCAAATGCTATTCTTATATACAAAGACAGCTTGCTTGAATCAGAATTAAAATCCAATTATATCATTACCTTTTCATTAATATTAGAATTACAATTTCTCAAGCTGTCATTTTCCATAAAACCATCTCAGAACCATGGCCTAGTTCATTCTTTTTGTAAAAATAATTCATCATTTAATTTTCCTGTTACTTGAAATGTTTTACAAGATATAATCTTAGCTTATCTTTATACAATATAATACAAAAAATAATCAAAGGATACAGCTAAAAATTTGGGTCTGTAAACATCACGTTCGATGTAAGCAAGACTTTTGGAGACCAACTGTGTCTTCACTTTCTGTCCTCGTAAAATGATCTGCATTCTTGGTTTTAAATATAGTATACTGCAATAAGCCTGAAAAATAACAGTGATTTCCATTTTTAGACAAATAGTAAACTTCTATTTACATACAATTATTGATGGATTTAAAAGAAAACACATCCTTGTTGCTTACAGGAAGATTAGATCATCTTCAATAACACAAACATCAAATATATTAATTTATAACTCTCATTTGATCTGCCTTTAGTGAGAAATAATCTTAATTATTTAACTTAAAAATGAATGGGATTGCTATAGTAAGCTTTTAAGTAAAAAAATTCAACTTCAGAAGGACAAAATGTGGAAGCAGTAAATTGTTTTTTAAAAAGCATTTTTCTTTAAATCATTTTATGGTGTTCACCATTATTTTATGTTTTTAATACTAAAAATACACTGAAAAGTTTATTTTTAAATTCATGATTAGTATTGTAAAATGTTAAATGTTTTCAAGTCTAAGCAAAAGTTTTACTGACAAACTAGACATGTTTTCAAATTACTGATATTGATGAACTGCCAAATAATATATACAAAATGAAGCATATGAATATGAATCACCAGTAATTCTTAAATTATAAAATTATATGAAAATATCTTAGATGATACATAAATTGACAGATAAAATCTACTTCTGAATGAAGTAAATGTACTTTAATGCATCTATACACTTTCATTCATTGAACTATTCCAATGGGGGGATGAGGAGTGGACCACAACATTCATAGGTTAATGTCCGCAAGGGATGGGTTTTTGTTCTGGAAAGCATGGGGAATGGTTAGTGGACTAAATTGACAAACCCCTACCAGGAGTAATGGCAAAGCTAATCTGATCATGGTTCCAGAAAAGGCATTTTTTGGGGGGGATGGAAGGGTGTTAAGGGAGATGGAGGGAGAGAAGATAAATAATTGTATGAATTAAGGGTTTTGTAAAACCAAAGAAGTGGCTATGGGGGAGGGTCAGAATTGAAGGGGTGAGGTGGTTTCCTGCAAGTAATAATAGGCAAAATGAGGTTCTGATCAGTTGGGAGAGTAAGGTCTCAGAGAAGAAGCAGACATTAAAAGATTCATATATCCAGAAATTTTTACGTTATTCAACATTTTTTGGCATTAAACAGCATGATTTTATTAAGGATAAATTTATTTTTAAGTGCTGGGGGGTGGGGGGTGTAGTTAGCTAAACAAAGAGCTATTGTGTCGACAAACGAATTGAAAAAAGATTTAAAAAGAAAATGATTTCACTGTCGAAAAAGATTAAAGAGCTCTGCAGATAACCACACTTCATATCTGAAAGTATAGTGTTTACAACTACCAAAGTAAACAAAATCTTTATTAGCTATATGAAAAGTAAATTCTAATAATGAAATGCAGAAAATCACAAACTGCCTCAACCTATTTATAAGCATGATTCTAGAGATAAAAACATATTAACTGACAAGAAATGACTGAAAGTACAGTCAACACAAGTATCATTCCTCAAGATCTATACCAATATAGTATATTAACTGCAAAGGAAACTAAAATCTTGGAAATTAATGTAGAAGGAAACAAATACAAAAACACAATCTCCTATAAACTAGATTTCTCAAAAATACTATTTTTGATACCACAGCTACCAGAAAACTTTTTATAAAGCAAGGAGTTCTTTAGTGGTTCTTAAATAGTAAGAGGAAAGAAGAGACATTCTATGCAAAGCTAAATATTTAATGTCTTTTATTTTTCAGATTCCTGATATTAATGAAGAAGCTAGCCCAGAGGAGTTCAGAAATGGTATTTTAGAAGTGATTTTTGTTTAATATCTGACCTGTTTTTAATATTATATTCAGGATACACTAAAAAACACCACCTACCTCTGGAATCCTCTGAATTGGCTTTCTTAGCAGCTATTTCAACAAAGAATGACACACAGTAGAGATATCATAGAATTAGCCTGGATAATTTCTAAGTAATTTTTTAAAAATCAATAGAAAAATTTTAAGCAGTCAAATATTTATGGAGCTTGAATATATGAAGTAATTTTAATCCACATAATGAAATGAAAGTGTAGTCTATCTTATTTCACAATAACATAGATCCAAATATATATGTAGTCACATTCTTCATATGAAACCAGTGTACTTCAAAAATTGGCTCAAAAAATTTCTTTCAGCTAAATAAACACACCAGTGTTCATCAAGTGTATTAATAAATTCAATTCATATCTAATAATCCCTCTTATTTTTGAAAAGTATTTCTGAACCCTTAAAAATGACTAGAATATTTTTACTATATATGAAGTTCATCATTCTTTCATGATTTACACTAACACTTCATCTTTTATTAGTTCTTTCAACTACCACCACCACCATCACCACACCACCCCCTATACCTCCACCATTTCCCAAATTAAATGAGCTAAATACATACCCTCAGTGAATAGTCACTTTCAGGGACAATTTGGTCCATTCTTTCTTGCTTTTTGTACCCTTTTTTTCCTGTTTCATCTAAATCTTCAGGAATTCTAATGTCATATTTATCTTTATCAAATTCAAATTCTGTTCTTCCATTGTTGTCTCTGCATTTTTTTAAAAGAGACTGTTAGACAAGTTCCATTTTTCATGATGAACCAAATGCAAACACAGATAAGCTAAAAGTAATGTAAAAAAAGTAGTCAGAAATAAGAATTTTTAGACTTAAAATTTATCATTTTCTGGAAATATTTTTTTCAATATGTGTCTCATATATCTACATAGGATTTGGTTTGTTAATGTTAACTGAATCCTCAAAGTTTCAAAACTTTGTATTTGAGTAAGGCTTTCAAATTTCAAACAGTGAATATATATTTTACCATCTTAGTTTCTCATCAATTAATCACTTACCTCCAAAAACATGTATCTAAGCAATGGTGATAACAAAATAGAACGCCCCCACACCTATCCTAAAACTTCAAGTTTATTTACTTAATAATCAGTCGTTCCTTTTCTTTATTCCTTTTTGATATTTGGGAACTAGTGGTTGGGATGGAAAGTGGTTAGCATGGAAAGTGACTGGGAAACAATTTGCACAAAAACCATAATTTTTAGTAATTAGTCATTAATGTCCCTCGTTAATTTCTTTCAGTAAAAACGAAAATATAATGGAGCCATATAATTCTAAGCAGTATTCAATGTATATGCATTTCTATATTTCAACTTTATACAATTAAGGATAAATTCAATAAAAGTACTATAAATATTTCATTCAATGTACCAATAATTAATAACTGATTTATATATTACCTTCTAAGATTCCAAATGATGATTCTTGTTCCTTTTTTACCCATAATAGCGTCGAGTTCAGCCAATAAGTTCTGTTCCGTAGTAAATAAAGAATGCTCCAGAATTGCTCTAAGACTGGCTTTTGACTCAGTTAAATTAAAGAGCTGTCGTATATTCTGAGTTAAAGATTTAATATCATGAATGTGTTTTAACAAAATGAGATCAATCCATTGCTTAGTAAAATGAACACTATTTCCATGTTTTCAAAACAAAGTCCAAACAGAAACTGGATATACAAGTATTCTCGAATTAGCCTGGGATTTTCTAAAATATGCCTATTTCCTCCTTTCAGTAATTTCTAGAACTGCTAAGAATTTATGTATGGCTTACCAAAGATACAGTTATGTTATGGCATTTTTTCCAACCAATACAATACAGTCCCTTTTTCAATAAATAGATTTTACAAATGATACACTTTCATTTCTTTGGAATATGAGCATCCAATTATAGTATTAATGGATGGTAAACTATCCATGGTCTTGGCTGCTCCAAATACTAGGTCTTTTGAATTTTTTAATGGCACCATACTGAACTATGTACGTAATCTCACCTAGAATTTGTATTTTTTTAAAATCAGATTAGTCTGTAAATATGCATCATACATAAATGTAAATCTATAAAAAATGTGTTACTAGGTGAAATCATAAGTAAATTAGGAGGGCACAGAAAAATGTGCCTGTCAGATCTATGGATAAGGGAAGTTTATGACTGAAAAAGAGACAGAGAGGATCACAGGAAGTAAAATTTAGTTTAACTGATTATATGAAATTGAAAAGGGTTTGCTAATGCAGCCAAAACTGTAAGAAAAAAAAAAAAGAAACTGGGCAGAAAATTTATAGCAAGTTTCTCTTCTAAAGGCCTCCTTTCTTAAATATATCGAGAACTGAGCCAAATCTATTTTTTTAAAAAAAGCCATTTCCCAATTCATTTATAAACTGGCCAAAGGATATTAATAAGCAGTTTTCAGAAGAAATTAAAGTATAAAGAGTCACATAAAAATGTTCTAAAACATTACTGATTAGAGAAATGCAAATTAAAACAACTCTGAGATACCATTTACACCTATGAGACTGGCTAGCATGACAGTTTGTTAAAAGAAAAAAGGACAAATGATGGAGGGGATGTGAAAAAATTAAGATACGAATGTGCTGGCAGTGGTGTTATGAAATAGTCCAACCATTCTGGAGAACAATTTTGGACCACGAAACTGTGCCTACCTTTGACCCAGCAATGCCACTATTTGGTCTATATCCCCCTAAAAAAAAATCAAAGAAAAGTGAAAAGGACTTTTTTATGTACAAAAATATATAGATAGCAGCTATTTTTGTGGTGTCAAAGGACTGGAAATTGAGCGGATACTCATCAACTGGGGAATGGCTGAACAAGTTGTGGTATAGAATTGTGATGGAATACTCTTATGCTATGACAAATGATGAACAGGATGATTTCAGAAAAATCTTGGAAGACATATGAACTCATACAAAGTGAGATGAGCAGAACCAGGAGAACACTGTACACAGTAACAGCAGTACTATAAAGATGATCAACTGTAAAAGACTTAGTTATTACTCTGATCAAGACAATAATCTAAAACAATTCCAAAGGACTTGCGATGAAAAATGCTATCCATTTCTGGAGAGAGAAATGATAAACTCTGACTACAGAATGAAGCACAGTTTTTGTACTTTTATTTTTCATGCACGCACATGCATGCACATAAAGGGGTGTGTGTGGGTGTGTGTGTGGGGGTGGGTGGGTGGGTGGGTGGGTGTGTGTGTGTGTGTGTGTTTTCTCTTCTACAACATGGCTATTATCAAAATGTTTTAAATGCCTTCCTTCACGTGTATAATCGATAATTGCCTTCTTAAGGGGTGGAGGAGGAAAGGAAAGGAGAGAATGTGAAATGTAAGAATTTTTTTAAATGAATGTTAAAAAAAATTTTTACATGCAATTGATAAAAATTTAATGAAATAAATAAAAATATTTAAATTTGTGTTACCAAAAATTATGTGAAAAGTAATTCATGGGGCATTTAGGAACTTTATTTAGTAACTTTCTTTTTGTAACTTAAATTTTTAAATCAAAGGAATATGGTCAAATAAAATCTTGTTAAAAGACTACCTTAATTCATCAAAGAAAGCAATTTATACATTATGGCCAAGTTGTATTTATACTACGGATGCTTCAACACTAAGAAAAACAATCAACAATAGTTAATCATTAAGAACAAACATTCAAAAGGATATGGTCCTTGTTGAATGCTACTATTGGGACAACAACATGCTCTGCTTTTGTAGATTCCAAGTAGGTCTGTGACAATAAGCCCACACTCATAGTTTCACCATTTTTGGTAAAAATAATTGCATCTTTTCCTATGCGCATTGAGCCTGACTTGAATCCATTTCCATATAATCCAATTGGGACACGACCATTCGCTGAAATTTTATCACTAAAGCCAAAACTAGAATCAAAGAGATTAAAAATATAAGTAACTAAACATAATATTCAACAAAATGTAATGTATTACATACAAAGAGAAAATTAATAGCATGGGAAATGAGGTTCAAAACTTCACTGAAGAAAGTAACTCCTTGAAAATTAGAATTAGTCAGAAAGCCTAGGAGTGACGGTTTTAATCTTTTTTTTTTATCTTTTTTTTGGAAGGAGGAAGGCAGGGCAATTGGGGTTAAGTGACTTGTCCAAGGTCACACAGCTAATAAGTGTTAAGTATCTAAAGCTGGATTTGAACTCAGGTCCTCCTGTCTCCAAGACCAGTGCTCTATTTACAGCCACCTAGCTGCCCCAACCCTTTTAATCTCAAAAGAAGAATAAAAAGGGTGGAGAAGAAAACACAAGGAGAAAACGGGAAGGGAGAGGAAGAATGGGGAAAATTATCTCACATAAATGAGGTAGACAAAGAGGAATTCTATACAACAAAGTGAATTGGGGGAATAAGAAGACCTTGAAACTCACTCTTATCTAAAGTGGTTAAAGGAGGAAAGAATACATATACATACAGAGATGGGTATTAATGAATAGGGAAATCAGAAAGGAGCTAAGGAAAAGGGAGAGTAATAAGGGAGGGAAAATTAAGGGATGCATCAGATGCAAAGCACAAAGAGGGAGTAGGTTTTTACGTACAAGTATAAATACAATAGGATGAAGGGAAATGAACATGTAGTTAAGTGTAAATGTGACTGAGATTAACCTATAAAACAGAAGACAGAATGGATTAGAAACAAGAATCTAACCATCTGTTTTTGACAAGAAAAACTCAAAACAGAAAAATTCAGAGTTAAAATAAAGTGCTAGAACAAAAGCTATTATGCTTCAGAAGAAGTAAAAAATGCCTAAGTAATAATCATTATACCAGAGGAAGTAAAAGCAAAAACAAATGTAATTAAAAAGAGAGAACCAGATAAATATTTTGGTAAAAAGTAACAGACAATGAATTGATGCCAATATTAAAACACACACACAATATATGTATATATGGACTAAACAGCATGGCATCTAACTTTTTAAAAAGTTAAATGAATTAAAGGAAAAACAGTAAAATTATAATAATGAGAAACCTAAGTTTACTCCTCTCAGACATAAATAAATCTAACCGAAAAACATGCAAGAAATAAGTTGAGGATTTGAAGAGTTTTAGAAAAGTTAGATATGCTATTGAATGGAAATAGAAAGCAGTATGTCTATTTCTCAGCCACGCATGGTATCTTCAGAAAATTGTTTATTAGGACATAAAGACCTCCCAAATAAATACAGAAAAGCAGAAAGATTAAATTAATCTTTTACCAACTATAATTCAGTAACATAATATATTCTAAAGGGTCTTTGATGTGAATGTTAAAAATTACTTGAAAAAAAATAAGTTAATCTAAAAGAACAGGTGAGCTGAAGAACAAATCAGGGAAATAATAATTTCATTAAAGATAATGACAACAGTGAGACAACAAATCAAAATTTGTAGGACACCAAAGCAGTACTTAGGGGAAAATCTGTATCTCTAAACATTTTCATCAATTAAAGAGATAGAGGCAGTTAGGTGGCACAGTGAATAGAGCACCAGATCTGGAGTCAGGAGGACCTGAGTTCAAATCCGGCCTCAGACACTTCAGACAAAGCTAGCTGTGTGACCTTGGGCAAGTCACTTAACCCCAATTGCCCTGCTCCCCCCCTCCAAAAAGTGGGGGAAAAACCCACAAATAAAGAGAAAAATAAAAGATTAATGAATTGAACATGTAACCAAAAATAAAAACTAGAAAACCAACAAATTTAAAACACCAAAATAGAAATACTGAAAATCAAAGGAGAGATCATCAAAATTAAATTTTTTAACTGAATAAATAAAACTTGGAGATGGCTTTAAAAAGTGACTGATAAAATGGCCTAAGGCTAATTTAGCTTTTAAAAAGGAAAACCAAACTTTTGGCATCAAAAATGAAAAGGGGGAGTTAATTAATAAAGGAGAAATAAAAGCAATTATAAGTTATTTCTTCCAACTATGTAACGAAACTGACAACCTAAATAAAATAAATGTATATTTTTAAATAATTTAAAATATAATTAAAAATATAATTTCATTTAAAAATATAAATTATCCTGATTAATGAATGGGAAATAGAATACTTAATGCTTAATACTCCATCACAGAAAAAAGAAATTTAACAATCAATAAATGAACTCACACTAAGAAAAAATCCTAGGATCAGAACAATTTACAAGAAAATTATACAAAACAATTCCAATACTTCATAAATGGTTTGAAAAAACATATAAAGAAGAGATCCTACCAATTTCCTTCTATGACACAAATAGTATTGATACCTAATTAAGGGAGGCTCAAAAGAGAAAACTATAGTTCAATTTCCCTAATGAATACTGTCAAAAAAAAATTACATAAAATATTAGTAAGGAGACTATGGCAATATAACACGAAAACCATACACTATGCCAGGCTGGATTTATACTAGGAAAGCAGGACTGGCTGAATATCAGGAAAGTTATAAACATAATGACCACATTAATTAAAAACATGATTATTTCAATAGATGCAGAAAAACCTTTTGACAAAATATAATATACCTTCTGTTAAAAACACTAGAAAGTGTTTTTAAAAAAGGAATGATACCTAGTATATATTTAAAATCAAGAGCTAGCATTACATGTATTAGGGATGTGCTAGAAGCCTTCTGAATAAGATCAACTAACAAAGAAACAAAAGAAATCATCAAAAGCTATTTCACCCAATTATATGCCAATAAAATTGGCAGCCTAAATGAAACGGATAAATTTTTACAAAAATATAAAATGCCAAGATCAACAAAAAGAAACAGAGTAGCTTCATAGGCTAATCTCAGAAAAAGAAATAAAACAAATCATAAATGAATTCTGAAAGTGGGGGAGGAGGGAATCCAGGGCCAAAGAAGGTTTACAAGTGAATTCTATCAACTGATAATATAGCAATAATTAATATCTATTAATTCTAATCTTACATAAGCAGTCTGAAAAAACAGGAAAAGAATTCTCCCATAATAAACATTTAAAACCAAGAGTCCCTATTACAACTTTTCTTAATCACTTAATTTACTGGAGAGACTCTTATTTATCCCTATTACACATAACAAGGGTACAGTACAATATGATATGCTTATCAGCATCTGGACAAGCTCACCATCCACAAGAAATACCTCTTCAACTTGGATTCTGGACTATTCTTCATCACAATGTAAGTATCTCTGGCAAGCATAATAGCTCCCAGTTTTGTGCCTTGCCTGATGTTTTATGATCAGGGTGACTCCATGCCACAATAAGTCATCAGAGTAGGACTTTGCAGAGAACTGCAGTTAATCAGTTTATGAAACTCATTATCCTAAAGTGATATACAACAAGTACAGATTCAGAAAAGAGGGACTGGATCTATATCAGGAATGTGGGGCTAGCAACAACACTTCCTTCCATCCTGCTGCTAGGAAATTGCTGGTTGATTGGGCACACCTGCATGCTAGGAGAATCACTAATGGTATATAGATAACATATTTCCTTTAATTGTCCAAGGACATCTAGTGGTAAGAGAGATAACAAATTTCCTTTAACTAAAAGTGATTTACAGGGCAGCTGAACTTTTAAACTTAACCCAATGAGGAAAACTGGTCATTATAGGAAAGCTAAACTTTTAAACTTACAAATTTCTGAACTTAAAGCTAAAGAAATGTAACTTTAGGCAGTTTTACAAAATGTTGCTGGTGATACAGAAACAATTACAAAAGGGAATCCGAATCAATTTATTTTTCTCATTAACCAACAGGAATATGGAAAGATGAAATTTGTTAGGAGGAGCAGATACATTAAAGTATACACAAAAAAGGAGGGAAGGGAGGGGATTGGAATTAGAGATTAAAAGAAGCTATTACAGAGCTCAGAGAAAGCATTTCATTAATTTCATCAAATTTCAAGGGGCTGACAAACAATGCGTGTATTGAGAAAAAAGATGTACTGACACCACAGTGCTTCTTGCAAAAAATTTTGGAGGAAAAAATGTTTCAAGCAGAAATGGAAATGCAATAAGAAGGGTAGGAAAACCATAAAGGTGAGGTATATTACAAGAGTCGTGGGAGATGAAAGGGGAACTCTTCATCCCATATAAAGTTACTGTCATCAAACTCTAGAAATGGGTAGTTTGTAAAAACTTATCTGTAAAAACAAGTCATGAGAAGATAAAACAGCCTTCTTTTATACCAGTACAGTTACAATATTTAGATTGTAGTTGCAGGGGAACTTCAAAGATCTATCTTTTTTTCAATAACTTCAATTAAAGGCATGGATGACACGTATATAAAATTTACAAATGAAACAAAGTTGGTGGGCATGGCTAACATGGTAGAAGATAGGAGCCAAACTATTCTCCCAAGACTAGGATGCTGGATCAAATCTAATCTGATGAAATTTAACAGGCATAATTGTGAAATCCTGTACTTAAGTTCCAAAAGTCAACTTCCTAAGTATAAGGTAGGGGAGCACTTTATTCTGAAAAGATTCTAGGAATTTCTAAAACTCATAATACACAGCTTTCCAAAGGGTAAGTCTTCTGATATTCCCCTTCACTTTAATCTCTGACCAGAAACCACAGGTTATACTTCAGTCTTAGCTGGTCACACTGTTTAATGAAAAATTTCTGAAAAAAAAATAAAAAATAAAAAATAAAAATTAAAAAGTTTCTGGTAATTAAATAATATAAACTTCAGTGGTTGTCAGTTAATTTCATCAGAGCATATTCAATAAGGTCCCCTGCAACTGTGATCTGGTCAAAACTAAAAAGAGAGCATTCTAGGAGAAATATAAAATTTAGGTAGGACAGTTATTACCTCATGGACCTTACAGAACAGTGGAAGTCAAAATCAGTTTATAAAACATGACACAAAGTACTGGGTGAGGTCCAAAGCAGAACCTAACAGAAGGATAAAGGAAAGCTTCATGGAAGTAGTGGCATTTAAGTTTGGTTTTTAAAAAAATACAAAAGACCAAAAGCAAGAATGAGGAGATTCAAGAACTAAGTGAAGGCACAGAAGGAAGGGACATGAAACATTTGGGGGACAGAGAAAACCAGTATGGTTAGAAATGTAGTATACATGGGAGTTACTAATATGTCTGGAAAAGAATTATGGGGCCGAAAGGACCTTGAAATCCAAGTAAAAAATTGTTTTCTGAACTTTACTTGGTAAGTAATGGAGAGACACTAAAGATTTCTGAACAGAATACCATAACCAGTTATGCCAATGAGATAGGCCTTTCTTAGGTAATTAAAAAGTACAATACTGGAAACACAGTAAAAGCTTAATAAATGCTTGTTGACTGACTGGCAATACTAATAGTATAATGAAGGTCAAGAAGGCTAAAGTACTGAGGAAATGGGGAGAAAACGAAATGAATTAGAGGGCTATGAACAGAGGTGTCAAATAGGAATGGAGAGAAGGGAATAACTGAAATATCAATGGATCAAAAGATCCAAAGCTGGAAGGTACCTGAGCAGCCATCTAGTTCAGCCCCCTACTTTTACAGATGAAGAAAGGAAGACCTAGGGAGGTTATGGCCCAAGGTCATGTTATCAGGTGAGAGTTGAACTCTTGTCCTAACTCCAGAGGCCCATACTCTTTCCACTCTGCTGCCTGTCTCCCAATAATAATAGCTGACATGAGTATAGAATTTTGCACTTTTGTTGTTGTGGCGGTGTTGCTAGTTAATAAAGTGACAGATAGAGAAGAGTCAAAAATTACTTTGTAGACATGAGAGAGTCAGAGAATGGTCATAACAGAGATAGTGAAGTAGGATGGAAAACCAAATTTAGGGGAAAGATGAAATCTTTCTTGCACATACTGAGTTTAAGATGCCAATCGAACTTATAGGAGGAAATCTCCTATACAGAGGTGGAGAAAATAATTTAGGATTTTAAAAGATGTCAGGACTTGAAATCTGAAAATCATTAAAACAGATATGGTAGGTGAAATTATGCAAGCAAATGACAACATCAACAGAGTAGAGGGAGTAAGATGTGTGGCCAAGAAGTATATTTGAAAAATAACTCAGAGTGAAAGGATGATCATCCAGTGAAAGAAGGTTTAAAAAAATTTTCTTTTATTGAAAACAATCAAACACAAACACTTAAAGAAAAAAAAAAAACACAGGGGAAAAAAAAGCACCAAAAACTGCATATTTCTGTTGCTAGTTTTTTGTAAGCATCATATAAATTTCAACAAATTAGTAATTAATTTTGTCTCCCCTATACTTTTTTCTCTTTTGCATTTCGAAATCTCTTTCATTGGTATACTTCCTTTTTTCTATCACTACCCATTAACTCACCTTACTTCCTACCGAAATACGCATAACAAATCCGCACAATCAAGTAAAACAAATCTGTACATCAGCCACAGCTCATAGCATTCCTGATTCTGTCCCTCTACCCCATCACCTCTCTCTCAAGAGGGAGGAAGCAGGCTTCACCATTGTTCTTTGGAAGTCATGACTGACTTGCTTTGCTCAGAGTTCTGAGGTCTTACAAAGTTGTTTACTCACATATTATTATTCTTGTCATCATGTAAATAGTTTTCCTGGTTCTGCTCATTTCACAATGCATCAGTTCATAGGTTTTTCAATAGTTTCAAATTCAGCCTATTAATCATTATTTGTCAAGAAAATATTACGTTGCATTAATTCCCTGATTTTTATTTTCAGTTCTTTGCTAAGAGAGTCCTGCTATACATTTTCCTCTATCTTTAATGTCCTTTGAGAATACAGAAAAATATTCTAAAAGAGCAATTAGATGAATGCACTATAAAAAAAAAACCAATAAAGGATTCAACCAAAGATTTATATGAATTTATGTGAGCAAGGAAAAAAAAGGAACCAGGAGAATAATATACATTATGATTATCATAAAATAAATGAAAAATAAACTAAAAGGAAGTACAACTCTGACTAAAAGTGATAATCAGTCATGTTCTCAGAGAATAAATGATGAAACATAGTTCCCACCATTTAGTGCAGAGGTAAGGGATGAAGAATGTGCAATGTTTCATGTGAATAGAGCACAGTGGAAAGACTGGTAGGCCTAGAGTCAAGAGACCTGAGTCCCAAACCATTTTCAGATATTTACCAGCTATGTAACCCTGAGCGAGTCATTTAACCTCTTGCCTCAGTCTTCTCAAATGTAAAATACAGATAAAAACAGCATCTACCTCCTAGGACTTTTCTGAGGATGAAAAAAAATAAAAATTGTCAAGTGCTTAACATAGTGCCTGGCACATAGAAAGAGCTATTTTAAAAATTATTACTATTATTATTATTATTTCCCCATAAGTCTTCTTTTCCCCAGATTAAATAGATCCACTTCCTTTAACCAGCGAGTGCCAATAGATGTCTAAATTGCTGCTATTTAAATTCATGCTTCCAGTCATCCAAATCCAATTTGTCTCCTGTTATTCCTTATTGTGTTCTGGTATTTTATAACATACCCCTAAAACTTTACTTCTATTTACACATCTACTGATTCTCACCCAAGTGTTTTTCTCCACTATGATTCTCCCCTCAAGTTTCTGGTTTTTCCCAAATGAGTATATTCCAAAGTTAACCATGCTATCTTCTCACTAATAAGATTTATATTGTAAGGAAATGTAATTTCCCACAAAATACCCCTTCTCACCTAAAATCAGAGTTAAATAATGGACTGGACAAATCTGGCAAATATTTAAAACTTTAAACACTTATGTATAACATAACTTGCTCACAAGTTCTCAAAGTATGTCAGACAGCTAACAAATGATCAATATAAAAAAATAAGTTTTAAATTCAAGAATTATCCATGAAATGTTCCACATTCCATCAGCTTACTAAAAGATGACTCAAAAACACGATCTTTACTGTGGTAAAACTATGCCATCAGAAAGGAAAAAAAAACAATTATCTTTAGGTGTCTGATCTCTCCAAATACTGCAATCTGATCTGATCAAATAAAGTAGCCTCTGATAACATATTCTGAAATGTCTAAGAATACAAAAGTCAAACAGAAACTACAGGAGCCAGGTCTGGTCATCCTACCAATTCTCTGCTTCCTCAGGGGCTCTTTTCTTCAGACCTACCTGCCTTCTGTTTGCCGCTTGGCCATCAAATCTGCTGTCAGTTAGCAACAGCTTAGTTGAGAACATGGTAACTTGCTACTCCAGGGCTATCTATAACCTTAACCCAAGGAATGACACAAAAATATCAGTGAAGGAAAGGTATTCAAAGGTATTCTGAGGGAAATTTTCCCCCTCTTCAGAAGAAATCAACAACACTGAAACAGGTTACAAAGCAAATTGTCACATTTATGGATTTTGTATCACACTTCAAAACAAAAAAAGACAATCTAAGTCAAGAGACTAAACACATAAACTAACAGTTTCAAGGAATTAGATACATTTTTACCCACCTTAGCATTTTATGTAACTTTTCTGAAGTCATGCCATTTCCATTGTCAGTAAATGTCAAGCATATGTTGTCATTTATAACTGTTTTATCAATCCATATCTGCTTAGCATTCACGTCAGGATCATAAGCATTATCTAAGAATCATCAAAAAGAGAGTCTTATTTTCTATCAAGCAATTCATGGTGGTTGTTTTTTTATTTGAATGTAACAGTTGGTTAAGACACTTCAAACAGACACTGGTTTAAAAGAGGATATTAATTTTTAAAAAAAAGTATACCAATTAAAAAGTTTAAGACAACTCAAGACAACTCTACAAGTCTCAGGATGGAAGGAGATGTCTACATTCAGAGAAAGATCTAGAAAGAACAGAGTTTAAATGGAGACTGAAACAATCTACATGTTATCGTTCTTTTCCATGTTTGGTTTTGTTTCTTCTTTCCCATTGTTCACTCCATTGGATACAACCTTCTTTACAACCAGACTAAAATCCAATGTAAAAGTATTTGCAGATCCTATACGTGATTGCATGTCGCCATGGGGTGGGAGGGGAAAAAATTTGAAATTCAAGGGATTGTGGGACTGAATCTTGTAAACTAAAAGTAAACAAATCAATTAATAAAAATAAAAATAAAAAAGTTTAAAATGCTACAATTTCCAGAAATGCATGATGTATAATCTTTAGCTAACACAATTTCTACAATAATTTTACATTAAGTATTAATTACAGTAAAATTCCTATTATATTTAAAATATAATAAAGGGTGAGTTTTAGTAGCAGACAGGGGTTGCTTGAATCAGAATTTATGAAGCTAGAGTAACTAAACAAAGCAGTGGTACAAGAATATTTCAACCCTTCAAATGTTAGATTTGATCATTTGACAATTTATACTTTTGTCAAATGGATACAGGCAGAGGGAAGGCAGTAAAGGAAGTTGGCAACAGTTATTTTTCAAATTTAATGGTGGAAAAAAGGCCAAATATAATGGTGATTTTTCAACCAATTACAAAAATAAGACTCTAAACAATTCATAGTACAATTATTCAAATTGAGAGTAATGTATTACCCAGCCACAGTTTCTGACATCTTTCACCCTTCTACAATTGTCTCTGAAAGTAAGAAAAATAAAACAAAATCCATGTAACTGGCAAAAATTTAACTTGTGAGAGGAAAATAAAGTCATAGAAAGAAGAAACAAGATTATTAGAGTTCATTAAATAATTCCACATGGAGACTGGCTTCACCTTTGCTGAGCAGTTTGTCTCAGCTCTATGACACTGTCACTATGACAATCTTGTGAAGCCTATGGACCCCTTCTCAGAATAATCTCTTAAAATACTTAAAACTACAAAAGAAAATAACAATATTGAAATATGCTTATCAACTTTCTTTTAAAGTTTATAGATCGCAGGTTAAAAACCTCTGCCTTACTACTGAGGAAGAATGTACTAACTGATAATCTAAGGTTCCTAAGCACATAACTCACTAGGAGAAAAAGCAGGGAGTCCTAGCCCAGACAACAATTGTTGCCAGAAAGCAGTTTCAGAAATGACACAGACTTAGGGCTTATCCAAGATAGCAACAAAATAGATGATAAAGGAATAAGGATAACACTTCCAAAAATATAACGAACGAAGTAAAGGCCAGGAAGAATTTTTCACAAAGAATGTGTTATGTTTATGCTTCTCAATATCGTAACAGTTACATGAACACGAAGTATAAATCAATGTTTATCCTAAAAGAGAAAGTGAAAAAACTGGAAAGAAATCTTCTACTTTCCAATTTATAACACAGAAAAAAATGGTACTATCTGAAAAACAAAAAGGATACAAAGAGACAGAGAAAACCCTCATCAGTATTACAGTAGCTGGAGGCAGGAAGAATAAGATGTAAAAAAAGAATGGAAGAAGGTCCCTATAGTATCTGTGGCTAAGGAATAGATGTAATGGTTCTTCCTGTAGAACAGGCCTGCACAGCACAACATGCCACCCACAGGCCACTCTGGCCCCACATGCCATATGTTATGCAGAATATAAGACTCCTTAAAGGACTGCCTCACATTTATATATTCAGCACTTCATATAGGACATGACTTGTTAATTGGCTGATCCCCAGAAAGGAGGGTTCTTAACTTGGGAATGTGGATAAGGGCCATGGACAGTTTTCAAGGGGTCCATGAACTTAGAAAGGGGAGGGATAAAAAAAATCTTTATTTTCTCTAGACCAGTGGTTCTCAACCTGTGGGTCACAACCCCTTTGGGGGTCCAACGACCCTTTCACAGGGGTCACAGGGGTTGCCTAAGACCATCAGAAAACACATATTTCTGACGGTCTTAGGTAAGTCCCCAGGCGGGTCTGCCCACATGCAGATACTCCCACATATGAGTATTAAAGGGTCAAGGGTCTCGGCATTAGGAAGGTTCAGAACCACTGCTCTAGACCCTAAATGAAATTTTAGCATTTCCTTCAATTATGAATGTAGGCAACAAACCACAGTAGTATTAAGTTTCTTCAGACTGTCACAACACAAAAAAGGCTAAAAGCCCCTTCCACAGAGGCAATCTTAAGAACCAGAAACTTTCTGTACTACAATAAATGTTTGTAACAATCCACAGATGTTATGTGAAATCTAATCATATTTAGAAAGTAATGAGTATTGGTTATTGGTACCTTAGCACTAAACTTCAGCAGGGAATCATTTGTCACCTGAAAGAGCAAGGTCCCTCAACGAGCTGAAGTCTAAGTCTTAAAGCAGAGGTATCAAACACATGGCCAGCAATCCTTGCCCCCAAACTAGATTAAAATGTAACTGGGAAATACTTAACAAAATAAATATATGATACATAATATTAATATGTGGTTTTCTAAGTCAATATGCAGGCAGCAGGGGACCTTAAGTATGGTTTAGTGTCCCCCATTTTTATTTGAGCTTGACACCACTAATCCAAAGGAACTGTATCATATGATATGGCTCTGAATAAACTGAACTGAATGCTGTAACTATTGAGTTACTATGACTGACCTTTTTGAAAGATGTTGGAGAAAAGCAGAGGTACCATAGAACTAGAAAAGGGCAAATGCTCTCATGTGCAAAAAGGTAAAGAACACTGAATAATTATATTACTGAAAAATTATAAGCCAATGCGCTAAATTTCCTGGCAAAATTTTAAACACACTATTAGAGGAGTTGTTTCTGAGTATTTTAGAAAAGGAAGCAGCAATCATGAAAGGCCAAAAAAGCTTCATCAGGAACAGGTCATGACAAAATAAGCGTATTTACTTTTCTCATAGGGAAGTAGGCCACAAGGAGGCTGAATCTTCAGTCAGAGGATATGGGTTCAAATCCTAACTCTACTTATTACTTTTGTGACCCTCAACAAGCCACTTAACCTTACTAGGTTTCAGTTTCCTCACCAGTTAAATGAGGAAGTGGAACTAGATGATCTCTGAAATGCCTTCCAAATCTATCATCCAATAATTCTAAACTGGTAGATCAGGAATGCTGCTTAAATTAGCCTTATGACCAAGGGAGAGAGATATGGATTAGAACAGAAAAATGGATTTGAGACTGTTAGACTCTGAGGTTTTAATTCACATACAGACTAGCAAAGGTGACAAAACTGAAAATAACAGTTTTTGGAGGGGCTAAAAGAAAACAGGTACACTAAGGAACTACAGGTGGAACTGTAAATTGGAATAGCTCCTCTGGAAAGCAATATGGAGCTATGCCTTCTCAAAGTCACTAAATTGTGCATACTCTGTTTTGTTTGCTTTTTAAATTTAATTAGATGCAATAGGAAGCCATTAGCATTTAGCAGTAATTATAATAGTTAACATTTATATAGCACTTACTATGTGTCAATGCTTTACAATAATTATTTCATTTAAGTCTCACAACCTGGAACAATAGGTGCTATTATTATCCCCATTTTACAGATGAGGAAACTGAGGCAAACAGGTTAAATGACATGCTCCTAGTAATACATATGTAAGTATCTGAAGCTGAATTTGAACTCAGGTCTCCCTGACTCCAGGCCCAGCCCTCTATCCACTGCACCACATAGCTGCACTCACCATTTTTGGTTGCTCACTTTGGACACACTGCAGCTTGTTGGCATCATTTCCAAAATTAATTTATATGTTGTTTGACTAGTAAAGGAGTAACATGGTCAGAATGGTGCATTAGAAATATCACTCTGATTGTGGAAGGCAGAGACTTGAAGCAGGAAAATCAGTTAGGAAGCTACTGTAATAGCAGGGAGAAAAGAGATTAGATGCAAGAGATGTTATAAAAATAGAAAAAGCAACAAATTCAGTAGGTAGGGTGGGATAGAATGAGGAATTATGGATGATGGAAATCTAGAAGGATGATGGTATCCTCACCAGAAATGATAAAGTTTCAAGTTCAGTTTCAAAAGTTCAGTGGACATCCAAATTGAAATATCCAACAAGTAGTTGAAGATATAAAATTAGAGCTCAGGGTGCAGACAAGGTACATCTATACAGACATCTATAGATTTGTGAATAAAAGGAAAAGAGATGACAATAATACCCATGAGAACTAGTGAGGTCATCAGGTGAGAGAACAGAGAGAAAATGACCCTGAATAGAGCAAGAGAAGTTGAACACAAAAGAGCAATCAAATAGGAGGAAATTCAAGAGAAAGTAGCCTCACAAAGACCTAGAAAAGAGTTAAGTACTCAAGATCAGGTGGTCAACAAGCATTGAATGCTGCATCACAGTCAAAGAGGAAGATGAGAAAAAGTCAAGAGATTTGGTAACTGAGAAAAGAAGATCATAGATTTAGGGCCAAGGGCACCTCACAGGCTGTCTAATCCAATCTGCTCATTCTTACAAATGTAACTGACAACTTTGGAAAGAATAGTTTCAGTTGAATGAGGAGGTCAGAAGTCAGAATACAAAGCTTTTAGAGGTGAAAGTAAAGGAAGTGGAGGCAGCAAGGATAGATGTTTTTTCCCAGAAGTTTGGCTGTGAAAGGGAAGAAAGATTTTAACAGCAAAAGGAGATGATCAAGTGAAGGTTTTTTAACCATGGACATGTTTGTAAGCAAGAGAATGATGACTGAGGGAAGAATCTGGAGAAGACAACAGAAGATAGGATTAAGTGCACATATAGAGGGCTCTCCTTGTCAAAGACTAGGACAGAAAGAATGGAAGAATATAGAGAGTTCAAGAGAACCACAGAGAACGGGAAGGTCATGGTGAATGGTCTCTATTTAATCTGCAAAATATGAGATGAGGTCCTCATCTGAGAGGATGGGGGAAAGGGTAATGGAGAGATCTGAGGTAAAAAGAGAAAGTTCTGAATAGCTTCTGTGGAGAACAGGATAATCTAACCCTAACCCTAAATCCTTTGGTCCTTCATTGACATTCTTCCTATAATTTAAATATTTACGAGTTATAAATTTCCTTGAAAAAGGACTGTGCAGCATATTTGTAGTTACACTGCTGTAACAATTTCAACCTCAGAGGGATGAGCATGTTCACCAGCAAGGAAGGGTTCAGTGACAGTTTAAGTACAACTGCAGTATCTTCAGTAAATCCAGTTAACATAGGAGAGAAATTCCTTTTCTTTCTCCCTCTGAAACAATATCCTTTTTCTGATAAAGAGGATGGCATGCCACTGGGGAATTCTATACCATTTAAGAAAGTTATGCTAGGGGATGGCTAGGTGGCACAGTGAATAGAACACTGGCTCTTCAGTCAGGAGGACCTGAGTTCAAATCCAACCTCAGACACTTAATAGCCATGTGACCTTAGGCAAGTCAATTAACCCCAACTGCCCTACAAAAAGCAAAAAAAAAAAAAGTTATGCTATCCCATTTTTATTTTATCTTTTTATGATCAGAAGTTCCCAAATATTTACAAAATTTTAGACATATATGTGTGTCCATCTATTTTACTGACCTCAGACTGACTTAGAGGAAAATCCCAGGAGAAACCATAGCTTTACAGGGTGAACTTGCTCACAATCTTGTCTTCTGCCCTTTCTATATTCATGAAAAGGCAAGTAAAGTGTTGTGGCTTCCTAACCATTACTATGACTCATCCTAGCACCTAGTGAACTGAGCAAGAATTTATTCTTTTTCATATCATAAAGCCAATACACTTCTCTTATCACCAGAAGGATAGCTATTTAGAAATGAGAAGCATTTCCTATATGGACTTTTGGCAAAAGTGACTCAATCTTCAAACTATACATATGGAGCTCTCATGGAGTCTGTCTTAAGTAAAGAATTTTGCTGCACTGTAACAAGCTCATAATTAAGTCAATAATGGAAATAATCCTTGGAAGATTTTCCCCAGATCACAACAATCTTGTACTGAGAAGAAGCAAATTTAGTTATCCCACAGTGTCTTCATGTACCATCATTTCAATTTGACTTTTCAGTCTCCTCATTTATGAACCATTCCATGAGCTCTGATGTAAAAATTCATTTACTTAAACCCATACTATATAAATATATAAACACGTGTAAATTTCTTTTGTTAAAGAGGTAAAAAAAAAATCTATTACTGAAATTGTAAATTACCTACCTATCAGTTCAGCAACTGCACTGAAAGACCACGTATGACTGGTAGAATTTGTATGCAAAAACTTTGGACACAGCTGAAACAAAAAGAAAAAAGTAAGTTATGTGCAATCTCTATTTTCTTAAGTCTCAAACAAGAGCAATCTTTGGAGTTCTACAATTTGAGTCAACTGGTTTCCAAAAACAAACAAACAAAAAACCCAGAGTTCCTGAAACACATTTTAAACTACTTTAAAGGAACAAAAAGCCAGTATTGTCTCTGGATTGGAGTCATTCTCTAAAAAATTTTTTCTACAATATTGTATTAGGAAGTATTAAAGGAATACTACAGTAACTTTTCCTACTAAATAGGTACAAATCAATTCCTCACTAGAAGGAGCTCCACACCCCTTTCCGAAGTCTTATGTACTAAAACATTGTACGAAATGTAAGTAAAACAAACTAGTGAATGATGGATGAATTAAATTAAGGCTTGTTAGTCTTTTTATAGACTTCCCCTCCTGACCCAGGTTATGGGATTTATCTGTCACTCTGAAACATTCTCCTATAAAGATACTACAGTGATTTAAGATTTGAACATTTTTCCTGGCATTAAAGCAATTCGAAGTTAAAGAAGTACCTTAGGATGCACAAATCCCCTTACAGTCGGTCCTAACAATACATCTCGTTTTCAACTCTCAGAGTGAGGAGACCCCAAATTGGGGCATGGGACCTTAGAAGTAACTTAGTCTAATCAGATCATTTTGTAGATAAATGACTGAGGTATGCAGAGGTTAAATGAATTGTATGAGGTCAAACAACTAGTGTCAAAGGAATCTGAATCTGAATCCTCTGATACAAAATCCAATGGTCTTTCCAGTATTGCCTCGCAATGTTTTCTTTCCTGGTATCTGAAAATTACTTTTAAACAGATCCTTCTTTCCTCTTCACAATAAGCATTATAACTTAAATTCTAATCAGATTTAATATTTTAAATTACTTTTGCATCTACCTAACATATTTGGGTAGAAAATTTAAAGAAACTAAATTATTGAATTAAGGCAAAAGTTGATTCAGAACTGTTTTGAAATGGTAGATGAAATGCAACTTAATCCAATTCACTTCAACATGCGCCTACGACATAATAATATCAGGATTTGGGCATACCAAAAAAAGAAAAGTAAACAATTCTTGCCCTCAAGAAATTTAAACTTTACTAGAACTGTTTAGAGAATGAAGATGCACAATTAAATAAATAACAGCAACAGCAAATTAGAAAAGCCTTCCAGACTTTTATTATGTTTTATAACTACCTCTAAACATCTTACATCAAAATTAGCACAATATTGATTACATAAAATCAAAGTTTCTGATAAAGGCATCATTTCCTAGATATGTAAGGAAGCGATTCAAATTTTTAAGAGTTAAGAGCCATTCTCCAATTGATAGTCAAAGGAGTCAAAGTTTTCAAAAGAAAACATTCATGCTACCTACAGACATATGATAAAATGCTCCAAGTAACTAATAATTTTTAAAATGCAAATTAAAGCTACTCTGAGGTTCTACCACACACTCATCAGATTCGCAAATCAATCAATAAACACTAAGCTCTTACCATGTGTTAGGAGCTGTGCTAAGCACTGAGGATACAAAAGAAGGCAAAAGACAGTCTAGATCAGTGGTTCTCAACCTTCCTAATGCCGCGACCCTTTAATACTCGTATCTGGGAGTATCTGCATGTGGGCAGACCTGCCCGGAAACCAATAGAGGAGTGGTGTCTCGGTTCCTTAGACCATCGGAAATATGTGTTTTCCCATGGTTTTAGGCAAACCCCTGTAACCCTTGTGAAAGGGTCCATTTGACCCCCAAAGGGGGGCATGGCCTCCAGGTTGAGAACTGCTGGTCTAGATGCCCAAAGAGCTCACAGTACAATGGGAAGGGAGGTAACATGGAAACGATTACATACAAACAAGTTATACATAGGATACGTAGAAAATAAGAAAGGGATGGATCTAGAATCAAGAAGAGTTGGGAAAAGCTTTCTGTACAAGATGGGATTATTGTCTATTTATTCTATATATAGCATGCCTGTATGTATGTACGCAGAGTTGAGGAGGGAACATAAGAGATAGGCAAGAAGTATCTTGTTCCACTGTTCCTGAAACAACCAAGAGGCCAGTCTCACCGGATCAGTGTTAGCAAAGGGAAATATAAGACTGGAAAGGTAGGAGGGGGCTAGTTTATAAAAGATTTTGAATGACAAACAGAGCATTTCTTTTTGACCTTGGAGGCAACAGGGAACACTGGAGTTTACTGAGGGGTAAAAGAGGGTATCATGGGCATAACCTGTGTCTTAGGGAAAATCACTCTGGCACCCATGAAGGATGTATTAGAGTAGGGAGGGACTCTGTCAAATAATTAATTTAACCCCTAATTTATTTCAATCATTATTATTCAATTAAGTATGATTGCACAGGGGTAGTGGCTGGTGGTTACTTTTATTATATTTGTCTACTGACACACATTTAGTAATATACAATTAGTCAGTCTGGTCAATTAATATTAGTACATATTTTATATATTTAGAGATAATCAGATAAGGCTAGATTGATTTTTTTTATGCTCTTATATTAAAAAGGTCTGAATATTGGGCTCCAGAGCTAAAGGTAAGTTCACTTGCTTAACCAAAAGGAAGTAAACTAGAAGACCTCCACCCTTTTCTTTTTTTGATTCCTTGGAATTGACAAATACAGTAATAGTGACTGAGCCCAGGCATAGTGGAGATGACCCCACATGAGAGAGATGACTTAATGATATGGAAAACGCATCCCTACTCATTTTTATCCTTCCAACATGGGGAAATGGACACGACCACATAACCAATGGGGATGAACCTTGCCTAGCCATCCTATGGGCATTACTATTGGCCATGAGCTCATTGACCCTAAGCTGAACTGTAGGTTCTCCTGGAGGGTCATGGTATGGGTTTGTCAACCAATGAGATCCTGTATTTTCTCTGTGTCATCTTTCCAAATACTATAAAATCAACACCCTAGAGGAAGGGGGCATCTTAGATCATGAGGAATTGAGGTCCTATTCATTAAAGGGGGCCGGGTCCTTTTAATAAATGGTCATTGGCACAGAGCTCTGTCTCAGTTTCTTTCACTATAGATTAGACATTTTGGGGCCCACAACTCCAGGCAGGCAGAACCACCAGCAGGGTATTGCAATAGCCCAGGTATGAGGTGATATGAGGCCTACACCACAATGGTTCTGGGTGTCAGAGGAGAAAAGAGGTCATATTCAGAAATGTTACAAAGTTAAAATTCATAACACCTGCTAAGTTCCACAGTTAAAATAATAGGGTTTTCTGACTTTCACAACACACAGAAGAAAGCAGAAGGAAGTTCAGAGATTGATAGACAAGTCAGTGTCAGTACTGTCATGCTTAAATTCAATGCTTAGGAGGACAACCAATTAACAGTAGCAATCTCCCAGACTGTAACTGGTAACATCTACATTATGAACTGAGACTACATTATGAACTAGACACACTGAGGAAAAGCATCTTTAGGACTCTAAAAAAAAAAACACAGAAAAGAACTTAGACTTAAGGGGAACTTCATGAAGACATCACAAAGATTTCCATTAACCAAGAAATCTGAACTGTCTTTTTGCCTTATATTATTTTTCATTTTTAATTTTCATTTTTTAATGAACAATTTTTTTCCTCTCCTCTCCTTCTCCTCCCTCACTGGAAAAGAAAAGAAAAAGAAAGAAAAAGAACACTCTTTTAATAAATATGTATAGTCAAGAAAAAACAATTCCCAAATTGGTCATGTCCAAAAATATGTTTTACTCTGCATCTAAAGTGTATACCACCTCTCTGTCAGGAGTAAGGCTTATCATCATAATCACAGATTTCTTAAGTTTTCACAGATTTCAAAGTTGTTTATCTTTACAAATTTTTGGATAAATTGTTCAACCGATTTGCTCACTTTACATACTAGTTTCATACAAGCATTCCTAGATTTCGCAAAAAACTGCCCCTTTCATCATGTAAGGCACAATGGTATTTCATCACATTCACATAATTTATGTGTATTCTCTGACACATGAATCTCAGCACTGCTGTAAAGTGTGTGCCTATCCTCCCCAACTCCAGATACTCTGTATATTTGGGAGGTACCCCAGACTTTTGGGAAATTGTGTTATTATGTGCTCAGTAAGTGCCATTTCTAAAGGTAATTAAGCCTGGCCCTTAATCAATGGGGGGGGAGGGGGAGAGGGTTGGAGTTCTAGCCCATGGTAGTATTCTTAGAACTCTAAAAGGAAAAAAAAAGTCTGATCACTGCGGGGCTGACTAACACAAGTGGGAATTGGGGAAGTAAGTGATCCAAGGGAGCTACATAAAGAAAAAGATTCATGGTTTCACATATACTTACTTCTCTTTTTCTGTTCTTTGTATAAAGGAAGCTCATGTTTATCAAATTCATAATGTTTTAACAGGTTTATTAAGTATGCATTTACAGAAGTATCATGGTACAGTGAAAAGTGCTATAATCATATCAACAATAAAACTAGCAGAAATCATTATCTCAATAGATGCAGAAAAGGCTTTAGACAAAATACAACACCCATTCCTATTAAAAACACTAGAAAGTATAGGAATAAATGGAGTCTTCCTTAAAATAATAGGCAGCATCTATTCAAAGCCATCAGCAAGTATTACATGTAATGGGGATAAGCTAGAAGCATTTCCAATAAGATCAGGGGTGAAACAAAGATGTCCACTATCACCCCTCCTATTCAATCTGGTACTAGAAATGTTAGCAGTAGAAATTAGAAAAGAAAAATAAATTGAAGGAATCAAATTAGGCAAAGAAGAGACTAAGCTATCACTCTTTGCAGATGATATGATGATATACTTAGAGAATCCTAGAGAATCAAGCAAAAAACTACTTGAGACAATAAATAAATTTGGCAAAGTTGCAGGATATAACATGAACCCACAAAAATCCTTGACATCCCTATATATTTCTAACGAAATTCAACATCAAGAGATAGAAAGAGAAATACCATTTAAAGTTATTGTAGACATTATAAAATATTTGGGAATCTACCTGCCAAAACAAACCCAGGACCTATATGAACACAACTACAAAACACTTTTCACACAAATAAAGTCAGATCTAACTAACTGGAAAAACACGCAATTGCTCATGGCTGGGTCAAGCTAATACAACAAAAACGACAACTGTACCTAAATTAAATTACATATTTAGTGCCATACCAATCAATCTACCAAAAAATTTACTTTATAGAAGTAGAAAAAAATAGTAAAAAAAATTCATTTGGAAGAACAAAAGGTCCAGAATATTATATTAAATTTATTAAAAATTATATTAAATTAAATTATATAAACATATTAAATTAAATATAATATTAAAATAGCAGTCATCAAAACTACTTGGTACTGGCTGAGGAATAGAGTAGTGAATCAATGGAATAGGTTGGGTACACAAGACCCAGCAGGCAATGACTATACTAATCTACTGTTTGATAAACCCAAAGATCCCAGTTTTGGGGATAAGAATTCACTATTTGACAAAAACTGCTGGGAAAACTGGAATACAGTATGGCAGAAACTGGGCATAGACCATTATCTAACACCGTATACTAAAATCAAGTCTAAATGGGTGCACAATCTAGGTATAAAGGCTGATACTGTAAGCAATCTGGGAAAGCAAGGAATAGTTTACCTGTCAGATTTATGGAGAAAAGAGGTCTTTATGACCAGAGTTAGAGAGCATTATAAAATGCAAAATGGATAATTTTGATTACATTAAATTGAAAAGTTTCTGTACAAACAAAGCCAATATAACCAACATTAAGAGGGAAGTGGGAAATTGGGGAAGAATTTTTACAACCCATGTCTCTGATAAAGGTCTCATTTCTAAAATATACAGCAAATTAAGTCAAATCTATAAGAATACAAGTCATTCCCCAATCGACAAATGGTCAAAGGATATGAACAGGCAGTTCTCAGAGGAAGAAATTAAAGATATCTATAAGCATATTTTAAAAAATGCTCTAAATCACTACTGATGCGAAAAATGCAAATCAAAACAACTCTGAGGTACCACATCTCACCAGTCAGATTGACTGAGATCAGAAAACAAGAAAATGATAAATGCTGGAGAGGATGTGGAAAATTTGGAACATTAATGCATTGTTGGTGGAGTTGTGAACTGATACAACCATTCTGGAGAGCAATCTGGAACTATGCCCAAAGGGCTATAAATAAGTGCATACCCTTTGACCCATCAATACCACTTCTAGGGCAGTATCCCAAAGAGATCATAGAAGTAGGAGGAAGACCTGTATGTACAAAAATATTTATAGCAGCTCTTTTTGTGGTGGCAAAGAACTGGAAATTAAGGAGATGCCCATCAACTGGGGAATGGCTAAACAAGTTGTGGTATATGAAGATAATGGAATGTTATTGTGCTGTAAGAAATAAGGAGCAGACAGACTTCATATTTCCCTGGAGAGACTTATACAAACTGATGCTGAATGAGAAGAGCAGAACCAGGAGAAATCTGTACACAATGACAGATACAACGTATGTGTGATGACCAGCTTTGACAGACTGGACTGTTCTCAGCAATGCAGGGTTATAAGACCTCCAAAAGACTCATGATGGAGAGAGATGTCTACATTCAGAGAAAGAACTAGAAAGAACAGAGTTTGAATGCAGATTGAAGCAAACTACCTGCTCTCTTTCTTTTTGTTGTTTGCTTTTGTTTCCTCTTTCCCATTTGTTCATCCTTCTTTACAACCTGACTAATGTCTAATGTGAAAGTACTTGGAGATCCTATACTTGACCGCATACCGCCATGGGGAAGAAAATTTGAAATTCAAGGGATTGTGGAACTGAATCTTGTAAACTAACAATAAATAAACAAATTAATAAAGACCAAAAAAAGAATGCAATATCTAAAGTCAAAAGATTACTTTAAAATCAAATTACAAAAGATTACTGGGCTTACTTTGGCTCTACTGCTTATCCTGTGTGACCTAGGCAAATCATTTAACTTCTCTGGACCTCAGTTTCTCAATTTGTAAAATGAAAGGTTTAAACTATATGACCCTTAAGATTCTTTCCAGTTCTAAATCGATGAGCCTAAAAATTTTAAGCCTGGTATGGAATGGCAGTATTTTAAGATAGTCAAGAACCCCAGAACTGGAAACCTCATTCAAATTTTGGCCTGTCATCATGTACTCACCCATTTTCTAAAGTGAGGACAGTATCTATACAATGTACCTCAAAAGGTTGTTGTGAGGCCTGAACAAAGTAATGTATGTGGAAAAATACCATCTCAAGTAAAGTGCTTAATAAACTTGAACTATCATTATTTATTCCATCACCCAAGGCTTTCCATGAGACCATACTTTGCAAAATCTAGATAGAATACAGTCTAGTCAGCTTTTGATTACAGACAGTTCTCTCTTTACTTAAATTTACACTACCATCTGGTAAAGAATTTTGAAAGAAGTCTGCATTCCAAAAAAAACCACCTATGTTAACTTGACTATTCAATATTGTGCAAGCTCGCTTGCTCTCGCTCTCTCTCTCTCTCCCTCTCGCTTTCTCGCTCTCTCTCCATGTTCTCCCACCCTCACCCCACCAAAAAAAAAAAAACAAAAAAAACTTTAAAAAAGAAGAAAACACCTCCATGAAAGCAGAACACATAAGAGACCACATCCACCAGCTGGGACGTGGCTTGAATCTTCAGGAACCCTAAGAGGAGAGCTTTGTCCCACTCTAGCCACCTGCTTGTGTGTCCAGGCTCTGCTCTGGTCAGTCATGCTCTGGTAGGGCACGTTTGTCCCCATGTCACCCCTCTTCTTGTCAGAATCCATGCCAGGCCCCCACATGTCTGCCATCCCTCCCCCGCTTGTTATTCCTCTTGATTCCAACCAGGTCCTATATAGCTGGCCTAGGCATGTTCCTCCTCCTGTTCTGGTCTCTGTCCCTGGTCCCTATGTATCCCTGAACCATCTGCTATTCCCCTCCCTTCACAGACATACAGCCCTCCTTCCTGCCTCCTTCCTTGTCTCTGGCAAATCAACATTGCATAAAAATCTAGAAGTCTGTGGAACAGTCCACTTACATAAAAGGAGTAGCCATCTACAGCTGTAATTTTGTAAATCACTTTATTTCTCCTGCTGTTGCTTCTAATTTCTCAATTTTACCTCTCTGTGAAAGGTTAAGGAGTTAGGTCAAATAAAATTAGCCAATTTGGGGTGAAAGCATTGAGTTGTTAACTATTAAGATTAAATTTGGATCTGATTGGCTAATTTTATTTATTAACACTATAATCCTTGAATTAATAATCCTTGATGTTAATAAGAACATCAGGAATGGTAGTTCAGGCATATAATCCCAACTATCCTGGAGGCTCAGACTGGTAGATGTATTGCCTTCAAGAATTCTGAGCTAATTAACTGTGGAGGGACACTGTATTGCTTTAGGAGAGGTAAAATTGGTCTACATCAGAAAACAGGACAGATCAAAAATTCCATGCCTATCAGTAGTGGAATCAGGCCCATGAGGAGCCCCTATACTTCAGTTGTAGGCAAGACTGGAAGATCCAATCTTACTCATCTTCCTGAGTTCAAATCTGGGCTCAGACCCTTACTAAGTTAGATGACCCTCAGTCTCCTCATCTGTAAAATGAGTTGGAGAAGGAAATAGCAAACCAGTCCAGTATCTTCACCAAGAAAATCCCCTATGGGGTCACAACTGAAAAATGAGTGAACCACAAAAATCTGAGACATGGCAATTTATTTTTAATTTAGCAGGAAATCAAAACAACTTTTTAAAATAATTGGTTATTTACCAAATGCGTAAATTTCAAAAGGTTCTATGTACTAATTGTCTTTCTGAAAAGCTTCAAGATATTAATTTCTTTAAGATATTTCTTGAGAACATATATTGTGGGACATCCTAATGAGGCTTTTGCCCTTTTTGTGTATTTCCACTGCTTAGCAAAGTGCCTAATACATAGTAAACCTTTAATTAAGGTTTGTTTAAATTTATATCTTAATACCTCTCCTAAAGCAATACAGTGTCCCTCCATAGTTAATTAGCTCAGAATTCTTGAAGTCAAGAAATCTACCAGTCTGAGCCTCCAGGATAGTGGGGATTAAATGTGTTTAAAATACCAAAGAATAAAATTAAGTTTCAACAAAATAATACTCCCAGATTTCACAGTACAATTAGAACATCAGTAAGCCATAAGGGATAAATTGACAGCTGCTACGTTCATATTTAGTTCTAACTTGCCCAGCCTGACTGGCAACACTACTGCGCAAGATTGGTTGGCAAGAGTTTATGGTGGTCAAGTACTCCAGTCTGCTACCAACTTTTGACCACAGGGCACTGTTTCTGTTTGAAGTAGAATTTGTGAGTAATTGCACAGCTCAATAGTATTTTTTAATTGTCTGCTTAACAGCACATCACATCAAAGAAGACCAACAGAACACTGGAGGAAGAAAAAAGGATTTTTTATTGAGGATTGAAAATTGCACTGTTCTCTTGTTTCTCTAAAGATGAGATGATCTGCTCATGTTGTGATACTGCAGCAACATTAAAGAGATCCAATGCTCATCAGCACGTAATACTCACAAAGACCACAAATATTTTAAATTAGAGGGAGAGGGGCAAAAGGTGGTATCACAGAAATTAAAAGATAAAAAGCAAAAGCACAGGCAATTATTTTAAAGCAGCAATATGAGCTGGAAACAATGCCACTGAAGTAATTTATAAAATAGCTTATGTAAGGGGGAGAAGGCACAAGATGGAAAGAAAGCCACTTGGGGATGCAGAAATTGTGAAAGAGTGAAAGAATCCTAAGTTATAGGTTGTTTGGACCCTGATAACATTTCAAAGTAGAAACAACTAACTGCCTCTTTCAAAAAGAACCATAACAGATCAGTAGCATGAATTAGCCTTCAACTTAACAAACCAACTTCACGAAATACTTCAAAAGGAAAATTTATTCAATCGCTTTGGAAGAATCAACTGAAGCTACTGACTTGGCACAAGTTTTATACTTCATTTAGATCACAACAAGATTTTCTTTGCTACAAAAAGTTACTTTGGGCACTTTTGCAAAGAGAAAAGAGAGAAGAGATATCTTCAAGAACTCTGAAGATAAATGTTATGAAGCTGGACTGAATTTGGTGTATTTAGTAAGTGTACGTACAGATGGTGCGCCTTCCACGACAGGAAAACATGAAGAGTTTATTGCACAGGTTAAAAAAAGTATTAACAGATCCAGATGCTCTCATTTCTTTTCACTGTTATCTTGCATCAGCAAAATCTCTGTGCTAAAGCTACTATTTTAAGTGACACTTTGCAACAAGTTATAAGTATTATCAACCACATTCACACACACACAACACAACATCATCAGTTTCGTTAACATGCTAAGAGTTGAACGACAAGGTATTCAGTATGGATTTGTCATATTCTGAAGCGTGTTGGCTATCACAAGGACAGATATCAGTCAAAATTTCATCTCTGCAACAAGTTAAATTTTATGAAGAATAGAAACAGCAATGTGAATTATTGAAAGATTTCTATAGGAATGTGCTACATTTCTATGTGATATGTCAAATCATAACAATCTGAATATTTCTTTTTAAAGTAAAAATAAATCTGTATATGATATATGGCAAAAAAATCCAAGCATTTCAAAAAAAAGCTATCTTTTTTCTTTTTTTTGCTTGCAGGGCAATTGGGGTTAAGTGACTTGCCCAAGGTCACACGGCTAGTTTTTGTGTTAAGTGTCTGAGGCCGGATTTGAACTCAGGTCCTCCTGACTCCAGGGCCAGTGCTCTGTTCACTGTGCCACCTAGCCGCCCCAAGCTATCTTTTTTCAAAACACTTCTTCAAAAGGAAATTACAGGTGAACGTTTTCCCCAGTTAGCAAAGGTTACAGATGAGCAGGATGATATATGTGAATCATTTGAAGAACCAATCTGCAGCTGTTATAAACCTCATAATTGGAGAATACAATGAAAGGTTCACTGACTTTGAGAATCATGACATCACACTCAAATCAGCATTTCAGTCTCACCTAGTTGATATCACCAAGGTACATAAAGAACTACAGATGGAACTGATTGAGCTCTCAGTAGATGATATTTTAAAGTCATTATTTGATGCTAAGAAAGATCCAACTGAAATATGGGAAAAGGCAGCAGAATATCCACGCCTTAGGCAACACGCCTGAGAAATGCTTTCTTACTTTTCAACCACTTATTACAGCAAATTTACATTCTCCTACCTAACCCAAGGGCTGATATACATGTAGAGGATCAACTGAAACTGCAGACCACCATGCAACAACCAAATATTCAAATGCTTTCCAACAAAAATCAAACACAACGAAGTCATTAAAAGGTTTGTTAACTTTAAAATTAACAAAAAGTTTTCATTTTTTGAAGTTAAATATACAGTAGTTATATTTTTACAAAATAATGTACATTTTTAAGTGTATCTAATTGAAGTTTCTTGAATGCGGCTTCATTTGATTACAGCTAAATATTAATGTGGCCTTCCCAACATGAAAAGGTTCCCCACCCCTGGTTAGGGACATTTCTCTAACTGAAAAGAAATGCAGCTTCTACTCACTGTTTCTAATTCTTGTCCTCTGGGTCAAGTGCTACAGAAGTCATCTAATTCCTCAACACAAAAGACCTTTAAAACACTTGAGAGCAGCTATTACATCTGCTTTAAAACTTTCTCCAGGTTAAATATTCCTAATTTGTCAACTGATTCTCATTTGACATGATATCATATCAAATCAACATCCTAGTATCCCTTCTCTGGACCCACTCCAGTTTATCAGTACTGTGGGAAATAGTGTAGTAATAGACAGAGTCCCTGCTTCCACAGATACTGCTATACAAGGAATTTGCTAAGGGATATAAATGTTAGCAGGTAAGCACATTCTGTCTTGCAAGAATGATGGTCAGGGCCTGCTAATGTCAGAGAGAGTGAAGCTGGGGGCGTGGCTTGAACTCAAAGAAGTTTATTCTAGGTCACTGAAGGGCAGTAAGATAGGGTCACAAGACAGCATGAACATCCAGATCCCAACCTTTTAGAACAGAAGCTCCTTTTCCTGGAAGTCACTGAAGTCATAAAGAAAAAATTTACTAAGAAGAGTTACACCAAGAAAGACAAGGCAAACTCCCATGAACAAGTTAGAAATCATCTAAAGTCAGGCCATGAAGGAGTCACACCAGAGCTCAAGCTTGCACAAAAATACCTGATGCAAGGATCTGAAGCCAATTAAAGACCTGAAAGACAGTAGGATAGGAGAGGGTCACAAGACAGCATGAGCATCAATAATCAAGGACCTGAATCCGGATCCCAACCTTTCAGAACAGAAGTTAGGGACACAAGCAGCCCCCAGGGGTCACTGCACAGGGACCCAAGGTTCCACCAAAGTAGCAGAAGCAATTTCAGGAAAAGGAGTACCTAGGCAACATGGGCAAGGTAAGGGGCCTGAGAACAGAAAGATCTCCAGCATCCCACTGGGGCTCAGTGTCTTCAAAAGCACCAAAAATAAAAATTGCTACTGCAATTTTTGGTCCCGCAAATATAAAAATATATTCTGAATCACAATATGAAACAATCAATGGGCTCAGATAAGATTGAGCCAGTAAGACACAAAAAGGTGGTAGTCTCACCTCAACATATAATTGGTCACCAAAAATTCTGGCAACTAAGGAGATGTTAAATTTGTATTCCAAAATAGTTACTATAGCAAATACTAGAAAACAGAATTAAAAGGCTTTTTTCATCCTTTATATGCCTTGGTGCAAACACTTAGGAAACTAGCATAAACTAAGTGTTTCCAAAGTGGGAAGCACAAGACAATTCACTAGATGTAAGACAACAAAATCATAAAACAATAAAACTTCTATTTAAATCTAAAATTATTATTTTGCTTCCAGTATATTGCACTGCACTGCAGTTTAGATGTTCCTAGTTTAGACTGTGACACCTGCTTGAGGCCTTCATCACCCAAAAGCCTGGACTGGCCAATCAGAGGATGAATTGAGTCCTTCTGAACTAACATACCAACAAACCTTTGACACTCCCTGAGTGAACCCAAAATCTTCTTCCAGAGCCAGCACCTACAAGATTAAGTTTGCACAGACATCCTGAGTCAATGGCATTTCCTTGCTTTAAGATTTTATAATCTGTACAGCCTAACCCCTTTGAAGGCAAGCTCAGTTCCAATGTAGTTCCACATCCATGAATGCCAGCTTGAGAGAAATAAAATCATGCATACAACTTAATTCTCTTTGCCTTTTTAGAGTGAACTCTGGAGGGTGACAAGATTTATAAAAGTATCTTATTTTAATTTTTTTTAAAAAACCCATAAAATGGACAAATAGCTTCCAAATAATAATGGAAAGAAACTGAAGACTGAAGATGTACTGAACAACCAGAAAATGGCAGACCTGACATTAACTAGCCACATTACAATATAAAAACAATGAAGAGCCAATAAAAAACTATAAATTATCTTCATTTGAAATTTGAACTTAAATCCATTCTCCTTAATGCTGAACTTTACCCTAAATGTGTATTGTGTCTTTACATATTTAGCTAATGACAGAAGAAAATTATCACAATTGACAGGCTTTTGTCTCCGGAAACAAACAAGGTCTATAAAAGGGTTTCTAACGTTCAAAAATCTTGCAAAAATTTCGGTGTATTTCGAACCCAATTGTTAAAGATATGAGAACAGTCCATTTAGTTTAGAAGAACTGACAATGATCAGAAAAGATGGAAATTTACTAGCCAAATTTCAAAAATAACCCCAGCAGAAACTGGTAGATGAGGCTGGAAAATCATGAGTAAGCATAGACAATTCATTTACTTCTTCCATTTCAATTTATCTCCTCCTCTATGTCTTTTAGCTATGACAGCCATTAAAAACCAAGTATCAAAATAAACTGAACTTAAGAACCAGATCTTGAAATTCCTACATCTGAAGCTGAATTCAACTGCATTGTTCTCAATAAAAATATTTTAAATATTTTAGTTAGAGCAATATATGTGTATTGAGCAATAATATATGTAGTAAAAGTAATATATATGTATGGACATATATGTATTGCATGATATATATGCTGCTCTGACTAGATATATATGTGTACACATATATATGGAAGTGTATATACAAAACTTTTTTTTACTAAAGGGATCTGCGATCAAATAAAGTTCAGAGTGATGGGCCCAGCCCAAGTACCATATCTCTGGCAATAACTCATGAGTGGGCCCCAGTGAAACAAACTATCTCTTCCTGCTCAAGCTGACCTCTGCAGAATTTCTCTTGTATAAACAGGACAATTTTGTACTGACTCTCTCAGTCACAGTATACATTCCAGAAGTCAAGATATATATCCACTCCCCAATCCATCTGCCCTAACAAAACATTTATTAGTGACAGACAGGATGGCCATTGGTTGACTTAACGACGTTGCAGACCTAAAAACACACCCCTCAGTGGGCCCCCTCTCAACTACGCCCCCCTCCCACCCTACCCCCCTTCTTATAATTCTGTTTCTCATAGTGAACTCTGCACTAAGTACAAAGATTGCATGTTCCTTTAAGAACTGATCACTCCTTAATCAAGCTCCAACCACCTAATTAGCATTTTTGGCACACCATTCACTGACCTTTTCCTATATATAAGCTTTAGTATCACCACCCTGTGTGGAGTACAAAGACCCTACCCAAATTGATTACTCAGAGACATCTCAAGGTGAAAGTAGAAAAGTCTCTTTATTAGAATCTCCCGAGAAGCAGGAAACACTGAAACATCCAGAGGAAGGAGCCCCCCCCCCCCCACACACACACACACAGAAGCAGAAAGGTTAATTAGGCTTACTAGGTGGGCAAGGGTGGAGTTAGGGAGGAGTTTAGGAGGGATCAGTGCTTAAAGGGATATACACTTTTTATATCAACTGCGCAGGCTGTATTGCCCATAATTCACTGGGACATCCCCTTAAGGGGGACTCCAGAGAGGTTTGGTTTTTGCCTGGACAGGTCACTACGTTACTTTTGGTCAAGGATGAATGAGATAGGTCCATTATGGCTGCTTGGGAGGACTGGTTTGATTGTTTCAGGAGGTGCCAAATCTAGAAACTAGACTGATTAGGGATTCAGGAGGTACCATATTGGGAGGGAGTTTTCTCTGATAATGTTGTTCAAGGTTTTTGGGTACAGCTGACCACTTAGAACAAAGGAGCTATGTATTTCTCTAAACTAAGGACTTACTGATTAAATGCTTAGGTGATGTACTCATGGGTAACTGTATCTAGCCAGACTGCTAGCTCAGGGAAAAAACTTTTAGGCTGAGGGCAGGCGAGAGACAGAGTTAATGCCTTTAGGGCTGGGGAAAAGTGTGACTTTTACAACTTAATTGCACAGGCTTGTTACAAACTGATGTTACATACATAGGTACCCAAACACAAGTGAGATTTCTACAAACTGAGGTTACAGACAAAAGCATCCCAAATTTAGCAAAGAGATTAAACAAACAAGAGCCACAAAAAAATAGAAAAAAAATGATCAGAAGTAGAGTGAGCATGGGCTAGTATAATCTATTTAACTGTCTTTTATATTTCTACATGCTACATAGACTAGGTACCTCATAAGACATTCTTCTTCACTAACGTAACTGTCACAACTGAATAATAGACATACATCCTTGTTTCACAAAGCTTGTCTATCCTCTAATTATATTCACTTTAGAATAAAGATACTTCAGAAACCGAATCTTTTACATATACACTCAATTACAAATGTTAACTTTTGCTTAGTTCATGGAATAACTACAAATTCATATTGGAACAGCAAGATCTGTTCTGTTTTACAACTCATTACATTATTTTAGCAATAATCAATTGAAAACTTTGTAGACCTTTAGAAATTGTCACACAAGACCTTTCAAAAGATCTTTTCTAACAGTAAGGGGGAATCAAGGTAGCACAATGAGAATACAGAGCAATAAGCTAAAGCTGTAACAGTTCCTGTGCAGACCTGGTCTGGATTCTTGGAGAAGCTGTCTGCATCTGATGTCGTCTTTCAGGTCCCCTGGCTCAGATGTTCACTCAGGAGCAGGGGTATTTACAAGCTGGAGTAGTCAGTCAGGCCTGACAGGGGCTCACAGAAACATGTTTTAATACCAAAGGCGCATAGAAATGGTTCAGTTTCCAAGCCATGCAAGGCTAAGTTTACACAGAGTCACAAAAAGTTCAGTTTTCTAGTCACACAGGGCTAGGCACAAACATTACAATAAAGTTTCACAAACAGTTACAACATTGCATCAAAAATCCAAACTTTTGATCTTATTACCAAATATGCTCAAGGTTTGAGTTTCCATGATAGAGAAATTTTTGAAAGCCAATCTTATACACCTATATAGTTCTTAGAAGAATCAATCTGATCCTGTTGCTTTCCTCAAAATTTTAGAATCAAGTTACAAATCTTTCTGCTTTCTAAAAATACTTCAACACACACTTTCAACATACTTAAACCTTTCTAAAACTGACATCAACTATCTGGAGACAGGAGGGGCTTGGATAAACCCTCATTTGTCCCCAAAGCTTATCTGTCTTTCATATTTCCAATCAAACCTTTATCTGTCTTTCCAAATCCCTCAAAACCACTATTCAGTTTATTCAGCCTTCCTTTACATTTGTTAACCACAAAACAAGATGGTTCATATCTTTTACTGACTACTTGCTCTGACCATAGAAACTTGCTATAGAAGGAAAAAAAACAGGGACATGTTACATTGCAAATATGACAGGATAAAACATTCTTGGCTCTGTTTAAATTCAGGTAAAGTTACAGATATCCAACCGTGCAGTATCGGTACCACCTCACAGCTAAACTCAGGAATAGGTGGGAAACAGTCCTTTTCAAAGGAATTTCATGGGTAATTTGGCCAGAGGGATCCCATCCCAGATAGAGGCTGAGATTGTCCCTTTGGCTTTTACAAGATGTAGACTTCCACCTGTTAACAGCATAGGATCACATTCCCTCTGAGTAGCTTGTGGCATTCATCTCAGATACTGATCTATGCAGGCAACTATACCCAAATTCAAACTCCAAACAAAATTTAGTTTATGGTCCCAAATGCCTTTTACCTCAAACAAGTTTCACTAATCACAGCTTAGAGCCAGTTTTTATCTTTGATTCCTTATTTGGCAGTTTCCCCAAAAATCACCTGATTTTCTAGTAAATCAATTCTGAGGCCTAAGGCTTTATGTACTTTAGCAGATGAGAGACCATACTTCATCCTACACAACCCCATTAGGTTGAGCGTTCCCTAAGGAGCTCCACCCACTTTATAAGAGTCACAATAAACTTTTGCCACTTGACTAGAAAATGGGTTGAGTTCATGAATTCTTTACAGACAAGCAGGTGACCCCAATAGTTTTGGGGCCCCCTGAACCTCATTAAGGAGGCACTAACAAAAACAGTTGCTCCATACAACTGAACTTCAAACTTAACCCCTTTTTTCTTTTTTTTTTTTTGGTTTGTTTTTTGGAGGGCAATTGGAGTTAAGCAACTTGCCCAAGGTCACACAGCTAGTTTTTTGTGTTAAGTGTCTGAGGCCGAATTTGAACTCAAGTCCTCCTGACTCCAGGGCAGGTGCTCTATTCACTGTGCCAACTAGCCACCCCTTAACCCCCTTTTTCAATGCTCTTTCAGTTCTTCTAATGACTCGAAGCAGCATTTATAGTTGACAGAGCTGACCTTGAAGCAAAGAATACAGGTTCAAATCCCACCTCTGACTTGTACTCCTGGCGAGCTCTGAGCTAAGTAATTTAATCATTCAAGGTTCTGCTGTAGCTTTCAATTTCAAGTTGTGAGAAGCTGTCAACTCTTCTCTACAGGAGCTCCCTATACCAACTGACCTTTCACCACAAGAGAGGTTCTTAACCTTTCTTGTGTCATGAGCCATTCTGGCAATCTAGTAGAGCTTATGGAGGCCTTTTCAGAATTTTTTAAAATGCATAAAATAAAATGTAAAGGATTACAAACAAAAAAAATTATACTGAAAAAGTTATTAAAATATTTAGGAAAAAAATCAAAATATTTACTCTACAGAAAGGGCCCTATACCAGCGAGCCTTCCTTTACTGCAAGGAGGTGCCTAAATCAATGCCCTTCCTCTACAGCATGCGTTCTTAAGCAGAGATCTACAAAGGTTTCTTTTTTTCTTTAATTTTATTTATTCATTTGTTCTTAGTTATCAACATTCACTTCTATAAGATTTTGAGTTCTAAGTTTTCTCCCCCTCCCCAAGACAATGTGGAATCTGATATAAGCTATATATGTGTGTGTGTGTGTGTGTGTGTGTGTGTATACACACACACACAATCATATTAAATATATTTCCACTTTTGCCATGTTGTATAGAAGAAACAGAACCAAAAGGGAAAACCCCAAGAAGGTAGAAATCAAAAAAGAGAGAAAACAATATGCTTCAATCTGCATTCAGACTCCATAGTTCTTTCTCTGGATGAGGACAGCATTTTCCATATGAATGTTTCTTAAGAGATATTTTGATAATTATATTTCAGTGTAATTGTCTCCCTTTATAATTCTATGTATTTTATTGTATTTTAAAATGTTATTCTGAGAAGGGGTCCATATCACAAAAAAGGTGAAGGAACCCTACTCTCCAGGGAGATCTCTAGACTAACGAAATCACAGGTCCTGGCCAATCAAATCCCTACTCAAGCAGAAAGTTTCAATTGAGCGCTCCTTAATTGAAATAAACATTTATTAAGAGCCAAAGCAAGCTTACATTCTACTAAGAGGAGAGGAGGGGAGAGAACCAACATGTATACAGATAAATACATAAAAAATTATTTATTTTCAATACCACTCTGTTCTATCTAGGTGAAACAGGATAGACAGGAAGGGGAGGCAAATGGGAGAAAAAGCCAATAAAAATAAACATTTGGTTTAAAATATTAACTATTACTCAATACTCAACCAATTTTATGTGATCAGGTCCTGAACAAAAAGGGAAAACATATCCTTAATAGTGTTATTTTTTCCTTGTTCTGATTTGGAGGGGAGGGAGGTGTGTAGCAGTGACTAGAGAGAATAGAAAAGGTAGCCAGAAACATCTAAAGGCTACATATTTTGCTAATTATGGATAATGAAAATAATAAAAGCTTACTTTCATACAGTGCTTATTATTATGCGCCAGGCACTATGCTAAGTACTTTACAATTATTATCTCATTTCATCCCCAGAACAACCCTAGTAGGCAAGTGCTATCATTATCCACATCCTTTATCTGTGGAAAAAAATGAGGAAAACTTCAGTTAAATGACTTACTCAGGGTCACACAGCTAATAAGTATCTGCGGTAAAATGTAAACTTAGGTCTTCCTGATTCTCTATGTGGTACACCAATACTCCACCAATACTGTGTTCCCAAAGATAATTGCCAAAGAATATCTGAACAGGCACACATGGCATTTTATTTCTGCAAGAGGTGACATTATGGTATCTTGTTTTGCTCCCACAGATATTACTTGGAGATAATTAACACTCCCAGGCTTATCATAGTTTACCAAGACAACAGCCATCCTGGCACCAGGGGGGCTAGAAAAGTTGGGATGGGACAACGGGTTCAAACCTGAGGGGTAATGCCCAGGTCACAACTATCCTCTCTACCAGGCCTTATGTAATCTGCGTAAGGAGGGAATGTAGGTGATGAAGAATGTAAACAACCCTAACTCTGACAAGAATGGTGGAACTGTTTAACCTCACTCCTGTTTCTGTATCAGTGTGGATGGATGTTCCTAGTGAGCCCAATAACCCCACTCTGAGTTCTTTCCATTGAGAATGGGTCTGTCACGTGGATCTTCCTGAAGGTACATGATCTGGGAAGCAATAAACAGAGGAAGCTAATTTGGGCTAACTCCCTGACTTTGCCTGGGAAATCCTGTGATCCCCACAAGCGTGTTTCTCACAATTTCCAATTAAGTGGAACACAGAATCCCAGAATAAATTCCAAGCTAGGGTACAATTAGTATCAAACTCCTGAATGTAAGACTGAAACAGAATCTGAAAAAGACTTCAAAGAGAGCCAATGTATAAAAAATTAATTTGCATGGTGTTTTCTACAAGTGCCAATGAATTACATAACTTAACTATATGAAAACCAAAAATCAAGACTAGAATTCTGGTATTATTTCAGTAAATAGAAAAGATCCATATTTTTTTTTAATTGAGACTAAAACAGAAGTTACAAAAATGAGGGAATTAAAATGCCAGGAGGTTTGTTTTAAATCAATAGATAGGGAGAGCATGACAGTAATTTTCATAAGCTCTTATTTTAAATGAATTATTACTTCACAGTGCGCCGTTACCATCATATTAAAGAAAAACAACTGGCGATTTACCTAGTCGGTTTTACACGTACAAACGAAATATGGAAATATAATTACTACATGGATAAATCACAAGTACATACACAAATTTAAAGAAATGGTATCACACAGCTGAATGGCTATAGCATATGGTCAATAAGTCTATACAAGAAAACATAAAAATGGAAACATGCTCTCCAGGTAGAGAACCAAGAGACTAAAGAGGCCAGATTGAAGCATATTTTTTTTCTTTTCCTTGCCTTTTTTTTTGGGGGGGGAGGGGGGGAATAGGAGATCTGACTAATAGAGAAATGTGTTTTGCATAACTATACATATCTGTAATAGGTTTTGTTTTTCCTTCCTTCCCATTGAGAGAGGGAGGGAGTAGAGGAAAAAATTCTGTGCTTTAAAAAAAAATTTAATGTAATTTAAAATTAGAAAGAGGTCATCAGACTAATTCCTATTTCTTTTACCTATACAATGTGAAATGGCAAGGACCTGATGACACTGTAGCTAAGCCATATGAAATAAAGTAAATTAAACTATCAGAATACTATCTCCCCCCCCCAGAAAAACCCTCAATGGGTTGCTATCTGTGCTCAAAAATACCCCAAATCATGGAAATACTCAAATCATCAAGGATCCAAAGAAGCTTTTTTAAAATTTATTTTAAAAAAAACCCTCAAAAGTACAAACTCTGGTTTTGAGGAAAAAGACCAGAGCTCTAATTCTAATTCTGACACTTGTGTGACAGCCAGCAAGTCACAGAACCTCCTCAAGCCTAAATTTCTCTTAAAAGGCAAATACTATTCTCACAAATTCATTGTTTTTGTTGAGTTGATTCAGATTCTTCATGACCCCATTTCAGGTCACCTTGGCAATGATACTAGAGTGGTTTTGCCATTCCTTCTCCAGCTCATTCTAAAGACCAGGCAAACAGGATTAAATGACTGGTCCAGGGTCACACAACTAGTTAAGTGTCTGAGACCAAATTTGAACTCTAGAAGACTCTATCCACCATGCTACCTAGCTACCTTCAGTGAGAAAAATAGTTTATAAAGTAAATGTGAAGACAATTATAAATTGTATCAAAGTTATTTGAAATAAGGGGC
>CM053580.1:151330065-151363539 GCA_028627135.1 Pseudochirops cupreus
CTCGAATCAATAGTGATTTAGAGCATTTTTATATGCTTATAGATATCTTTAATTTCTGTCTCTGAAAATTGCCTGTTCATATCCTTTGACCATTTATCAGTTGAGGAATGACTTGTATTCTTATAGATTTGACTCAATTCCCTATATATTTTAGAAATGAGGCCTTTATCAGAGACACTGGTTGTAAAAATTCTTTCCCAATTTCCCATTTCCCTCTTAATCTTGATTACATTGGCTTTGTACAGAAACTTTTCAATTTAATGTAATCAAGATTATCCATTTTGCATTTTGTAATGCTCTCTAACTCTTGTTTGGTCATAAAATCTTCCCTTCTCCATAAATCTGACAGGTAAACTATTCCTTGCTTCCCCAGATTGATTACAGCATCAGCTAAAGGCCTCATTTCTAAAATACACAGAGAGCTGAGTGCTATGGGCTATGAAAATGTGCATACCACTTCTAGTGGTATTGCTGTATCCCAAAGAGATCATACAAATGGGAAAAGAATCAGTATCCACAAAAATATTTATAGCAGTTCTTTTTGTGGTGGCAAAGAATTAGAAATCAAGGGGATGCCCTTCAATTGGGGAATGACTAAACAAGTTGTGGTATATGAATGTAATGAAATACTATTGTACTATAAGAAATGAGGAGCAGACGGACTTCATAATAACCTGGAAAGTCTTACATAAACTGATGCTGAGTGAGGGGAGCAGAACTAGGAGAATATTGTACACAATTACAGACACATTGTGTCTGTGATGACTAACTTTGCTAGACTGGGCTCCTCTCAGCAATGCAAGGTTATAAGACAACTCCAAAAGACTCATGATGGAAAAGGCTCTCCATATCCAGAGAAAGAATTATGGAGTCTGAATGCAGATTGAAGCAAACTACTTGCTCTCTCTCTTTTGTTTGTTTTGGTTTTTTTCTCTTTCTTCATTGTTCGTTCCAATGGTTATAATTCTTCTTTACAACTTGACTAATGTTTAATGTGAAGGTATATGTACACCTATATCGGATTACATGCTGCCATGGGAGGGGAGGAGAAAAGGGGTGGGGAAAGAATTTGGAGCTCAAAAAGTTGTGGAACTGAGTGTTGTAAACTAAAAGTAAGTAAATTTTAAAATAGAAAAGAAAAGAACTAGCCATCAGGAGTTTAACTTGAACCTGAAAATTGCTTCCTGTAGACTACCAATATTTAATAGAGCAAATATAATTATAGCCCCATACCCCCTCTCTCTGAGGAGAGCAGAGGGACTGGCCCCCAACCTCCTGTTTCTCTTCCTGGAAGGAACTGCAATTCCTTGTAAAAGGATGAAGCAGAGGAGATTCTAGGTCTGTGTCTACTTGGGCTTCCCTGAGAACTAAATTGAGACACCTTTTGCTGTAACAGCCTTCTTAAGGAATTTAGCCACAAAAAGCAGGAGAGATATAGCATGATACTGGGGATGGATGGATCAAGTGAGAGTTTTTTTAGGATAATTTCTTGTCTTATGGAATCCTTACTTCTGTTTGGTTTATTCTGCTTTTCAAGGAGTCTATTACTTGAATAAAGGTTTTGTATCTTTTGTGCTAAACTGTCAATTCTCTTTCTAAGACTCCTCCACACCTCTCATTTCTTTTCCAATTCTTTTCTACAGCCCTCTCATTTTTTTTGTTAATAACATTTTGACTCTTTTTTTTAGTTCTAGAGTAATTTCTTCTAGGAATCCCAACTGATCTTGGGGGTCAAGCTGTGTTTCTCTTTGAGGTTTTGCTTACAGGTAGTGTTTTAGAATTATTCTCTTCTGGGTTTGTGTCTTTGGTATCCCTAACATACTAGCTCTTTATCTTTTTTTTGTTTGCCTAGTCTTCCAGCCTTATTTCCTAAATTGGGACTTTCTTTTAGGGGTAGGCTCTGTGTACTTTGGGAAGGAAGAAGTCTATGCCTTAGTCATCTGCACCTAGGTTCTGTCTCTGAAATCTCTCTTCTTTAGCTCCTCAAAACCACAGGCCTTCATTCACTCCCAGGGTTTGGCTTCTAGTTCCTCTTTCCTAGTTTTGGCTTTCCTTTAGGGAGACATCACTGTGGCCCTTTTGTGCTCCTGAAGTCTGGCTCCAAAATCTCCATTCTTGATTTAGAGTGATATGATAATACACCGTCCAATTCCCAGGAAATTGACTCTGAGATCCCAGGCCTCCCAGATCTGGTCACTTGCCTATGTGTTGTAATCTTGTGTTGGAAAGTTGACCACTCCTTTGGTTACTGATCACTTCTTGGTCTGACACTCATCTGAGATTTTACTTGGACTAGTTGTTAGAGCTACACAGCTACTTTCTAATCTTCCATCTTGGTTGATCTCTTTTATAATCAAGCTTATAGTTTAAGGTGTCAAGAGGCAATGGAAAGAACATCGGTCTGAAATCAAAAGACCTTGGTTAAAATCTGTTTATCACCTATGTGACCTTGGGCATAACATTTAACCTTGGGCCTCAGATTCTCCATCTATAAAATGAGGAGGTCATATTTGATAATCTTGATGGTTTCTTTCAGCCCTAAATCTATAATTCTGTAATCCTATGTCTTGCTGAGTAAATAGAACATTTAAAAACTCAGTTGGAACCATGGTTTCATTGGTTTGTGTATTCTCTATACTGATGCATAGGACAGTAGCTATATTTGTCTCACTGTGATGTTTTTAACATAGCAGATATTAGACATAAAATAAGATGGATATTCGTTGAAACCATGTGATTAACAAAATGGAAAGCAAGACATTTTCAGTGATCTTCACAACCTCTCAAATTTCTCCAAAATAGGAACCATAGATAAGAGATAAACAATTTCAGCTGTCTTCATGGTATAGGACACCAAGGACCCCAAAGAGGTAACAGTTGAATGAACAGCAGAGAAGGCTAATCTATAACCCCTAACTTGCTCTCTCAGCACCCTTTTCCTCTTCTCCACCACATACACAAGGCTGCGCAATTTGACCCATAGGCTTATAACAGAACACAACTCTACCACTCCTCCTCCCAGTGTGTATGGTGCAACAGTATGGCAGCAGTCTGCTGCCATGGCACTCATCAAGAGAACTTTGGAACAGAGGGAACTGGGGTAGGAAGTGTGTGTGTGTGTGTGTGTGTGTGTGTGTGTGTGTGTGTGTGAGATAGACAGACTCCATTAAGCTTGAAGGAAAGATCATAGCATCCATTTAGAACCAATTCTGTTCCCCAAGAAGCTCTTTGGGTCAGAAGCTAAGACTGGTGAAATGCGAATTGCTGAGCACTAGAGGAGGCTAAGATGTCTTTGAAGGAAACTGCAATCAGTGGGAAAGGAGTCGAAAAGTGAGCAATAGAGGAATATTAAAGACTTTTGCAAAAGATAAACCAACAGGATTAAGATAATGTTAAGCTAACAGAAGAGAATATGGCCTACAGATCCACTAGAAGAGTCAAGGTATCTAAATAATAAATATTGCAAGACAAAAAAAAAAGTATCAACACTTGATGAATTCTAGAACCTGTGGATTCCCAAGGGAAAATGAAACCATAGCAGGATGTTGCTGAGTGGCATAAAAGAGAAATAAAATTTGAAACCAGTGTTTATGACCTGCACAGTAGAAAGAATCAGCAGAAAAACTTGACTCTATGGTGGCAAGTCTCACAAAAGAAATAAAAGACACACTGGGAATGCAAATATACAGAAGTTAAAGATACGTTAGAAAAAGAGAAACACAAAGCAGTAAAATTAAAGGAAAGCATGATATCTATACAAGCAAAACAAAGTGATCATGAAGACAAGTTCCAACTTAAAGATTCTCCTAGAAGAATGGAAGCCAAAAAATTTGAGCACCATAATGAGACATAATATAAGAAAACCATGTTGTTTGCTGAACACAGAAAACAAAGTGCCAATTGTAAGAAACCATAGAAAGCCCCCAGATATACAATGAGACTTCAAAATGACATGTCTCTCCAGTTTTTAAGCAATCTTAGAGTTGAAATTTATCTCAGAGGATCATCTTGTCCAATGTGTGCTGGTAATGCATGTTCTTTTAAGTAAACTTGAAAAAGTAAGCTTTAAACCTTAATTTCCTTATTCTGTCAGAAACCATTCATATTCTTAGTTGTGTGTTTATATATATTTGTGTATATATATATATATATATATATATATATATATATATATATATATATATATATATATATATATAAAATCAGAGAGATAAACAATGAACTTATGTATACATAAAATTGCTTTTGTGATGTGAAAATATTTTAACTCAACTCAAACTTGTGTGGTTTTTTTTGAACCACAAAGTAATAATATACATTCTAAATGATATTGTAAATTATTTTTTTACATATAGATGCTACAACAGCACCCTCATCAATGGTATCTGCATCTGCCCCCTCAGTGTACAGTGTGCATGCTCTCTCACTCCTCGCAGAGGTAAGGACATTTGGTTTCTCAGTATGGATCTCTGTTTTAAAGAAGGGTGGTGCTGATTGTCTTAAATCAGAGGTTGCCAAGCTAATTTGGCCATAGAATGCTTTGGAACAATTGGTAGAGCCTTTAAAATAATTGCCTGGGTTATAGAATACTCCCAGGATGAAGAGAAAATTTTGGAACAGAATAGAGGGGACAGGGGACTTTGTGAAGAGAAATATTGGAGGATAAGTGGATCCGTAATTTAAGGTTGTTGTTGTTTGTCTTCATTCTTGAAGAGGACCATGACATCAGGAAAGTGATTTGGTGACTTACAAGTGAATTGAATTTAAGTAAGGGAGGGCTGTACAAAGTCACCAGCATCACTTTCTCCTCCACAGCCATCTGGGTCCAGTGGCAAGTTATAGATCAGGATGACTGGAGATGGCACTGATGCAGGTCTCAGTTTGACTGAGGCAACACCCATTCAGTGATTAAGGCTAGGTAAGAAATGAGCCAAGGAATGGGCCCTTTTACCTAATGAAAAAAAAAAATCTGTGTGGGAGGGGAAATCAGGGTTTCTGGCCAAAATAGAAACAATTCACTCTGAGCCACCTGGTCCCAAACAATGACCACTAAGTGGGCTTGGGCTGGGACCTACTGTTGGCCAATCAATGAGAGCCAGAGTGAACTGAGTTTAAGGCATGGTCTTTAAGAAAGAATTGATATGAGAGACACCAGAATAGGGCTTTGGCGTACAAAGGATAGAACTCTCTCAAACTTGTGGCAGTAGAGGCATCATGGTAGAATGGAATAAGCACTGACTTTCTGGAGGCAGAGAACTTGAGTTCCAACCTCACCTCAAACAATCATTACTCTGTGTGACATTGGAGAAGTTACTTAACCTCTCTGTGCCTCAGTTTCCTTATCTGTAAAATGAAAAAGTTGAACCAGAATTCTTTTGTGCCTCTTTCAGCTCATAGATTTATATGATTCAAAGGAAAATCTACCAGTTCTAAATCTATGATCCTAAAAGAATACCTAACACTAGGTTTGGCCCCCACTACAGCAGAGGGATAGTGATTATGGCCAATGCCATGGTTGTTTTGTTTCTTGAGTGACCCACCCTTTGCTAGTCTTGTCAGTGAAATTTTCTCCTAATACCTTTGTTCTGATTTAACAAAATGTCACGGTTCCATTGAACACTTGTTTTAAATCACTAAATCAGTTAAGTAGAACTGATGAGGTTTGAGTTGGGGCTGAGGTGAGGGGGCAAGGGATTCAGGGACCCCCTCAAGGACCAAAGTACAGAAGAGGATCATCTGGAATGAATTCATGGACTCAAGCATTCTTTAAGTCAATGTGGAAAGGGTTTATTGTAATGTCAATATGGCGGGTAGAGCTCCTTCAGGACTTTGCATTCCCTAAGAAACTTGCAACTTAGAACTTGCATTCCCTAAGGAACTTGCAACTTAACAGGAATAATACTAAAACTTATATTGGAAAAGTAGTGGATTATCTGACAGATGTGCTAATTAGGTAATAATTTACAACCTTGGTCACTGGAGTCATTCTCTAGTGGAAACCAGGGGAAGGCATTTCTCAAGGTTGTACTTTTGGTCTTGTTATGTCTATAGCAAGATAATTTTAAGAGTTGACCATAGCTCGACCTTTGGATTGAGTATTATAACTTTGGGTACCAATACATGATAATTATGTGGTTACAAGATAGTCCTGTTTTTACAAGAGATTTCTTCAGAGGTCAGCTTGTTCTTATGATGGGGAAAGATAATTTATTTTTACTGGGGGCCCCACTCATGAATAATTTCATGGAAAGGTAATTTGTCTTACTGGGGCCCACTCATGAATTTTTGCTAGGCATAGTGTCCTTGGGCTGGGGAGAACACTGTCAGGGATAGTGTTTTGAAGGTAGGGAGAAATGTGATCTTGGAATTGGGGTCCAAGCAGAAGCACCCAAGCAGCCCATCAAAACCAGTATTTTCTTTGTGACCTCAATAGCATGTTGCTGTAAACTAGATTATCATAGGATATTAGAAGTGAAAAGGGATTTTAAATAGCATCCCTTACCCCCAAACCCAAATCACTCTGGCTCTCTTTGATTGGCCAACAGTAGGTCCCAGGCCAACCCTCATTGTCATTGTTTGGGCCCTGCTGCCTCAGAGAGAACGTAGTCATTTCTGTTTTGGCTAGAAACCCTAAGGTCTTCCCCTCTCGGACTGATTTTTTTTTTTGGTTAGGTTCATTTCTTACCTAGCCTTAATCACTGAATGGGTGTTGCCTCAAACTGAGACAGACCTTAGCTTAAAAAGGCCAAAATCTCCCATTGCATCAGGGCCCTCTCCACTCATCCAGATCTATATCTTGATACTGGACCCAGATGGCTCTGGAGAAGAAAGTGAGGCTGGTGAGTTTACACAGCCCTCTCTCACTTAAATCCAGTTCACTTGCAAGTCATGGCATGACCTTCCTAATGCCATGGTCCTTTTCAAGAACAAAGATAAACAACAACAAATCTAGCCCATTCATTTTGCAGATGAGGAATTAAAGGTCCATACAAGTGCAGTGATTTCTTCAGGACTTTTGTTCTTTTCACTGTGTCACACTGAAAACATTGACAAAATCATTCTTAGGAATTTTATGATTAAAATGTTTTAGACAACAGATTTCTGGGATGTGTGGTAGGAGCTCTGTTCCTTTTGCTGTTTTCTTCTTAAGATTGTAGCATGTCTCTTGGATGTGATTTATCGAAGTGATGAGAAGGAGAAAGCTGTGCCATTAATTTCACGTTTGCTGTATTACGTTTTTCCTTATTTACGAAATCACAGGTAATATAATTCTCTCTCTTATTCCTCCCCTTACCCCCCACCATCCCTTCCAAATTTGGATGAAAGCATAGGTGTGGGAAGGGGTGGATAAATAGTCAATTGATGTTCTCCAGACAGTCTTTGAACTCAATCTTTCCCTTCCTTCCTTTCCCTATATGTAGTACCTATAACACCCCTAGCTTCCGAGCTGGTGCCCAGCTACTCAGCTCCTTGAGTAGTTATGCCTACACAAAACGAGCCTGGAAAAAAGAAGTCCTGGAGTTATATTTGGACCCTGGTTTTTTTCAGATGGATACTTCTTGTGTTCAGTAAGAAATGTTTATTTACCATAACTGATTTTAAATCAAAATAATCTCATCTGTGATATGATAATCTCACCTCTCTGTGATATCTGCTAATAGTAAATAAATCCAAAATTGTAACATTCTGCTTGTAATTAACAAAATGAATTTGGTTTTTCATAGCGTGAGAATTATTCTGTTATCTGAAAGGGTTATTTCATCCCATTGGTGAGAACGTTTTATTCCTAGAGAATGTTTTAATTTGGTCACCATCATATTCCACTTTCTAGTAAATATAATATTAGAGCCTCTTTTGTCTCTAATTCACATAGTATTTTGTTGTTATTTATATAGTAGCTAGGTTTTAATTTATGTTAGTGATCCCACCTCTTTCTGTAACCCTATCCGCTCCTTTCTGACCCCTGCCCCTAATCCTTCTAGGCGTCCCACATCTAGAGAAGTGATGCTTCTCCATTAGTTTAAAAAAAAAAAAGCTCAAAGTGTGTGAGTCTCAAGATAGCAGGTAGCCTTAAAGAGAAGAAGTTACAGAGCAGTCTTAAATTTGCAGCTGGAACACTACATTGTTGAATTGACTTCAGTCATAAGAGTGAGAAGTACACCTCTCAAATAAATTCAGTAAACTAAAATTATCTGGCAAAAGGAAATTCCTCCAGTTTCCTTCTAGTTTTTGATGCTGTGCCTAGGGAAAACTATGATATCCTGGGGTACTTTACTCTCTGAGATCCTTTTAACTCTCCTGTAACCCGCCTCTGGAGTCTCAGTGACTCTTTTAAAATGGTCCTCTATACAGTATTCCTGCATTTATGGCTGGCTGAGTAGAACTCCGCCACTAGTCCTATGCTTTATAATCGTTAAGCAAAAAGCATCGTAAAGCTGATTTGTTTGTTGAAAGCTCTAGAAAAAGACAGTAAAAATCTAAAATTACCAATCATATATTCTTTTCTTTGGTTTAATTTAACTGATGAAATTTCTGTCCCTGTGATAGTCTTAAAGAATGAATGATCTTTGCTTTGTTTGTTTGTTTTATTCACAAATATTTTTCTTTGTGTCTTCATTAACCTTACTTGAAAAAGTTTTAAATTAACGTTTTTCTGATGTTTTTAATTAGATTCTGAGTTTTATATTTAATCTTATCATTTACTGTATTTAGTTGGAGGTCTATTATTGACCATCTTCTGACACATGAAAAAACCATGTTTAAAGATTTAATGAGTAAGTATTATGTCATTCAAAGATTATTTTATTATTTAATTTTTAAATGTTTTAGACATGAGTCTTGCCTTCAATTTTAGACTTTTCACTTAAAATTTTATAACCAAGCCTAAAGTAAAGTAAAAAACACAATTTTTTAGAGATTCTAACCTAATTGACTAGACTACTTTGACATTTTCTTATTTACTGAGACTTGAAATGTCCCAACTTAGCAGTGTTTAGAAAGTTCCTAATATTCAGCTTGAAAAGAACTTTAAATAATGATTTTCTCAGAATAACAAAACTTGTGGGAATTTGATACTGTCCTTATATCCTCCCCAACTACCCACCCCCTTTTAATATATAAAGACGTGCTAGGCATGTGCCTTTGTTTAATTGCATTATGATTTTGCGCTGATGGTATTAGTAATTCTACTACTATTGATGACATGTAATTTACTCCTCCAAAAAATTTCTTTACTAAGTCCTGGTTATTTTTCATGTTCATTTTAGATATGCAAAGCAGTTCTTTAAAATTGTTTTCAAGTTTTGAACAGAAAGCCATGCTCCTAAAACGTCAAGCATTTGCTGTCTTCAGTGGAGATGTTGATCAGTATCATCTCTACCTTCCATTGATACAAGGTAAAAATGCTGGTTTTCTGTAGGGAGGGACTTTAATTTTGGGACACTCATCACGTGAAATAAGGGCTCCCAGGGTTAGAAAGATTTGAACATGAGAAGACAATGTTTCATCTACCCATTAAAATTCATTCAGTGGGTACAAATGCATCTCCAATAAGAGAAGATACTAGGGAGAGAAAAAAAGGAAATCCAAACCCAAGACTTGAATCTGAAGGAATTATATTAAAGGATATTCTTTACCTCTAGGCAAAGTTAGAAGAGGGGTCCTGTGGGCTTCCAAATCTGCATCCAAATTTGTTCGCCACGTAGGGGTGGTATGGCAGCTTCAGTAATGGTCTACCAGCTTTTGCTTTTTTGTATAGGAAAAGTACCAGCTCTGACATGCATCAGAGATTCTCTCTCCTTTGCAGTGGCTCTAGATTAGTGGCTGATAAAAATCAAGATGTTATCTGTTACATGTTGAGATTTTGGGGCACAGTAACTTCTTGAGAGAAATGAGAATATGGGACTGGTATGTTGCCTGATTTATTTAAGGTTAGCTAATGGGAGGGATCCTGTCTATGATGTTAGGTCCTATGGGCCATCTCAGATGTAGAAAGAGATTCACACCTGAGAGTGATGACCACTAGACTGGTCCGACCAATATTATTGGTATGGGATTTAGCATCCTCTAGAGCATCAGTATCTAGGGACTATCTCATTTTGACCTTAAGCTAGATACTTAACACAGCAATTAAGATAGTAGTTTCTTTAGTTTAAGGAAGAGGAAATTTGATGAGTTTCTTCAACCCATTTCATTTCCTTCTTTGAGTAGCAAATGTTTCTCCATGTGAATGATTATGTGACACCCTAGTTCCATACTAGGGAAGGGAGGTGAGGGGGAAGGCTTGCACACAAGACTTAAATTTCCAAAGGAAATTTAGCAGAGCATATTATATGTGACCAACTGAGGCCTCAAGAGGATTAGACATAGGAGTGGGATACTGACCTAATCCAAATCCTCTTCCAAATTAATGTGGTAATATGTTAGTTCCAGATTGGCATAGTGTGGCAGCTCTAACCATCGCTTCCCAGTTTTTTATTTTTGCATAGGAAAGGTTCTCTTTTTCTGATGCATGATAGATATGCCTCCTTTTCTTTAGAGGTTCCAGGATGGTGATTGGTGTAATAATATGCCACTTCTGCTTACACAACTATGATTTAGGATCTTTGGATAAAATATATTCTGGAATACATGAGAGTATAAAAGTGGAATAATCTCTGAGTTACTCAAGGTTGGCTAATCCAGGGGATGTGGAGAGTCTTATCTATGATGCTAGACGGTATGGGGCCATTTGGGCCCCATGTATGAAGGGTCACATTATTTATGAATTATTTATTTACTTACTAGGAAATGAGATAAAGACTTTGGCTGGTTTTAGAGGGTAAAAGCACTTAAAAAGATGTATGCCAAGTGAACACTAGAAAGATAAGGCGCTTCAATCAATTGACGCGAAAACGTTATAATTTTACTTTTAGAGAAAAAGTTCATCCCATCATCTCTGTTTTCTTTACTTCGTAAATTTAAAAAAAAATGCTGTGTCATTTGACTCCACTTGGTTCTTCAAGGTCCTTTTTAAATTCTGATCTTCCTAATGTTCATTTTCCCAGGGAGATCTGCCTCAATGGCCTTGGATTCTTTTCTCTAGTAAAGAATAACAGAACATATAGAGATGCTTATGGTTGTTTTTTTTTCTCTTGGGAATATTAATCCAGATCCCATGGAGAGGAAAAATAAATTACTACATAAAAATCCTAACAAGCAAAAAGAAAAAGCATTACTTATTAATATGGCTATGTACAAATGTGTGTATGCATGTATGTAATGTATATACTGAATCCATTTACATTCCTCTGAGGGGGGAAGATTATCACTTGGAGTAAGAAAATCTCTTAAGAAGCAAAACCACATCCTTAGACAAATAATAAAGAGGGCTACAGAAATCAGACACTGGAAACTTAGACGAGCTAAATATCAGAGCCTCCAGGGCTTCTCAAAACTCTTATGTGGTACTTACCCTGATGGATGAAAAATAGTTGAGCTCCTTCCTTGCCCCTGGCAGCAGTGATTTAGACCCTCCCCTCCTTCCAGCTAAGTAACCTATACTTCAGCAATCTAGGTATCTTTTAGTGTTCCTAGGGACTTACTTCTCCAAGCTACTTCTCAGATGACTTTCCTCTCCCTCAGCACAGAAGCAAAAACTGTGTAAATAGGAAAGAACAAAAAGATTGGAGAGGTTTTGTTTCAGGTGGTTTTCCAACTCCCATAGCGTTGAACTCTGAGGGCAACATGGTGACAACAGAGGAGTGTGTAAGTGTATTATCCTCAACTATCTCTTTCTTTTTAAGATATCAACACACAATCACAATTTTATGAAACTTACATGAAAATTAGGCTTATCACAAGAGAAGTGAACATGCACAAGAGAACTGTAAGCAAGTGCAGAGTTCACAATCCAAGAAGCTTGCATATTTGTGAAATTATGACAGAGAGGAGGAGAAATAGAAATCTTCACCTACATGAGAGCGGGAGAAATCATGAAAAATGAAGATGGCTAAAGCAGCATTCTTTTCCTTTGAGAACTGCTAGACTATGAAGATGGGATGGTCTGCTTGTCTACAAGATCTCAGCTACACAAGCAATTTTTGAGCCTAGTGCAAATTGACTGGAACCTATCTTGACTCCCAGGGAGTCCAGCTTAGGGTGCAAACAATAAATCATGTCATCTGCTGGGGTGGGGGAGCGGTGAGGGAGGAGTAGGACAGGGGGAGGTTGAGTTTGTCCTTGACATGTACAGGATGTGTCTGCATACTCTGGGTCCACTGTTTGTGAAAAATATAGCAACTCAAAAAAACAAGTTCAGGCGACCCCTTAACAAAAAATAACAACAACAAATTATTTATTTATAGCATTGTTTGTTTTTCTCTTTATATTTTGAGTTCCAAATTCTGTCCTTCCTTTCAGGCCCTCCCCCACCCATTGAGAAGGCAAGCTGTGTGATCCCTATTGTACATGTCAGGTCATGCAACATGACTGCTTTTTCATCACAGCTTTCTACTTTGGACCTTATTTGACTCACTTCTCTGTGCATGCCCTTTGTCTGGCTTCACTCTGATTCTAAAATGCTCGTGTGGGCTCTGAGAATGAAGCCCCTAAAGAGTTGCTTAATGCTGCACAGCCTCTCCTGGGTGCCAGGCACATAGTTGGTGTTGTGTTGTTCCTGCTTTGTTCTCAAAGAGGACCAGTGACATCACGAGCGTGATGTCTTGACCTGCTCATGAGTTGGATTTGAGTGAGGCAGAGCTGGGCAAGGATGTCAGCTTTGCTCACTCCTCCAGAATCATCCAAGTCCAGGGGAAAGACAAAGGTCAAGATGACTGGCAATGGCCGCATCAGGATTGTAGTTGGCACTTAATAAAAGTTTATCGACTGACTGCAAAGTAATATGCAGATCATGAGACTTTATTGATCTCTATTTTATGAGGTCTGCATCCCACTCTTATAATCTGAATCTATCATATCAGCATAAACACTATGCAGCTTTAACTTTATAACAAAATTAACAGTGGCAGTCGTACAGACTATATTGATATTTGATAGAATATAACACAAAAATCGTCATCCACTATCATCTATCCTGAAACCATTTGGTTACATCACAAAATTAGTTATTTCTGAGGGCTCTTCATTCTTAGTTCATCTCTGCCTAAGTCTTGGGATTCCTTTAGTGTGCTTTCTTCCCCAAATCAGTAGATCAGCATGATTACAACTTCCAGATATTATCTTATCTGTGCTTTCTTCCAGACTTCTATCTGACCATATAAAAAATAAACAATTTTTCACATCTTGCTATCCACTTTCACTTAGTTATATTACTTGTTATTAGATCCATAGTCAACATCCATTGCCAAGCCAGCATATCCCAGCACCCAATACGTGGACACTTTCTTTTTTTTTTTAATTTATTCATTTACTTTTATTTTACAACATTCAGCTCCGCAATCCCTTGAGTTTCCAATTTTCTTCCCCTTCCTCTCCTACCCCCTTCCCCACCATGGTAGCATGCAATCAAATATAGGATCTACAAATACCTTCACATTAAACGTTAGTCAAGTTGTAAAGAAGGATTATAACCAGTGGAGTAAACAATGAGAAATAGGAAACAAAACAAAAAAAAGAGAGAGCAAGTAGTTGGCTTCAATCTGCATTCAGACACTGTAGTTCTTTCTCTGGATGTGGATATCCCTTTCCATCATGAGTCTGGACACTTTCTAAGTACAACTAACTGATTCTTCATTTCTTGTAAATCTTTCTTCACTTAAGACCCAGCTCCACTTAACCAGCTACTAGAAGAGAGAAATTAAACTAGGAGTGCATGTAAAATGTGTACCATTCAGTCCTCCAAGCACTCTGGGGTCCATCAAGATTTATCAATAAAACCAAAGAATACAGACTGTCCTTTCCCCAGGACATGCAGCCAAACACTTAAGATCTAAAAAGTTGTTCTAGATGACTGCTGAGGTCTGAAATGGGTAATGATGTTGAAGTCTAAATAAGCAAAAGCTTAGCGCTATCGAGAGAGTTACTAACCCCAAGAGGAGCAGAAAACTGTATAGAAAGGCACTTGAGCAGAATTACGGAGAATTTTATAAAACAGTAAAGCATTTAAACATGTTCAAGAGTACAAGGTATCCATATGAGAAGAAGGAATTATCAATGCAGTGAGAACAGCAGATAGCATAGGAAACTTGGTTAGCTAAGCTAAAGATAAGTTTGTTTAAATCTGCAGCTTCTACTTATAGAAATTTCTTCATATCACATACTCGTATAAATAAAGAATTTCTAAAATAAAAAATTATGTCTTCCTTGTAGTTCAGGAGAGATAGAAAGCCTGGGCTCTGGTTTTAATATAAATAGGTTGTTTTAGGGGTGGCTAGGTGGTGCAGTGAATAGAGCACTGGCCCTGGAGTCAGGAGGACCTGAGTTCAAATGCAGCCTCAGACACTTAACACTCCCTAGCCGTGTGACCTTGGGCAAGTTATTTAACTGCGATTGCCCTGCCTTCTCCCCTCCAAAAAGAAAAAGAAAAAAAGAAAGAAATAGGTTATTTTAGTAGAAATGGGCTCTGATCCAACAAAGATGCATGCTGTGACTCTGAACTGAGAAGGGCATGAGATCTCTCACCTAATTAAAAAGATCATGAGCTGATTTTGTCAGCTTTGCGAGAATGGATAGAGAAAGAAATATGTAAATGGAGGAGTCAAATATTTAAAAATGGATGGGGAGGAGGGAGTGGGAAAGCGGGGCCAAGATGATGGAATGAAGGCAGGGACTGGCCCAAGTTCTCCTCAGTTCCCTTCCAAACCAAAAATTTAAAACAATGCCTCACAACTAATTCTGGAGCGGCAGAAGCAACAAAAGGAGGATGTGAAACAACTTTCCAGCCCAAGACAACTTAAAAAGTCAGCAGAAAAGGTCTTTCTCCCTGGGGTGAGGGTGGAGGGCAGTCCGGCAGAGGTTGTGCCCCAGCAAGGCAGCAGCAGACCACTGAATTGGCAGCAGCACAAACAATAAGTAGGTCAGACATGTGGTCCAAAGGAAAATACAGGGGACCCTTTTCTCCTCTGGGTACGGCACTCAGTCATACGGCCCATATACAGTTCCTTATCGCAGTGCCAGGGCAAGGAGGAACACTAGCACATTAGGGTATGTGATCACAGGGAAGCAGGAACATCACAGTTCCAGGCAGGGAAAGAATGATTTTGGTCACCCACAGACCACAGCACAGGCCAGAAAAGCAGAGATCACACCTCTCCTCAGATCATACCACCTTGGAAGAGTGGGAAACGAGTAGCTGACTGAGAAGGGGGGAGCAAAGGGTTTTCCTTTCTATATGAAGTACCAGTATAAAGTCTAACTTCGTATGAAATTAATTTAAGAAAATGTTAAGTTATGTTAACTTGTTAAGATTATTCTTCATTATACTTAAGTATAGAAAAACTAGAATTTTTATTTTTCCAACATATAAATTAAATAAAGAAGAAAATAATTACCTTTAGCCTCTCCTACCTATTTGGAACCTTAATGTCACAGTCACTCTAACTCCTCTGCGTGAGAATCTGAATTCTAGCTGGAAACTTTATTAAGCATATGTGACTTCTTTTATAATCTGTGATGGAACAGACTTACTGTGCCAGGATAGCCAGAATCTTGTCTCTTCCCAATCCTTCTCACCAAAGTATATATTCATAGTGTATGTTTTAGCCCTTTCCTCCTCTTTTCCCATCTTGTGACACAGGCATCACTTTTAACTTGGCCCTCTCTGAAAACACTTGGTGCAATCCTGCAGGTCCTACCTTAGTTGTTCATCATCCCTGCACAGGCTCAGTTCAGACAATGGTCTGACTAATTCCTCCTTTTTGCTCACTAGGTTTTCTGGTGAATGCATATGATCTTGCTTCTTCTTTCAGAGTTCCGTGTTCCTAGTCTTTGTATCCTCCAAAATAGCCACCTCTTCTCCTTGGGCTCCTTCATCTAGATATCATCAGTTCCTCATTTGGGAAAGACTCCCTTCCCCTTACCCCGTGATGCAAAACGATTTAAAATTCAGCACTTATTCTTAGCTTCCCATGGTTCAGCAATTTTTTTTTGAGGGGAGAAGGCAAGACAATTGGGGTTAAGTGACTTGCCCAAGGTCACATGGCTAGTCAGTGTCAAGTGTCTAAGGCAGGATTTGGACTCAGGTCCTCCTGACTCCAGGGCTGGTGCTCTATTCACTGCATCACCCAGTTGCCCCTCAGCAATTATTTTTAACCTCGAGATTTAGCACATCCTTAATTTATTAGCTTCAACATATTATTAGCCAAGTTAACAGCAAGCCCTTGGGCTCCAAGAACAAAAAAAAATTATTTTATTCATATTTTTCTGATAACAATCTTTCCCCAGAACGACTGACAGAGAATCTCAGAGTTGGACAGACATCCATAGTTGCTGCTCAGATGTTCCTCTTTTTCAGAGTTTTGCTGCTAAGAATATCTCCTCAACATCTAACTTCATTGTGGCCAATAATGGTTACTGAATTGGTGAGCAAAAACATTTGTCTTAAAGATACAAGTTCCAGTCAAAGAGAGAAACTAATCTCAGGCAGATTGTAATGGGAAGGCCCTTGAGCAGAAATATAAAGGATTTTTACCAACATAGGCAAGAGATTTTAAGGGAAAAAAGCAGTGTAAGAGTTCCAAGAACTATTTATCTGAGAGGAATGAGACAGAAATAGTAACAGCCTAGCAGGCACCACACTTTTAGTCTCTGCCCTTTTCTTCCTCTCTTGTTTTCTTTCTCTAGAAAATTACCATAGTGTGAGATTTTTCAAAAACTGACTGTTTTTCATTTTAACAGAGTATTTTTTAATCACAAATTCTTAAGACTTTCTTATCATGGTTATTAAATTAGAGAAAGAACATATGTTGATTATCAATTGATTATGATTCCTGAAGAGCCAAAAAGTAAGGTATCTAAACAAATTAACAAATAGCATCTGCTGTATATGTGTAATTTTTTTTAAAGATTGTGACAACTATATAGTGCTTTTAAATGCTTTTTAAAAGTCATTAAAAGGTGCATTTTCTTTTTAAGATCCAGACATTTATACAGTTTGAAGATGATCTGATACAGAGAAACGAATCATCAAAGTAAGCATTTACAAATATCTTTGTATCCGTGTACTTATACAAGTTTAAGGAATAGTCTGATCTTATTTTTTCTTCCTAGGCCTTTGAATAATAGAAGGATAAAAAGTGCCATAGAAACAAGTTATTTTAATATGTCTACAGCATGCAACCTAGATATATTAAAGACTTTCTCATTATACCAGGAAGGCACAAGCCACTTGCCACTGGCATAGAGTCTGCCAATTAAAAAATGGTGCTATAATATTTTATTCCATTTTAAAAGCATCCATTAAATGTTTTCGTAGTGCCAGGCACTGTGCTAAACACTGGGGACAAAGATAAAAATAAAATATTCCCCGCCTTCAAGGAGCTTATATTTTGCTGGGAGGGAAAAAAAACTATACACTTAGATTAAGCACAGGTAAGATATGTACAAAATAATTATAGCAGGGAATGAAAGAGTACCAAGAGCTGGGAAGGTCATGAATGGCCTCCTCTGGGAAGGTGGCATCTGAGGTTTACTTTGAAAAAAGCCAGAGGGGGCGGCTAGGTGGCGCAGTGAGTAGGGCACTGGCCCTAGAGTCAGGAGGACCTGAGTTCAAATGCAGCCTCAGACACTTGACACACTAACTAGCCATGTGAATTTGGGCAAGTCACTTAACCCCAATTGCCCTCCAAAAAGCAAATTAATAAATACGTATGTGTATATATATATACATATATATATATATGTAAGTAAGTAAGTAAGCAAAAAGCCAGAGAATCTATGGGACAAAGATAAAGGAGGGGGAGCATTCCAGGAATAGGGGATGGTCTGGGCAAAGGCATGGAAATAGAAGAGGTGATGTTTTGTATGCATAACAGCAAGTAGACCAGTTTGGCTGAAATTTGGACATAAGAGAATGATGTTTCAATTATATTAATGAACATAATTTTAAAGAACAGTATAGTCTAATGTTAACTCTAACAATCTGAGATATTTTTCAAGGGATCAGTTACTAGCAAGGTTATTGAATTGATAGATCCAGAAAATACCATACATTTATATTCCTGGACTTTAGCAAGACCACTTGTAGAATTTGTTGTGAGTACTAGTGAATGATATAAAGAACTTTTCCCTGAATTATAGGCCACTCAAGTGGATTGGTTGAACTTAATAATTTGGACCCAGGGAGTTACGCTTAATACCCTGATGACAGTCTGGTGGAGTACTGCAGGGTTCTGCTTTTTACTTTTTCTGTTTAATTTTTTTTTAATCAGTAACTGAAATAAAAATATAGATGGTTTGCTTATCAGATCTGTAGAAGACATAAAACTAGAGGAGGGGTTGCTAATATGTCACAGAATTAGTATTCAGAAGGTTCTTAGGCTAAAACAATGAGCCAGGTCTAACACAATGAAATTTTATTAATGCATTTTTTAAAATGCATTCATGTTTCATGGAACACTAATTTGTTTCTAAGCTGGATTTAAGTTTAAAATTCGTTAATGGTAGAAATTTTTTGTTGGTGAATGTGGCCAAATGCAATTGGCAGAATTTCTTCTAAGCCATTCTTAGAGAAAATTTGCTAGGGATAAATGTAATGTCTCACTCTTAGGTTAAAAATATCAGTTGTACCCGTACAGTAGGCATGATTAGGCCACAGAAAATGTGGAAAAGATCTAGTTATTTTAGTGGAATATAAGTTTACTCATAATCAGTAAACAATGAAGATGTGTCAAGCAAAAAGGTATATCTCATCTGTTATCTTAATGCATAGTCAGGAAGATTTAGAAAATCGAAGCTCCAGTACAAAGAAGCATGGAGCGCACAAAAGAGTGAAGCAAACCAGATTTATAGAGGGGGAACATAGCAACAAATTGGAGGGGCTGATGTCTTAGGGGTGCAGGTACCCCAAAATACTGAGGTTCAGGGTAGAGGTGTCTGGAAAGAATATACATAAAACAGTCTTCCAGTCAAGTGGCAAAAGGTTTATTGGGATGCTGTGTAGTGGGCGGAGCTCTTTTAGGGAACTAGAAGCCTAACAGGAATGCTAAAGCTTATATAGAAAAAGTACAGTCAATTGTGTGTCAAGTATGCTAATTAGGTGATGGACATGCAGTTTCTGTACCTTGAACACAAAGCATCATTCACTACTGGCATGGGGGAGAGGGTACTTCTAAGTGGTCTGTACATCTGAATATCTACATTTGTAACAAGATAGCTTTGGGAGTTGACATCTACAGCTTGATCTCCGGATTGTATATCGTAACTATGGAAATCAGTACGTGAGAGTTCTGCTGGTACAAGATAGTCTTTTTGGTACAAGGAAGTTCTACAGAGGTCAGCTTGTTTGCCTCACAGAGACGCACTCAGGAGTTATATTGGCAGAGAGGGTCCTAGGGCTGGGGTCCAAGCACAAGCATACCATCAAGGTTGTCAGGGAAAATGGATATAGAACAGTCCAGTGGGGACCTGGTAATGTTTGGGACCTTAAAGGGATTGGGGTACCCTCTGCCCCAAATTAGTAAAATCAGATGTGTTTTTATAAGGTTCTTATCTAGGTCCAGCAGGCTTGGGCATTGGCAGACAGTAAAAAAGAGCCTCCACATGAGGGCTGGTGCTGATTGTCGCTAGTTGTTTTTCAGTCATTTTTAGTTGTGTCTGACTCTGTGACCCCATTTGACGTTTTCTTGGTAAAGATACTAGAGAGGTTTACCATTTCCTTCTCCAGCTCATTTCACAAATGAGAAAACTGAGGCAAACAGGGCTAAGTGACTTGCCCAAAGTCACACAAGCTAGTTAAGTGTCTGAAGCCAGATTTGAACTCAGGAATATAAAGTCTTCCTGACTGCAGACACTCTATCCACTGTGCCACCTACCTGCTGTTATAAACATGCTCAGTCTAGGAATCAACAATACTTGGTGGAGAGCCAGGAAAGTTTTCAGTATCTTTATTTTACATTTATTCTCTGCCAAGTAAATGGGTAGCCTCCTGAAAAGACTACAAAGCATCAGACAAATGCAAAGCCCTTTTATCAAATTTCCTGCCTTGTTCCTCCCTTCAGAACTGGGTTTGGTCCCAGCTCTTCTGGGTTACAATTGTTTGGGATGAAAAACCCCATCCAAAAATTTAATTAGAAATTTGGAGCTGTCTTAGGATAAAAACAGAAGTTTATTCTCTTCCCCAGGAGAAGAGGGAGGTCTTTCCCATGACTGATCATGAGAAAGAAGTGTTTTACAAAAGACAGAACAAGAATTTATACCCTAACACAGTCAAGCCCTCTTCCCGGACTGTCTCCTCCCTCATTGGCTGAGAGGTGGACTCAAGTCTCAGAGCCAAAATCTTCCCCAATAGCAAGTCACAGGGAAGCCCTCCACTATCTCCCTGTGGCTGGGAAATAGGTTCACAAAGAACAAGGATGCTGATTGACAGCAAGGGAAAGGGGGAAGGGTCCCAAAGCAAGGGAGGAGGAGTGAGCCTGGGCTGTCCCTGACTCCCACTGGCCAGGAGGAGGGGCCCACAAAGTCAGGAAATCAGGAAGGGCTCACTGCTGATTGACAGCAGTATTGGAGGTGGGGAACTTAATCCAAAACTGCCTGAGAAGTTTTCACTCTCCCCAGACACAAACTTTCTGACTTGCGCTCTACATAAACTAGTCGAGCATGTGTGTTAATGAGAAGTTAGTGACCATCCCTCGACCCTCAGCTAGTCTGAGCCAGCTTAGCTCAGGCCCATTATAGGAAAAAACTTACTGATTTTCCCCAGCTATATGATTGAATGGGGTCCTTCCTCCCTTACCAATTTATACTTTCCTGCACAAAATGTGCAGGATCTATTTTTGAAATACCCATTGTTCCTGTAGAACTTTGTGGGAACCAAACTACTAGCATTTCTCACAATGCCCATTGAAGTATGTAAGTAAGCTCAATATTAGATAGTAAGTCTATCACCCTCCAGGGGCTCTCTCCAGCCTATATTGTTGCTGCTTTGGCCTTCATTCCCAGAAGAGGACCATGACAGCAGGGAAGTGGTGTCATTATATGCAAGTGAATTGGATTTATGTGAGGGAGGACTGTGCAAAGTCACCAGCCTCACTTTCTTCTCAGGAGCCATCTGGGTCCAGTGCCCTGATATTGGTCAGGAAAACTGGAGATGGCACAGGGTGCAAATTAAGGTCTTTAATAGGTCTCAGTTTGAGGCAATGCCAGTTCACTGATTAAGGTTTAATAAGAAAAGAGGCCAAGTGGCCTCTTTAAAAAAATCAGACAAACAAACAAATAAAAACATCTGGGAAGGAAAAACTCAGAGTTTTGGGCCAAAACAGAAACAATTACTATTTACATTCATTCTAAACCAATCTGGGGCCCAGACAATGACCAATTAGGGCTTAGCCTGGGACCTGTTCTGGGTCAGTCCCTAAGATAACAGTGATTTGGGGTTAAACCAGCCTCCTGCAAATCCACAGCAGCTGCCTTGCCTCTAACCACCCAGAAAAGGTACCTAGCCTCCCTAAGCAGCCATTCCATCATGATACAGGCGTCCTGTCTGGCTGGCTGCTACTCCAGACCCTTACTCCCAGCTGAGGCAACTTTCTCCTCCTCCTTTCTCCCCTTTTCAGCTACACACAGTTGCCCCAGGGCCTGGAACCACTCTACCAGGAAGGCTAAATCCCCATGAACAATGATAGTCCACCTGAACTTATTTCTCAAGGATTAACATGCTTCCACTGTCATCTGCTTCCCATTCCAATGATTCAGAACGTGTCAACTGCCATTGTTCAAATGGAGTGCTTCCTCAGTATGTAACAAACTGGCTTTCACCTTAGCTTTCTCCCTCCTGATGACACAAGCTTCTCTCACCCTCCTCTCCAGAACTTAACTGCACTTTCCTTTACTCCCCTAACTTACTGTTCACATGAAGTCATTGGAATTCTCCATGTTCTCCATTGCCACTTGCTGGTTCTCTCTCTACCCCTGTCTCTCAATAACATCTCCTCCAATGTTCAATCCATATTTATCACCCAGGCAAGATTCTGTTCTAGCCTGCTGTGTGTGTCCTTTCCTCAACAAGTTTATTAGCCTATTATTAGGCTATTAGACTGTGAGCTCCTTGAAAGCAGGGGCTGGTTTTTACCTTCCTTGGTTTTCCCATTGCTTGGCACAGAACCTGGCACTTGTGGGTAGCTTAATGAATGCTTGTTGACTTGGTAGCCAAAAATATTAACTCCGTCTTAGGCCTCATTAAAAAGCTGTTGTTCAAGACAAGGAAAGTAATAGTCTCATTGTAGTCTGCCCTAGAAGGCAGTGCATGACTTAAAGACAGTAAGTGTATTGAGGAAAAAGTAAAATGTGTCTGCTCTGCTCCACTGGAGCAGTTGGTGGAAGTTGCAGAGAAAGGTTTCAGTTTCATTTCTATACTAAATATAGAACTTCCTGAAAATGAAAGGTGTTCAGAAATGAAATGTGCTACACAAACAGAGAATTCTCTAAGAGTCTGAAGAGGTATAGGGAGGGGGGATTTCTAATGAAATCCTTTGAGAGTTCGCCGTCCAGCTGTCTTTTGGCAGAGTTATAAAAGTTTATTGTTATACTGACTTGACAGCAGGCAGGAGAGGGGGGAGTAAGGAGACCTGCAAGCTGACAGGGATCTAAGGCAGAGTTATAAACTTCTATGTTACGCTTTGCAGTGGGTAGGGGGGTGTCAGAGAAAGCCTGCAAAGTGCAGAGGCTAGAGATGCAGTTTTTAAAGACATAAAATTGTCAGTCATAGGTTGATTATGCTAACTAGGTGGGCAAGGGTGGACTTAGGGAGGAGTTTGGAAGGAGTTCAGGAGTGATCAGTGCTTAAAGGGACATGCACTTTTTGTATCAATTGCGCAAAGTATTGCCCATAATTCACTGGGAGAAAATTTCAGGAGGTGCCAAGTTTGGAAGCTAGATTGATTAGGGAGTCAGGAGGTACCATCTTGGGAGGGAGTTATCTCTCTGATAATGTTGTTCAAGGTTTCTGGGTGCAGCTGCCCATTAAGAACAAAGGAGTTATATATTTCTCTAAAAATATTTGGGTGATGTATTCATGGGAAACTGACTCCTAGCTCAGGGAAAAGACTTTTAGGCTGGGGGCAGGGAAGAGGCAGAGTTAATGACTTTATGGCTGGGGGAAAGTGTGACTTTTACAACTTAATTGTGCAGGCTTGTTACAAACTGATGTTACATACATAGGTACCCGAACACAAGTGAGATTTTACAAACTGAGGTTACAAACAAAGCATCCCAGACCTCATCAAGTCCAGGGGTCTAAGTGGGTCCTGCATGACCACTTTTGAGAAATGTCAAGGAAATTGATGATTCAGGTAGTCGTTAACCTAGATGACCTCTCTGTTCCCTTCCAACCTAGAGATTTTATGAAAACTGTGAACAGAAAAAAAAACTTCCTAGGGAAAAGGAAAATTTCAAATAACTTTCCAACTTAAAGGGTCTTTCTGAATTTCTAATGTGCATTTCCTTGATTGTAAATTGTGCAGAAACAACAGCAAAGTTAACAGAATTAGAGCTCCAGGAACTGGTGGCAGTGAAATATCCCCAAATGATCTCATCTTGTATTTATCAGCTTGCAAGTTCCTGGACACAGCACTTTCTTTTCCACCAGACAAGATGCCTTTATTTCAAATGTAAGTTATATGTACTTACCAGGCGATAGGTACATTTAGAATTTTTTAGAGAAATCTATGACTTCTGTCACTTGAATTGCTTGTAGTTGTTTCTCTTGACTTTTTCACTGTCTGTATCCCATGCCTGGAACTCTCTCTCCTCATCTCTGTCTCTTAGATTTCATGGCTTTTTTCAAGTCTCAGCTAAAATCCCACCTTATACAAGAATTCTATCCTGATCTTTCTTACTCTAGTACTTTCCCTCTGTTGATCATCTCCACTTTGTCCTGTATATATCTTGTTTATACATAGTTGTTTGTATGTTATTTTCTGACTCCATCATGCATGATTCTCTGGCTTAATGAGAGTAAATAAGCACGTTATAGCACATGTACAGCCTGATTCTGTTTGTTCCTTGTTCAAACCTTTAGTAAGGGGAACCCTATTCTGTTTGTTCTTTGAACAAACCTTCAGTTAAGGAGAAAACTGATCCTCTTTGTCTCTTTGGGTCAAATCATTGGTAAATTTCTACAATGTGTTGCTGAAGGAAGCTGATGAAAATCACGAAACTATATTAACTGGATCTGCTACAGATTTGTGTTACACAGCATCAACTGTGATGTACATCCTTCAGCATGACTATTACCCAGTCAAGCATCTACAACTTTGTTACTAATGGCAATAAAACTTCCAGTAACACAAGTTTCCTGTAGCATAAAACCCAAGTTTCAGATGATTTGTAATATGTGAGAGATCATGATCCTATTAAATTAATCCTACTAAATTCACAGACCATAAGGTAAAGTGGAACTTCCTTCTTCACCTCTCTGCCCTCCCCAATAAAAAGATACATCGTGATTTTCCCATAGAAATGAGCTCTGAACTATAATGTCTGATCCAAATGTTTATTTCTTTTTCTAGGTATAAATGGGCATTTGTTCCAGAAGTAGATACAAAGACTTCTGCCAGTCTCTCAGATCTAGAGGAATATCATCAAGAATGCAAACCACATGTTGTTAGAATTTTGGAACTTCTCAACCTAAAATATGGAGTAAACAAAAAATTGTTCTTTAAGACTTAGATATATATATATACACTGTTAACTTTTCCTAAATTACAAGCAGATATGGTAAAACTCTTTAGGCCAATCCAGTGATCTCATTTAGAGTAGTTCTGATCCCAAGCCTGGACCACTCATGGACCATACAACAATTGACAAAGTATATATTCAGCAAAGATGTGGGACTGGTTTATTTGGGAGTTCTGAGGTGCAGTGGGACTAAGCTGACTAGGTATCTTTATTAAGTTCAGCATTAATATAGTAAGGCCAACAGATTGCCATAGGTCGGGTGAACTGATTTCCAAGTTGAAAACATATCACGTCAAAGCTCCTGTGCCCGTGAGATCAGACCCATGAGTAGTCCCTTAACTTTTCAACCTGAGCAAAATAGAAAGACCCAGTCTTTTTAATGTAGTTAGATGGATTTGTAGTTGGTCAGGTTGTTATAGATTAATGTTAATGTGGAAGAAGGTACTCTAGGGAGCTGCAGAATTTTGTCCTTGCTCCTGTCAAGCTCAAACTTTTTTATCAGTGACTTAGATGAATATAAAATGACTGGAGTTCCCCATCACAAGAAATCTTAAAGCAGAAGATAGATAACTTGGGGCAGCTAGGTGGCACAGTGAATAGAGCAGTGGCCCTGGAGTCAAGAGGACCTGAGTTCAAATCCAGCCTCACACACTTGACACTTAACTAGCTGTGTGACCTTGGGCAAGTCACTTAACCCCAATTGCCTGGCCTTCCTCTCTCCAAAAAGAAAAACTGAAGATAGATAACTGTATTTGTGATATTGTAGAAGAATTTTTTGCTGAATTTTCAGCCCAAATAAACTTCTGAGGTTCCTCCGAGGTCCTAAGATTTTATGATTCTTTCTACTGGAGCATGTGTCATCTTTAAGAAGCCACATGTCTGAAGGCCAGGAAAAAGAGAGATTCTCTAGCATCTATTGCTAGAGGTATAGACTGGAGGGAAAGCCATTCACATAACCTAGAACTTAAATTAGAAGCAGAATTATTGTTGATATTAAATTTTCATGAAAAGTCATACCCTAAAAATTTTTATGTGGTCTGAAATCTTGTGTGGAGGTCCTGATAGAGTCAAATAACTTATTTTTGTGGTTTTGTTTACAGGAGATAAACAGTATTAATGAGACAACGTCTATCAAGTGTGAATTCCCTCTTTTACGCCAACATTCTATATCAAGCATCGTGCAATTGGTGCCATTCTTTAGGACTCTGAGCTATGCTTTTAAGACTCAAAGTAATCTGTCTCATGAGTGTTCAGGGTCTCCCTTAGCAGAATTTCCTATTGCAGATGGCCCAAGGATCTTGAAACAACTGGAGGAAAGTGTTGAATGTGATTTTCTGGAAAAGCTGGAATGTTAAAGACTCTTTGTTGCATTGATTTTATGACATTTGGTAACCAGAATATGATCTAGTACAGAAGTGTAGTGTGACACAGCTTATTTTCTTTTCTATTTTGAAAGTTAACTTAAAATTTATTTCTGATTGGCATGAAAAAATCTCCTTAAAATGACTTTTAAGGTTAGCTGGATCAAAAGGCTAATTTTTTTACTCAGTTTATGCAATTTAAAAAAAAAGTATTACCTCCACACCTAGAAAAATTATAACTCTTGACATATATTTACAGGATGAAGAAAATATACAAAGATGAAGGAAAACTTTTTTTTTGGTGGTGGTGCAGAAGTGTGGGTATATTTTTGTTTCTTCCAAGTGTACTGTTTTCTCTAAAAATATGTTAATATAGTGTTTGAATTTTTCATGCAAGTACCTTTTTTAAGACAAATATTATATAATTTTCCAAAATAGTACTCATTGAAAGTGAGTATAATGACTGAAGTAACAATCAAAGAAGATATTTGAAATTGTTCAATCCACTGTTCTATTAAAATCACTTTTGTTATGTTACTTGAATCTGTATTAGAAACAAACTGAATCATCATTGGGTTTTTTTATCCCCCTTGAAGAGGTTATCACAGATGTTGAAGTACTTCAAAGATCTGTGATTTCATCAGTGTGTGTCTTCCATCCCCCTTACCTTTTGCAACCTTACCATAATCTACAAAATGGTTTTCAGTTGCTATAGCTGAAAATTTCAAACCCCTGCTACCAGCCTGATAATGAGCCTCTTGAAACTTAAATTGCCTAGTCCTTGGAAAACAGATGTACAATCTGATCAGACCCAAACATGAAGTCTTTGCAGCTTGGTATAAGTTCTACCAGAGGGTCATCTCCATGCCATAATGAGGCTTTGAAGTAAAGTTAGTTATGAATACTTTTGTTACTGTATTACTTAACTTGCTGAAATCATAAAGAAATGTTGAGAATTGGATTAAAATATACATGGGTAAGATTTATATATGTATACCTATTATATAAATTTGAAGATGTTTGCATGTCTTTGGTCGTTAAAAGAAATACATTCATAAAAAGCTGAATATCTATAATAAATGGGGAAAAATAAAGTATCACAAACTCATTGATAGAGGGAGTTTCCTCACTATGCATTCCCTATCCAATTTAACCACAGATATCATGCAAAATAAACTTAACATTGAGGACCTCCACTGGGGTCAAAAGATTGGGCTACTCAACAACTTCCTAAGGGGATCTTCTGTTCTCTGTCCCTACATCCAGATTATATTGGCTTCAGTACTAGGGCAGCCTAGCTGGGGGATGGGGGAGGTGGGATGTTCCTTTTTCTCAATTCTTTGGTTCATTAAAACTTGACTTTAGGCTCTGGATTAGGGTTTTCCTGAAAAGGTTTTTGGTGTACAAAATGAATCAGGTATGGGACAGGCATTTATTTTCTACACAAAAAAGAAATACTAAAATAAAAAAAGACCCTCACTGACTAAGAAAGGGGCCATGCTAACTATGGTTATACCCAGCTTGGGGAGCAGGGGGCAGAGAAAGAACAAGTATTTGTTAAGTACCTACTGTCAATCACTATGCATTTATTAAGTGCCTACTAGGTGCCAGACACTTCCATAAGCACTGGGGATACAAAGAAAAAGTCCCTGCTCTTAAGGATCTCATAATTTAATGTGAGAGACAATAAGCAAACAAATATGTGTAAACAAGCTCTGTATACATACATATGTGTGTATAGGTATATGAATAGAAAATAATGAACAGAAGAAAGGCTCTAGAATTAAGAAAGATAGGAAAAGGCTTCCTGTAGGAGGTGAGATTTTAGCTGGGATTTGCAATAACGTACATATTGATTCTCTTTTGCTTGTGCTAACTTTGGCCCAACAACACCAAGAAAACACAGGTGCTCCACCAGCCAGCATCACACCATCCTTATGTACAGCAAATGGAGAAGTTTTTGAATGCTGTGGATAAGTTCACTTACCTTGGCAGTTTACTTTCCAGGAATGAACACATTTCTTACAGGGTTGACACATGCATTGCCAGAGCTCTCTCAGTGTTTGGGAGACTTTGAAGGAAAGTGTGGCAAAGAAAAGGTATCAGGCTGCCTACCATACTCAAGGTCTACAGAGCCATTGTGCTGACCTCAGTGTTGTATGCCTGTGAAACCTGGATAGTCTACCAGCACCATGCCAGGAAACGGAAGCACTTCCATTTGAATTGTCTTAGAAGATTCTAAAGATCACCCGGCAGGATAGGGTAGCAGACACTGAGGTCCTTACTTGAACTAAACTGCCAAGCATTCAAATTCTGCTTCAGAGAGCATAACTCCTATGGGCTAGCATGTTCAAGTGTCAAACATATGCTTGCCTAAAAGACTTTTTTGGAAAATTCACACAGGGCAACTCACACAAAGATGCTTTCTCTGAAGAACTTTGAAATTGATTGTGAGACAGACATTGGCACAGGATCACACAGCATGGCATGTCTTCATTAAAGAAAGTGCTGTGCTCTATAAGCAAAGCAAAATCTAAGCAGCTCAGAAATGATGCAAGATGCACAGATTTCACCACCAATCCACCCCCAAATATTCACACGGACTATTTGTGCCCAATCTGCAGTAGAGCATTCTGAGCTCCTATTAGTCTGATCAGTCACACTTGGACATTGAAACTTGACTCCAGCGTAGTGATGTTTGATGGAGTTTAGGCTCTGGGAAATCCCTTAAACTCTGATTGAATGTCCCACTTGAGGCATTTACCTGAGGCCGTAAGCCTTTCATTATTGCTAGGCCCAAATCTTTTACTGAAAGATTACTTAGCCTAGCCCTCCACTGTCCAGCTACTTCCCACCCTTGCTTCTATCAAAATGTCTATACCCAGATCTGTTACCCTTAAACTAGCCTAGCCCTCCACTGTCTGTCATCTCCAGGTAGCCTTCAGCTACTTCCCACCCTTAATCTTATTCCTGGAGTCTGACCTCAGTAGTCTACATCCCCCTTAGACTCCTCCTCAAGACTTGTCCTCTAGATCACCCCTAGATCCCTCCCACAATCTTTCTGTATATAAGATCCGTCTTGCCTCCATAAAGGGGTCAGATTCAGTCTGTGTCAGACTGTTCTGGCCCCTGCTTGTATTGACAAGGATCACAAATACTTAGGTTCCTTAAGAGTCTACCCATTATGGTGAATCTTTAACAAATTGTGCTTTTCTTTGGCTGAGAGAAGGCTTGGGTCGAATTCTTTTGACAGGATCCGCTGTGCCAGCATTTTGGGATCTTGAGCACCCTTAAATCTCAAATCTCAACATTTTATCTCCAATTCGAACTTGTCCCTAGATAATTTTTAGTAAGTGGAACATTTTATTCTTTTAGTAAGGGGACTTTTTTCGGTTTCTTTTTAAGCTTTTAAATTCCTATCATTTCTTAGGCAGTAACACTTACATCAAGGGACAATCTAGTCCCTAGAGCTGCTTGAGTCCTCAAGCTTATCTTATAGGACCAACTTGAATTTCCACATGCCTGGTACTTCCCTGACCCTACTGGGAACCTCTACTCTACTTCTACTGATGTGGTGCTATTTACGCGGTAGCAGCAACAGGCTACATCTAAGGTACAGGGAATAGCAGCCACGTACCTCAAAGCAAGTATTCAAGACTTTAGCTATCACCAAAGAATTAAGTAAAAAAAATCAGACCCATGTACGGAGGGAACAAAAATTCAGCAATGTTTGGTAGAGACAACAGAATGCAAGATCTTCGCCTCCCACTGAAGACGTAACCCGTAAAGAGGGTTAGGGTTGCTCTGGAAACCCCAAAATACCAACACGTCGGGTCATGCCAAATGAATTTGACTCAAGTCTTCTCAGCCAAAGAAAAGTAAAGTTTATTAATAGTTCATTAAAAGTTCGCCGTATTGGGTAGACTATTAAGGAACCTAGGCATCTGTGATGCTTGCATTGGGCAAACAGACCAGAGTAAGTCTGTTACAGAGTAAGTCTGTGCTAGGTCATTCTATGGCACTGTCACACACATGGGGGCAAGAAGGGGTCTTATATACAGAAAGATTGTGGGAGGAATCTAGGAGTGGTGTATAGGAGGAGTTTGGGGAGGGTCTTCAGGAGAAGTCCATGAGGTCAGACTCCAGAAATGAGTTTGGGGAGGGTCTTTATTTCTTTATGAAAAACAATACTTATTCTTCTAGTAACTTTCAAATCGTTTGTATGGATTATTTTTTGATGTTCCAATAGTTTGAGTTTTTTCCCCTTTTCTTTCTCCCCTCTCAACAACACCAAGTCTAAATGAATGTGATAAAGGATGATTTTGTAGTTGATTTACATTTTGAGATATTAAGAATGACTTAACATTGCTTTTTAAAGCACTGAGACTGAAAATTGCATGTGGAAAGGTCTATTTGCATTGCTGTCCTGATAACCTGATAACACCTTTGATTTTTTTTTTCCTTTGAGTAAACTTTATGTCAGCTGTTCTCAACCTATGGGTTTCACGACCCCTTTGGGGGTCCAACAACCCTTTCACAGGGGTCACAGGGGTCACCTAAGACCATCAGAAAACACATATTTACAAAGGTCTTAGGAACCGAGACACCGCTCTTCTATCCATCTGCAGGCAGGTCCGCCCACATGCAGATACGCCCACATACTAGTATTAAAGAGTGGCATTAGGAAAGTTGAGAACCACACTGCTTTACATCATCATCCAAATTATTCTTTGGGCCCTTTTCCAAAGCTACAACAGCTCTATGGATCTAATCTAATCAGATAGTAAAAGGAATTCTAAGTTTGGCCTAATGGGTGCATTCCTGCTCATTGTGTTTGCTCGGACAAGTGTGAGAAGTATTGATTCTCCCTTTTGTCTGACAGGTGATACGGAATTGATGAATTTCTTTGACCTACATTTGGATGACCCAAGTCATATACCCCAAGACCCTCACTGCAATATAGCCCCTTTTCTCATTGTAATATTCATTCTCTTATTAATTATTAACTAATCAGAGTTGATTGCCACCCCTCAGAAACACCTACTCTTGAAAGGATTTTGTTTTCCCTGAGTAAATGCTAACCACTAGCCACCTGGTACTCTATTGTAACAAATAAGTTTTATGTCATATAAGTAGAAACATGATTGTGCTTTGAAATCCATTGTCATGATAGAAATTAAGGTAAACTGAGGCAAAAAGAAGTTCCAAAAATGTTCCCTTTATTAACAAGGCCAACATTTGCCAATAAAGGGGGTCAATAGATACTCAGTAGTCAAAGACCCCGGTTAGGAATAATGAGATATTTTATAGTGATTAGCATGAAGAAAGAGTAAAATCATGAGGCACCTAGGTGTGTGTCTTCTTCTGATTGGCTAGACATTTCAGTGAGGAGATGGACTGTCCTCTCAGCTTCACCCCATTACATCATTGGGAGATGAGGTCAGTTCTCAGGTAATGGAAGCCGGCTTCAGGTGACAGGAGTTGCTACAACAATTTAGATTGATTTAGGTTGACCTTTAGGCAAGTCTTCCTGGAATGGCAGTGGTGGTTGATGTTTCAAGGGTGGAGGTACATGTCATAAGAATAAAAATGTGATCTAAGCCATTTAAGGTTACCTGAGTACACTTGCAGGGGCAAGGGATTTAAAGTCACATGGGGAAGGAGAACATTAAATCTATGCTGGCTTGATTAAGTCTTAACCAATAGAATTAAAAATCAGTTTTCAACTTTACACAATTTAAAATACACATTTTAAATTGCACATATTTAAAATGCATATATTTAAATTCAAATACATAGGATTAGCCACCTATTAAAAACATTTTAGGTGCAGCTAGGTGGTGCAGTGAATAGAGCACCAGCCCTGGAGTCAGGAGGACCTAAGTTCAAATCCACCTTCAGACACTTGACACTTAACAACTGTGTGACCATGGGCAAGTCACTTAATCCCAATTGCCTTGCCTACCTTGCTTACCCCCCTCCAAAAAAAAAACTTTTTAAAAACCCAAGTAATTACCTTTCATATGAAGACTTTAGATTTCTGCTCGAGTCTACAACAGAATGATTTTTTAAATGAGTAAATGATTTAAATTATTTGCATCTTTTATTTAATATAATAAAGCTTATTTTCATTATACAAGTACAAAAAAATGAAACTTTCTCTACTGAGAAGCTCATATTTTAATGGAGGAGACAAAAAGTACATATAAAAATGCATAGAATAACTATAAATGATTAAATACAAATATATACAAAATGTGTGTGTATATGTGTATACACACGTGTGTGTGTGTGTGTGTGTGTGTGTGTGTGTGTGTGTGTGTGTGTGTGTATTGTGAGAAATGAAAGGTTGGCAATGTGAGGGAAAACTTATACTGAACTTTCCCCATTCTGAAAAACAAATCTAGAGTGGCTTCAGTATTCACTAGGCCTAGGTTCAGAGGTCAACTGACCTTACAGGAATCTGGGACTTAAAGCAATGGAGACCCTCCCCAGTGCCACCTCAGCACAAGATATGCCAAATAAGGACAAGACTGCTTTCCTGGCCTTTCATTGAACACCCACACGTTTCCGGGTCCTTTGTCTCAGAGAGAGATTCCCACGCTTAGGTTGTGGGCCAGCCCCCCCTACCAATAAGAGTGAAGGCCAGTTGGAGGGTTGAGTTTCTGCATTAGAAGGTTATATAACCATGGGCTGGCTTCTACCTGTTGCTCTCTCCCTGGCAGATGCCATTTGAGTGACAGGGGCAGAATCCTTTCTTATGGGAAAGAATAAAGACCTTTTCTGACCTCAGATTCAGACTCTGAATTCTTTCATCTCACACAGCAATGTCAGTGATTCATTGAGAAGATTTCATCTCAATAGAATCAAATGGGGAAATGTGAGCAATGAGTATTTCTCTCTTTTATCTAATAACTAATTATTGTACCAGGACCAAGGTTTTTTCCCCTTTTTTTACTTCCTCATCCAGAAATCAACCAGTGTGGGAAATCTGAGGCAGAGATTTACACAGGCCAAGATCTAATCAGATAGTAAAAGAAATTCTAAGTTTGGCCTAATGGGTACATTCCTGCTCATTGTGTTTGCTTAGCCAAGTGTGAAAAGTGTTGATTCTAACTTTTGTCTGACAGGTGATATAGAATTGATAAGTTTCTTTGACCAAGATTTGGATGACCCAAGTCATGTACCCCAAGACCCTCCCTCTAATATAGCCCACTCTCTCATAATATTAATTTCTTTTCTTTAATTGATTTTTAAATTTTATTTTAGTTTACATCATTCATTT
>CM053580.1:151364039-151379263 GCA_028627135.1 Pseudochirops cupreus
CATTTTCTTCTGCTTATCTTTCTCTCTCTCTTACAGTCTCCCTTCCCAAAAGTCTTTTTTGCTTTTGACTACTGCCTCCCTTAATTTGCTTTTCCTTTTCACCACCCCTCCTTTGTCTTATTCCCTTTCCCTCTTTCTTTTTTTCAATCATTTGCTCATTTTTTAGTCTTTTTCTTTACTTTGAACTTTCTGTGAAAGTTTGACTCTGTTACTGGGGTCGAGGTGGAAGGGAAATCAATCAGGCTTTCGGTTTTTTCTGCACTGCTGTTTTCAGAGTTAGTGGGTATTTGGAAGTTTTGGACGCTGCCTAAGTAGTGTGATCCAGTGAGACATGTGGTCACTGCTCTCCCAGTCTGTGCTCTTGTCCTTACCCAAGAAGAGCCCTGATCCCTTGAAGCCACAAATAATACTGGTCCTGAGGGCTCCCTTGTGACAGCAAGCACTCCTGTCTGCCCTACACCTGTGACCTAGAAGTGGGTATAGGCAATGGAGATGTCAGACAGTGGCTGGTCCTGCCACTGTGTTGGCACAGGGATCCTATGCATTCTCTTACTGACCAGTTGCCAGATCCCCGTACTGTCTTTGGCTTGAGAGCTCCCAAAACCACTACTGCTATTGTCACTTCCAGTGCCCATTACTAGTGGTGCTGCCACATGCACTCCAGGCCAGCTCCCACCCCAGTGTCACATACTTCTCATTCCAGTCTCTTAAATTATCTTGGGCTGGAAAAATGTCTCACTCGGTCCTTTTGTTGGCTCTATCGCTCTAAACTTCAATTAGAGGAATTATTTTAAAGTTATTTGAAGGGCAAAGTGGGGAGAGCTCAGCTGTTTCCTCTATTCCAATATCTTCACAATGCCCCTGGAACATAGAAAATGAAATTGTAATTGAAAGAATTCCCAGATTGCCTTGGGGTGAGGGGGTGGGGGAAACTGTGACTACCCAGACATGAGTCTGGACATTAATTTCAACTATAGTGCATCTCTTGTATGCTAAATGCACATTTCACATGCAACCAGTCTATTTTAATGAGCAAGAAAACAAGAAAGATAATGAGTATTTTATTTTCTTCTGGTAAAAAGGCAGTTCTCTTTCTCTTATTTGTTTATTATTTAGGACTCAAGTCATGGAAAATACTGCAAATTGTTCTTTTCCTTTTATCTTGCATTCAAGGGAACAAGGTTGGAAGCAATATTTAGGTTTTCCATAATCTGGCACCTAACAAGAGAGATCCAAAGCAGCAGAGTGACATCCCACAATCGCTCCTTTGATAGGTAAGTTGGTAGCTTAAAAATTTCATTGGCCATTTCATAATTCTCTGTACAGAACTTTTCAAAAGTAGTCAGATAATGCAACATTCCTTCCTCCTCAGAGAAGTGAGGGACTAGAGTTATAGAAGGTGACATGATTTCAGACATAAGTTTTTCCTCAGTTACAAAGGGGAGTATTTCGGTGGTGGGGGAAAAGTAATTACTTTTTGTGATATGGGGGCAGGATCATCATTAGGAAAAATACTTAAAGGGTTGAAATGTGTTCTAACAGGTATGAGTCCATAGTACTTCCATTTGTTGTCACAACACATGAATTCCTAGAATTTGTTTGCAGGTCTTTGTTTGTAGTACTGGACAGCCTGACTTGTTCTGATGAGGCCATTGGTGCAGCAGCACAAGGCTGGCTGGTTCGAGCCCTTTCCCTCAATGATGTGTCCCGCATCCTGGAACCTGTTCTTTTGTTTCTGCTTCACCCAAAGACACAGAGAATATCCATTCACTGCATCAAGCGGAAGAACTCAGCAGGTAATTACCCTGGAATGGGCAGACAAGGGCAAGTACTAACCTATGAAAAGAAACCATGCCATAATAACTTAGGGGAATATCATAGTGGTGACATGTTGGAGTTTTTTTGGGTTTGGATTATTTATTTTTTATCAGAAGAGAACAGCATTTATCAATACTAAGACATGTTTTCATTCCTTGTTTTCCTACTATTCCTGAAAAATCTCTGCTGATAGACCAAAAATAAAAAAAACACTCGAGCGGATAGGGTTATACTTCTTTAAGATAAAATAATAGCTTTCTCTTTCTCTGGTGCAAATGGCAAAAGTGATTCAGGGGAAAGGGCCAACAATAATGGAACTTCTAGCCACGCAGCAAAAGCTTACACCATTAGACAGAAAAAACTAGCTAGTCTGGCATAACCAAATGGCTATAGATTCCTAACTAACAGAGATCTTGGCAATCACCTAGCCCACTCTTTCCTTTTCTAGTTGAAGAGTAGCATAGCCTAGTGGAAGAGTCAGTGGCTTAGAGGTCTTATATGCTACTTCTGATGGTTACTGGTTTGTGAATCTGGCAGGTCACTTATTTTCTGTGGGACTTGGTTTCCTTATCTATAAAATGAGGAGTTTGGACTGGATGGATTTTTTTTCCCCTAAGATCTCTTTCAGCTCTAAATCATTGATTCTATGGTGTTATAAGACTGATATCCAGAGGTATGCATATGGATGGCAAAAGGCAGAATCAGAATTTAAACCCAGGTCATCTGGCCCTGAATCCAACCCCCAGCCACTACCCTGTGCTGCCTTGAAGTTTGAGTTTCTCAAGGCTGATGCTCATGAAATAGTTTCTGTCTTAGTTACCATACTTAATACTTGAGGAAACCACCATGAAGTGAATGATGGTGTGTGGGATTGTGATTTAAGTTGGCCAGTCACTAGGTTTTGCCACGTCTGCATAACTGAGAGATCATAAATTAGCATACAGTCCAGTTAATTAGACTTTATTTTTATACCTCACAGGATTTTTGTGAGGAATCTTCTTTTAAACCTTAATGTGTTATGTAAGTGTATTATTTCTATTAAAAATAAAGGCTCTATGGTAAAATAGCTTCTATAAATAGTTAACATATCTGTCTCCTCTTTTGTGAAATAAGTTTTTCCGTCTTTAAAATTCTATCTATAATTGTTATGTATGAGAAAGTAACAAACCCTTTGAAGAGAGGAGGTGTGACATAGTGGATAAAGAACTGACCCCAGAGTCAGGAAAATCAAAGTTTTGGTCCTGCTCTGTGACCCTGAGCAAGTTAATGCCTCAAGCAACTCTTTAAGAGTGTAAGTTTCTTTGTAGATGCTGATCTTTTCATCAAATGTTTTCTACAGCAATGAAGTCAAAGATTTAGTCAAAAATATATATGAGGTGGGGCAGCTAGGTGACACAGTAGATGGAATACAGAATTTGGAATTAGGAAGATCTGAATAAAATTATTTACTCAAATGTACTCTAAATAGGGTTATGTAAACAAAAATTAGATGATGGTAAAATTTCTAATAGTTCATGAAAACAGTACCATCCTGTGCTGTAAATGCAAAGGGAAAAATAGCACTAATTGGGTTAAGACTTCTCTGGTCATTTTCTTTTATTTGGTCATGCAAGCTGTTAGCTGTTCTCATTTTCTGTCATGCAAAATTTAATCTGCAGGAGGAGTGGTGGGTTTTGTCCATTATGTGGTCTGTTTGGTTTTCCAGCTGTGATGGATTCTCTCAGATTAAACGGTCTCATTGGGAGCGAGAGCATTGCAATTGCCACCCAGAGCATTAGTATCATGCTGACACTGAGGCCAAGATCAATAGAAGAATTAGGTGGTGCTAATTCCTAAGGGCATTCTGTGCCAGCAGTAGGACTGGGACTGTCTGAACAGATTGATCAGTTGTCTCATTGCATGTTCATGAGATCAAATGCATTCACATACTTGCTGTGTGACCCTGGTCCAGTCATTTAACATCTCTGTGCTTCTGTTTCCTCATTGGTAAAATGAGGATAATAATAGCACCTACTTCCCAGGGTTGTTGTGAGGATTAAACAAAATAACATATGTAAAGCATTTATTAAAAATACATTCCCAGTAATTTCTCCTACCCATGATTAACAATTTAACAACTTTACAGTTTTTTAAACTGCTAAATAAACTATTCCTTTTAGTCCCATGAGTCTCTCTTCTTTAGAGAACAAATTTATCTGCTATTTCAGTTCTTCTAAAAAATTGTTTATCTCTTCACTTCCAGAGGATTTACATCATTGGTTTAGCAAGAAAAAAGCTTGTTTCAAAGAAATGTATAGAGTGTCTGAACGTCATGAAGGCAGCTCTCATGAAAACCTACCCTTGAATCAGTATACTACTGTTGACCGGGAAGCCATTTGGGCTGAAGTGGAGAAAGACCCAGAGAAGTTTCAGCTGAGAAATGGTCCAGATGATGATGATGATGATGTTCCTTGTAGCACAGACATCCCTGACAGGTCAGAAGGTGAGCTTCAGGACAACAGTGAGCACACAGAGTCAGCAGATACGAGCTTAGGACACACTGACAGTGAAAATACTTCTTCATTCTCAACACCCTCCCTTGATCCTCATGAGTTGAGCAGTGAAGAAAACTGTTGCACCCCCATGCATGATAGAGTTCACCCTAAGCATTCCACCTCGATATCTGTTTTCCAATCTCAGGTCTCTAAAGCAGTTGCCAGACGAAACCTGGTGCGATTAGACTCAGACAAGACCCAAGCTTCAGAGTCACTCTCTAGTGATGAGGAAGTTGATGTGGATCAGACTCTCACAATGTCCAAGTTACTAAAGCAGCAGAAGGAAAAGCAGGCAGTGACGGAGGCTTTATTTAAACACATTCTGTTGTACCTACAATCCTACGACTCTAAACGAGTCCTATATGCCTTTTCTGTGCTAGAGACAATACTCAAATCCAACCCGAAAGAATTCATTGAGGCAGTTTGCAGGACTAACATGGATTCTAACTCCACTTCTCATTTAAACCTCATCTATAACCTCTTAGCACGCCACCAAGAAGCCTTGGTTGGGCAAAGTTTCTATGGAAAGCTTCAGACTCAGTCGCCCACCACATGTCCTCATTCCCTTTTAATAGAATTACTTATTTACCTCTGCCTGAGCTTCCTACGTTCATACTTTCCGTGCTATGTACAGGTCTGCCACCAAGACATACTTGGCAACCAGGCTGTACAAATCAAGAGTGTGGAGGTCTTGATTCGGATAATGAGTCAATTGACCAATATCGCCAAATCGTTTAAGGGGAAGAATGTGGACTTCATACAGAATTTACTAGAGAGGTGCAAAGTTCAAGAGTTTGTCCTCCTCTCGTTATCTGTTTCCATGTTTAGTAATCAGAAGCAGTATGAACTTCTTGCTTCCGATAAAACCAAGCCCCCTCGAGAAGAGATGCTCTTTGAAGAAGGCCTGATTAGCTTCAGTCAGGATAAGATTTGGAACCCCCTGCAGATTGAGCTGCTAAAACTCCTGCAGGTCCTGATTATCTTGGAACATCATCTGGGAAAGGTCCAAGAAGAACTGGAAAATCAGTCTGATCTGTCCAAGGAGTGGCAGAAGACCCTCAAATTTCAGGAGTCCATCAGTGCCATGCAGTATGTACAGCCTCACCCAATTACTTCCCAGGGACTGTTCATCTCTGCTGTGGTGAGAGGTTTACAGCCAGAGTGTGGTTATGGGATGCACTCAGCCTGGGTTAGTCTGGTCACATCTTCTTTACCATACTTTGGGAAATCATTAGGTTGGACTGTCACTCCTTTTGTTGTACAGATGTGCAAGAATCTGGATGAGCTGGTCAGGCAATATGAAAATGAGTCTGTGAAGTCTTCGATCAGGTAAGATGTGTCAGTATACCTAGTTTTTTTTTTCCGTTATAGACTATAATATAGAATGGCCAATTCAAAATAGATTGTAGTTGGAACATTGTTTTAATATACATAATAGATTATTTATCATTGTCAAAGGAGATATCCAGATCTGAATTCTAACCTTCTTAGTTATGCTGTGACTGATGACAAATCAGTTATCATGGATTATTTATCTATAGGATAAGAATAAAAATTAAAATGTCTCCAATAGAATCATTGTGACAAGGAAAAAAAATTTTAAATGACATAATACACATTTTAAATAATAATTTCTATTTGCCCTTTGAGGCTCTTGGATCACTACAATCTTTTGAGGTGGGTATTGCAGTTATTTAATCCTGATTTTATAAATGAGGAAACTTAGTCTCTGAGAGGCAAAGTGACTTGCTTTTAATCTCACAGTTAGTAAATGTTTAGAGAAGACCAGACATTTCTGATGTCGGTTCTTGACTCCAAATCTCTCCGTTGTGCCAATGCCGCTTATCAGAAATGTTCATATAGAGTTGAGTGGCCTAAGCCCCATGACTTTTCAAGCAGACCAAGCAAACTTGCTACCATAACTACCACCCCTTACTCCTGTCAACCATTTACCAAAGGTTTGGTCCAAAGAAACAAACAGAATCCGTTTCGCCCTTAAACAAAGGTTTGCCCTAGAACAAACAGAATGGATTTCCCCCTTAGCCAAAGATTTGAAAAGGAACACACAGAATCAGGCTGTACATGTGCTATAATGTGCTTATTTATTCTCATTAAGCCAGAGAATCATGCATGATGGAGTCAGAAAATAATTCTGAACTCAGAGGTGAACAAACTGAAGGGAGATCCTTTGTATTCTTAGAGCAATTCCAACTCAGGATGATTGTGTCAACCTAAAATTATAGTCTCCATGTGTTTAAACATAATGTGAGAAAGGAATTTCTTAATGGGATAGGTAGTAAATTCAATAAGATAAGAGAATGTCAAGGTGTCAAACTGAAATTCCAGATCTAGGATGTGTGTGTTTCTTTTATCATTAATGTGACCTAATATAGCATAAGAAGAGTCCCATTAATTCAAGGTAGTGTCCGGTTTGAGGCGCCTTGTCCTTGGTAGTCATAAACAGAAGAATGTTCCTGCTCAGCTTCATCTGGTCTTGTAATTGCTGACACAGGAAGGGGCATTTTGGGTTAATTCAGAGAGCAAAGCAAAGCATGTCTATTATGCCAGAACACACAAAGCACTATGGTAGGTTATAAGCCCAGAGTAGGCTCAAAATGCCTTTCTCTTGATCCAGATTTTTCCTCAGGTGATGAGGGACTCAGAAATGGTTCACACTCCTAGGTTGAGGTGAAAGGGTGGAGAGGGGCAAAGAGATGAAATAGCAGAGTGAGAAATTAATAGTTGTTCCACCATCTTCTAAGACTATCAAGACCTTGAGGTAAATGTCAAGTATCATTTAATATTCTCATAATGTAATTTTGTCTACATGTTATTTTCAACATATACTTTAAAAAATCAATTAAAATGTAACATATAAATAAATCTTCAGTGATATTGGGAAATTTCATTACTCTTTTAAACTATTTATCACTTTTTCTCCAAAGCATATCCTGTAAGAGGGAGAACATTTCTCCAGATTATCCACTCACTCTGTTGGAAGGTCTAACCACTATTAGTCATTTTTGCCTCCTGGAACAACAATCCAACCAAACGAAAATGGTAACTATTTTCTCCGCATTCAAGAGGCAGTTTGTGACACTTTGTCTTTTCTGCTTTAGGTTATGTCTGTGTTTCAGAAAAGTGGTAGTATTTTACATTTTTTGGTTTGGCATGATTCACATTTTTACTTGGATGCTGTAGGCACTTAATAGATGATTGAGTCTTCTTTTTTTTTTCTTACCTTTTTGGAAGGGAGAAAGGGCAATTGGGGTTAAGTGACTTGCCCAAGGTCACACAGCTAGTAAGTGTTAAGTGTCTGAGGTCAGATTTGAACTCAGGTCCTTCTTATTCCAGGGCCGGTGCTCTATTCCCTGCGCCACCTAGCCACCCCAATGATTGATTATTGACTGTATCTCATGCGGCAATTCATTTTCTTATCATTGGAGGGGACTAAGCAGAAGCTATCTGACTACTACTATATGTATATAACTATTAATATACATAGCTAGTGATGATATTATACATATTACTTTATTTGGGCCTCACAACAGCCCTATCAGCTAAAGTAATCTGTATATTATTATTTTTGGTTTGGTTTTGGGTTTTTTGGGTTTTTTGAGGTAGTCAGGGTTAAGTGACTTGCCCAGGGTTGCACAGCTAGTAAGTATCTGAGGGCAGATTTGAACTCAGGTCCTCCTGACTCCAGGACTGGGGCTCTATCCACTATGCCACCTAGCTGTTCCATTATTCTCACTTTACAAAAAAGGGAACTGAAGATCAACAAAGTCATGTGACTTTCTCCCATTGTCCCACAGTTAGTAAACCCTAAAAGCTGGATTTAGTACCTGGCCCACCACTCTCTCCACTATGGCATTTTGCCTCTGTGTCCTAAAGATGTGTGATTCCTTCATCAGCTAAGGGGTTAGATTAGATGATGTCTAAAGAGATTTTTAGCTTCAAGATTCTGTGTTTCTGTGCTCTTGTCTAACATTCAATTTCACAAATAGTATGAAATAAAGAATAAAAAATCATGTGCATAGACCACCACCCCTGGAGTCAGGAGGACCCGAGTTCAAATTTGGCCTCAGACACTTGACACTTAGCTAGCTGTGTGACCTTGGGCAAGTCACTTAACGCCAATTGCCTTGCCTTTCCTCCTCCAAAAAAAAAAAAGACAATTTTTAAAAAAGAATAAAAAACCCTATGTTTAACTGTGACTAATTTTAAAATGTTTATTCATCAATGAGAGGCAGTGTGGTAGAGTGGAAGGAGAACAGACTTTGAAGCCAGGAATACCCTGAGCAAGTCACTTACCCAGTCAGTGTTCCAGGCCACTGATGTCAAACTCAAATAGAAATGGGCTCACTAATCCTTACATAAGGATCCCTGCAGGCCACAGATTGCCTTAGTTTTGAAATGTAATATTGCCTGTGTTTTATTGCATTTTTATGTTTTTCAGTATTTCCAGTTAGATTTTAATCTGTTTTGGTTGCACTCAGTAGTATTGGCCAGCACCATATTTGACACCTTTATGTCTAGGCAACTTCCTCAGACTATAAATTCATAGCCAATAGTCAACAGCCATTTATTAAATGACTACTGTGTGCTAAGTGCTGGGAATACAAAAAAGGAAAAGACAATCTCTGCTCTCTAAGGAGCTTACAATCTAATGGGAGAAAACAATACACAAAAGGAAGCTGGGGGTGGGACACCAAGAAAAGAGGGAAGGGAGGCACCAGGAAGTGCCCCCATTGAGGGGCATGAACCAAGTAGAGTTTCAGTTCAGTCATCCTTCAGCTGGGTCTGACTCTTGATGAACCCATTTAGAATTTTCATGGCACAGATATTGGAGTGGTTCGCCGTTTCCTTCTCCATCTCATTTCACAGATGAGGAGACTGAGCCAAACAGGGTTAAGGTAATGGTAAATAAAGTTAGCTAGAAAAGTCTGAGCCTCTGTAAAGGGAGACACTGGAAATGGTTCATTGCTCCTCTCTCCAGCCCTGAGATGAGAGAGACAACTGAGAGTGCTAAGAAGGCATTGAGTATGAGTTGAATCAGTTTCCAAGGTGATCAGATTCCCGAGAATGAGTTTATCCTGGGGGACGCATGATGCTGTGGAGTTGAAACCAAACAGAGCAGCGGATGGTAAATATGGCAGAAAAAAAATTGCAGAGAAATTGCTAACCTGCATTGATCCAAGAAGTTTTCTCATCTGGCAATTCCATGTACCAATGAAATCACAGATCTAGTCCCTATCTTGTATATTCATCTATTCCAACTCCTGCTCCCTGTAAGGATCATGGAGTTAGAGCTAGAAAGGGTCTAAAGTATCCTCTTTGATCCCTTCATTTTACTGATAAGGAAACTGAAGCTCAGGGAGGTTAAGTGACTGACCCAGGGTCGTGCACATAGAAAGTAGCAGATCAAGTCTTTGGACCCCAGTACTGTGACTCCAGATCCACTGCCTTCTTCATTTCATGATGCAGCCTCCCAATTGAGAAAAAGAAAATCCTCTATCTTGGAGAATGGAGAGGAAAAAAAATGATTGCGCATGTTTCTATACCAAAGTAAATTACTTTTTTATGACATTTTTAAAATGACTTTTTAAAAAAGGAATAAATTATATTGTTTCCAATAAAGTTAATGGTATTGCTATTATATGGAAATAAAGGTCAGTTATTTTCAGAGAAAGGGGAACTTGTGAATATTACAAATTCATGTTTAATTCAACAAATATTTATGTAAGATAGGGGCAGCTAGGTGGCACAGGGAATAGAGCACCAGCCCCAGAGTCAGGAAGACCTGAGTTCAAATCTGGCCTCGGACATTTAACACTCTCTAGCCATGTGAGTGGGCAAGTCATTTAACCCCAATTGCTCTGCCTCTCCCCTCTGAAAAGAAAATAAAAATTATGGAAAATAGAAGGTACCTCTCATGAGGAGATGAGAACAGATATCAACAGGGTCTGTGACCCTTGGTGTTCCCCCTGTCCCATAGGAAGCACACAGGTGGTAGCTCAGATATGTAGTGGGATGTGCACAAATCCAGAGCCACTCAGAGCTAAAGCTTATATAGAGCCTTTGGACAGAGCTGACGTGGCACTGATGCAGTTTAAGGGGGGTGTTCAGGGACCTCTCAAGGACTGGGGTGCAGAACAGGGTCGTCTGGACCGAAGCATTCTGTAAGTCAAGTTGGCAAAGATTTATTTTTATGATTCTCAGCAAGCAAAAGTTTGTAAGGAACCTGTGACCTTAGAGGGGTACAGTTAAAGTTTATATAGGATAAACTATAGTGAAACATGTGCCAAATATGCTAGCTAGATGATGTGGTATGGAATTAGGGAGTGGCTAAGGAATGGTCAATCTTAAAGGAACTTACACTTTTTGTATCTTAGAGTTCACTAGGAAAGGCCAAATGGAGGAGGGGAGGCACAGGGAGATGTGATTTTTGGGGGGCCCACAGGGTGATGTGGTTTTTAGGTCTGCTACATCACTAAGTTAACTAGTGGTCAGGGCCAGCTGAGGATTGCCCACTCTGCCACCAAACAATGTCTTGTTAGACAAGATATAGGGAGTATACATATGTCTTAAGTCTAGGATACACATAATGAGGAGTCCAAGATGCATATAATGAGGTAAGGAGTTGGTATTGATAATCCAGTGGGTACTGAATATCTTTATGAGCCAGTACAAAGCCAGTTCAAACTAATAATTCCTACAGTTGCAGTTTATTACTGTACCAGGGAGAGAGAGAGGTGTTTTTTTGCTGGGGCCCACTCATGAGTAATTGCTCGGAATTGTGTCCTTAGGCTGGGGAGAATTGCCAGGGATAGTGTTTTGAGGCGAGGGGGAAATGTGATCTTGGAATTGGGGTCCAAACACCCCATCAGTACTAACAGGTTCTGAAGGGATGGGGCAATGTTGTGGGCCATTGGAATGATAAGAAGGGGGAGAGGGAGCTAGGAATCTTGATTTTAACTGTGCCACAGCAAGCAAAAAGACGGAGGAAGGTTGGGGTAGGGTGAGCAACAACATCAGTTCTTCTCACTGGTTAACCTTAGCATAGATGATCATTTAACTGTCTTGGGAGCTGGGTCCAAAGCAGGCAAACTGGTTATTAAGTTTTTTCAATACACAGGGGGCTGTGAGGAAAAGAGAAAAAAAAGAAAATCCCCCTGTCCTGAAGGAATGTATATCTACTAGGAAGGGGCTCTAGGTGAGGGTGTAATGGTGATATTTTATAATATATATATTTACATGATTTTTGCTTCTTTAGTCAACTTCTCTAAGTGACCCTATCAACTTGAGAAATGCCAAGAATGCCATTTTGGAAGAATTGCCTCGAATTGTTAACACTATGTCACTTCTGTGGAGTGTAATTAGGAAAGAAGAAACCCAAAAAAGACAAGCTGATTTCTTTGAATCTTCAAAAGGATCGTCTTTAGTTTACTTCAAAGCTACCAAAGTAAGAAACATTTCCAAATGTTGGTCGACTTCTTTCTTTCCTCTCTTGCTTTATTACTTTTCCTTTAAAAAAAACTTAAAAGCCCTGAATTAGAATTGAGCCAGTGACCAAGACTAGTTCCCCTCCCCTCCAAGTTTGTGTGGTAAATCTTCGACCAGTAGAAGGATCAATTTGATACGATAGTCAATGATAGGCTGTGCTACCTGTCCTTCCACCCCACCACATTCTCATCTTTAAAACTCAATCCAAGCTAAAATCATGGCTAAATAGGAATCAGCTTCTGACCTCATGCATGCTTTGAGAAATCATGTGAAATTGGGAAAATGGAAGGGACCAGATCTATGAAAGTGATACTAATTGGGACCATTAGACCCAAGGAGAATTGGGATTATTGCTGAAATCAAACCCTGGCCTACAGACTACAACATGGAATCCTGTAACCTTTTTTTCCTCTGGAGCTTCTCTGTGGAAAGTCTAAAACCTTTCTTTCTGGCTACAGAAATGTCTGCATAGCTTTCTTTTAAACATTTACATTGTTTTTATAAACACTGTTAAGGGGCGGCTAGGTGGCACAGTGAATAGAGCACTGGCCCTGGAGTCAGGAGGACCTGAGTTGAAATTTGGCCTCAGACACTTGACACTTAGCTAGCCGTGTGACCTTGGGCAATTGCCTTGCCTTCCCCCTCCAAAAAAAAAAAAGCAAAAAAAAAACAACCTCTGTTAAATACAGGTCTTTTCCAGTCTAGATGCTGATGTTGTTCTGTCATTTTTCAGTCATGTCCAACTCTTCATGTATTAGTTTGCCATTTCCTTCTCTAATTAAGAAACTGAGGCAAACAAGGTTAAGTGACTTGCCCAGGGTCACACAACTAGTAAGTGTCTGAAGCTAGATTTGAACTCAGGAAGATGAGTCTTCCTAAATCCAGGCACTCTGTCTAAGTCATTTTCTTTGATTAGGTCTTGGGCTTTCAAGGACTAATTCCCTTAAGCAAGAAACCCTAAAGAGAAAATATTTTGTCTAAAAGATACTTAGTGAGCAATCTCCATTAACTTTATGTAGTTGTAGCATTCGTTCTGAGTTCTTCAGTATAAGATATTGAGTTACATTTGAATGAGTCTGTTTAAACAAATGTTAGCATTTCTTTTATTGTACTCTATCATGACTGTGTCAATATACCATAGTCCATGGGACTCTAAGCCTTCCTGGTGCATAGACCAAACTATCATCATTCCACATAACAGGAAGTCAGAGAAGCATCTGCAGTTGCTATAATGCTGTATATTATTAAATTTGAGATGTGAATGTGACTAAAGTTGAGTTATCACAAAGAATATCATGATTCAGTTCTGTAATGTACAGTCCTATAGAAAATCTTAAGAAAAATTGGAATCAAGGTACTTGGTACCTTGAGGCTACAAACAGTGCCCTAAGGGTTAAGAGTTGCTTCCCCTAGTTTATTCTCCAACCTGAAGGCATCCTAAAGTCTCTTTCCCTTATCTTGAAATACCACATAACTTCCCCCTTATCCTGGACCATAAAATTTCTTGTCTCCCCCCATCCTGGGTCATAAAATTTCCCCTGTCTCCCTTATCTTGTGGCTTCCATTTTCCTGATCCTGTCTCTAATCTTTTAACCACCATAGAAACCTCTAAAACTACATCATCATTCTGAAACCTCTGCATAACAATAATTCCCCCAAATATTGGAGTTTCACTTAGCTTTCTTGCTAGGAAACCGGTACTGCTTTTGTGTCCATAAAGCTCCCAAAATACCAAAAATAAATAACAGACATGATAAGAAAGGACACAAAGAGTAAAAAGCACCAAAAAAAAATCAGATGATGGAAAAATGCAAGGATGGAGTCTTAAGAAGCAGATGACATCTGAACTTTTTGAATTTGATCATTTTAACTTAAAACCTTTTTTTAGGTTTTTCTTTTTGATTTTTCTTTTTTCTTTATCCTATAAAGGACTCACTGATCCTGCAAATAAACTGGACAAGCCTTAATTTCTGTACTTGCTGCTTGAGGCTTATCTTGGAGTCTGAGTTACCTAGATATAGGTCTTTCTTCTAGCAGTGTCCAAAGAAAGAATCAGCCACAAAGGCCAAAGAAATGAGAAAAAGGTGGAGACAAGAGGAAAAAAAAAACATGTGAGAAGACAAGTGTAATGGTAATGGTAATTTGAAGATCTTCTCTGCCTCTTAATAGGCCTAAGGGAATTTGAGGATCTTCCCTGTCCCCTAATAGGCCAAATGTAATCACATGGAGGCTATGGTGGGAAGAGTTTGCTGAACAGGTGGAGCAGAGCCCAGAGGAAGCTGGGAGTCAGAGCAATTAGAACAGCAGAAGGAAAGGAGACAGCTAGGTATGGTGTTGCACTGTGTGGTGATAAGGTATATTAACTTCTTGGTTCCTGTAATGCATTTGAATTTCTGGTGTCTGAATAAATGTTTTGCTTCTGTCTTCTAAAAAATAAATAAATAAAAAGCTCCCAGAGAAGGGCTGAGTGAATTCTTTCGCACCTGAACCAGCCCTACCAATTCTAAATGTCATCACATTCACATAGATGTCTCTCAAATGGGCTTAGTCATCCTTTGTTCTGAGTTTTCCTCTCTGGGCCGTGTCTTGTAAGTTGAAAGTAGATCGGTTGGGATGAAAGAGGAAAAGAAAAAAGAAGTGATCTTTTCTCTTTAATAGTTGCCCCTGTGCTGGGCTCCCAGGGTAGTAAACAAAAAGTCCTATAACCATTGGACAGATAGTCCATTTTCAATTTCCAGTTTTATCTTCAAGGCTCTTATTTGAGAAGTAGAGAGAAGACTGAACTGGGTCTCTCAGCAGTCTCTTGGAGTTGAGACCCTACAATGGTGGAGAATTTTAAAAGATTTTCACGAGATAATATTTATCATGATTTACTATATAATAATGTTATTTTTTAAATTTTCTAGACCATAAGACAAAAAATTTTAGATTTCCTGAACCCTCTGGGAATTCAGCTTGGGGTCCAATTAACAGCAGCAGTTGCAGCAGTATGGAGCAGAAAGAAAGTCAAGCATCATAGTAAGGTAAAGCTAAATAATTCATGGAAGAGGTAATGTCAAAACTTGTCTGGAAGCACTGTATTGTGGAACTTGTGATATGGAACTTTCTCTTATTGAGCATGATAATTAACTGTATTATTATTATTACTCTACGAGAAAATATTTTTTCTGTAAAAAAATCTTAGAGAAGCACCCTGGCACAGTTCATGGAGAACTGACTTCAGAGGGGGCGGAGCCAAGATGGCGGCATAGCAGCAGCAACATAGCGCAGCTCTCACATAGCCACCCCAAAATACCCATAAAACAGGACTCTAAACCAATCCTAGAACTCCAAAATGCACACAAAGATACTTCCCACTAAAGTCAG
>CM053580.1:151379763-151414952 GCA_028627135.1 Pseudochirops cupreus
ATAACTAGTACGGAAACGTTTTGCTTAACTACACATGTACAACCTATATTGAATTGCTTGTCTTCCTAGTGGGGGTGGATGAGGAGGGAAGAAGGGAAAATGTCTAGAAATCAAAGTTTTAAAAACAAATGTTTAAAAAAATTGTTTTTTTATATGCAACTGGGAAATAAGATATACAGGCACTGGAGTATAGAAATCCATCTTGCCCTACTAGAAAGTTAGGGGCGGAGGGAGGAGGGTATAAGAGAGAGAAGACTGGGAGAAGGGGCATTCAGTAGGCTTGCTGTCTTGGGGTGGGGGGTAGGGGAGAGACAGGGAGAAAATCTGTAATTCAAAATCTTGTGGAAATGAATGTTGAAAACTAAAAATAAATGGGGAAAAAACAGAGACCAAGTAGAAAACATTCAATAAAGGAATTTGATAAGGTACGTGTTTTTGTCATTCTATCTTCTACAGTTAAAAATGATTTTAGAATGGGTGGATAGGTGAGTAGAGCATGGCCCTGGAGTCAGGAGGACCTGAGTTCAAATCTGGCCTCAGACACTTGACACACTTACTAGCTGTGTGAACTTGGGCAAGTCACTTAACCTCAATTGCCCTGCCCTCTCCCCTCCAAAAAAGACCAAAAAACCAAAAACAAAATGATTTTAGTGAGTCTACAGAAAATAAGTTTACATCACAGTATACTTATCAAATTACAAAAAGCAGTTATTTTATCCATTTGTGAATAGTCTACATAATATTGGGTATAAAGAACTAATAGAGGAATAGTGATTTTTCCTTATACTGTTTCTAATAAGTTTGTCAAAAAGTTGGAAAAAAATGAGATAACATATAGCCAATAAAAATAATGGTGATACTGACAATAGGTATATGCTGCTAGATTGAGCAAATGTACTGTAACACCAATGTGATATTTACAGCACCTACGGTGACTATAAATATGCTGGTGTAATTGTGAATCACAAAATGTAACAGGCTCTCCACGAGGAGGACAGAGCCAAAGCATTTATTCAAATACCAGAAAAAAACAGAGTCCCCAAACCAGAAAGTCAAAGTCATTATGGTAACCACAAAGTTGGTACACATAGTCAATGCAGTGAACACCCACATTCCCAAGCCTTCACAACAAAACAGGTTCCCTCAAGCAAGGATCCTCCTCTTCTCACTCACTCCCTCAAACAAGGATCCTCCTCTCCTTATTCACAGGGCTGGCTCTCAGAAGTCCTCAGCAGAAGTTCTAGCTGGCTCTCTGAAGTCCTCAAAAGAAAAATCTCAGCAGAAGCTCTTCCACCACAAGTTCTGTTCTGAAAATCTCTCTTCTCTCCAGCCTGGGCCTCTCTTTATATATGGTATTATCTCCTCTCTATCCCATCCTTTCCTGTTAGGTCAGCAAGTCCATCCCACTGTGGGATTCACAAGTTCTAGGTCTTAATACTTGACACAATTTGAACTTGAAACTAACTGCTAAGTACCTGTTAGCTTACCAATACAAGGGGCATGGAAGATCTTCAAATCCCACTACCATTCCATGTATCTCAAAGTGGGAGTTTATGAAATGGCTAAGATCTAAGAGTGGAATTAAAAGGCCCTATAAGGGCAACATCAACATGGACTCAACTAACAATATGTTGGCAAAGATGTATTGAACAAATGGCTGACCCATGGTTTTGTCTACTGAGACAAAGAGGTTATGATAACTATCCATGACAAGGCCTCTGACACTAGAAATTATAAAACTGTTGTCAATGTATCATGGACTTAGAACTGGAAGAAAATTTAATAGCCATCTAGGCCAACAACTTCATTTTTCAGGTGAAGAAATTGGGGCCCAGGGAAGTGAAACAACTTCAAGGTCATACAGATAACAAGGGACAAAGGAGAGACTCCGATACCTAAAAAGACATGATCAGGTGGCCAGAATAATATACCAGACTTATATATCTTTCATAAGCTACTAAACAACAAATATCCATCCTAGAAATATGGCTTCCCAAAATGTGAATTCAACAACAAACTGTACTAAAACTGGAGCATTATCACAGACAGAACTGAAAAACAGCATGATAAGCTGGAGGGGGCATGAGATTTGGAGGCAAAAAGGCCTGGGCTCAGATCCCAATTTTTCTATGTAGAATGCTGGCCAAGTCATAGTCTCTCTTGGCCCAAATCAAATCAGCTGAAGAAAACTCTTCTTTCTGTAATGCACACATTTGTCTCTTGTGTCTTTTAATCAGTTAGTGCAGGGGAGAGAGCACTGGATCTGGAGTTAAGAAGACCAGAGTTCAAATCCTACTTGTAATAACTTTTCACGATGATAGGACTCCATGTACTCACTTAGATGAAATGTCCCCAAGGCCCACATAGAGGCATTTGGCAAAACAGACCGTTTGTACTTTTCCACTGTTAACTTCATGTCAGGCAGATACGGTTTGTAGCTTTTTGCTCAGATGGACTCTTGGCCTGTTGCATGGGCCTTGGGTCATTCTCCTTCTGCTGCCTTAGTTAACATTAGATCCTCCCACCAGTTCATGGTCCTGATAAAGTAACTCCCTCTACCCAAGCTTCACCCAAGCCTGGTATCAGCAAAGGTCCCTGTGAACTTTTCTACTACATCTGGGTCTGATTAGAAATGCCCCCTCCTACATCTGGAACCGTTCTCAATCTGGCCCATTCTTGGGCATAGAATCTTGCTACCTGAACTCCAACTTTGAATATGTTTCCTCCATGATAAGTCTCTCTCTCTCACTCACACTGGGTGAGTTTCTTGCATCCCTGGGAACAAATCTCTTTGTTTATATTGTCATACAGTTTTTGACTGCATGCTGTGCCACGTAGTAATAAAGCTCATTATTTTATCATTTTTCTGAGTTCCAGCTTTCTAGAAATTCCAGAACCCAGGTATTTATTTTCACATGAGTCATGTATTCTCACATATCACATACCACAGAAGAAGCTGTGTTCTGAAGATCAAACATTTGTTGTTGTTCAGTCATTTCAGTCATCTCTGACTCTCCATGACCTCATTTGGGGTTTTCTTGGCAAAGATACTGGAGTGATTTGCCATTTCCTTCTCCAGCTCATTTTATAGATGAGGAACTGAAGCAAACAGGGATAAATGACTTGCCCTGGGTCATATAGCTAGTTAGTTTCTGAGGCCAGATTTGAACTCAGAAAGATGAGTCTTCCTGATTCCAAGCCCAGTGCTCTATTCGCTGAGCGACTTAGCAGCCCATAAGATCAAATGAGGTATTTATAAAGTGCTTAGCACAATGCATGAGCATAGGAACTTAATAAATGCATGTTTCCTTTTTTCCTTTGATTCTTTCCTTTCCCTTTCCCTTACAAACCTCAATCATTCCCCCAACTCTTGCTAACCTTCAGCCACTCCCTACCTCCTTGTTCCTTCCCTTACTGCCTCTGAACAAACGTTTCTCTTCTTTGGGCTTTTATAACACTTAGTCCTGCTTTTCCTCCTACATGTCTAACCCATCCCATCCTCAGTCTCCTTTGCTAGACCATCATCAATATCACACCCCTTAACTGTGGTTATTCCCAAAGGCTCTGTCCTAGACCCCCTAAACTTCTCTCTAGTTATGCTCTCAGCAACCTCATCTACTCGCACGGGTTTTATTTTCATCTCATTTCCGATGAAGCACAGATCTATATATCAGTCTTGGGCTCTTCCTCAAGCTTCATTCACGCATCACTAATTGCTTATTGGACATTTCAAAGTGGACGCTCCAGAGACAACCCAAACTTAGCACATCCAAAATTGAACTCATTCTATTTTTCCCCAAACAAACTTTACTCTTTCAAACTGTTTTATGTTGTAACTTTGATCTGATTCTTGACTTCCTACTCTGTCTCATGCAACATCAGTGGCCAAATCCTGTCATTTCTACCTTTATGACATTTTCTACATCTGACCCCTTCTTGCTACTCACCTATTTACCACCTGCCCTCATTACTACTCTCTTAGATAATTGCAACAGTCACCTAAGTGACTCCTCTAATCTCTCCTCATTCTACTTGATCGACCCTGTCATCAAAGTGATTTCCCTTACATACATAATCTGAATACATTACTCTCCCATTCAACAAACTCCAGTGCTTTCTGACTGTCTCTAAGGTCAAATATAAATCCTTCTACTTAGCTTTTAAACTAAGCTTCTTATAGACTGATAGGTGGCACAGTTAATAGAGACTGGACTTAAGAGTCAGAAAGACATGAGTTCACATCCCACCTCAGATGCTCATTAGCTGTGTGATCCTAGATAAGTCATATAAACTGTTTTTCTCCATTTCCTCAGCTATAAAATGGGGATAATAATAGCGCCAACTTCCCAGGGTTACTGTGAGGATCAAATGAAATGACACATTTAAAGGGCTTTGTAAACCTCAAAGTGCTATACAAATACTAGTTTTTATTATTAAAATAATCGTCCCAACCAATCTTTCCAGGCTCATTTGGTACTACTCCCACTCCTGAACTCTATGATTCAGGCAAATTCACATTATTTCTCTTCCTCAGATGTGACCCTCTATCTCCTATCTTTGTGCCTTTGAACTGGCTGCCTGTCATGCCTGGAATGTTCTCCCTCCTCCCTGTCTCACAGAATCCCACTCCAACTACTGGTGCTCTCCCTCTCAGGGTTACCCTATATTGATGCTACCTTCTATTGAACTAATTTGAATTTATTCTGTTTCGATTTGTTTCATGCATTCTTATATACATCTTTGGTGTTTTGCCTTTCAGACTGTAAATTCCTTAGAAGTAGGGATTAATTCACGCATTATATATTTGCATTTCTAGTACCTAGCACAATGCCCATACAATATGTATTTAATAAATATTTGACTGATGGTATTAGCAACTAACATTGTTAGTCCACATAGAATTATTTTATTACTTGTTTCCTTTTAATTGTAGATCTTTGTCGGAAAAGTCTGTAAACTCATTTAATTCTAAAAACCTACCTTTTCAGGGTGGCTAGGTGGCACAGTGAATAGAGCACCGGCCCTGGAGTCAGGAGGATCTGAGTTCAAATCTGACCTCGGACACTTAACACTTACTAGCCCTGTGACCTTGTGCAAGTCACTTAACTCCAATTGCCCTGCATTCCCCCCTCCAAAAAGCAAAAAGAATATACATATATAAACATACTTTTTTACCTTCAAGTGATATATCTAGATTTAAAGGATATGCAATTTTAATACCTATTTTTTTTCAAAAATTTATTTATTTACTTTTAGTTTACAACATTCAGTTCCACAATCTCTTGAGTTTCAAATTTTCTCCCCTTTCTTCTTTTCTCCTCTCCCTTCCTCCATGCAATCAAATATACCTATTTTCCTCTTTTCCCCTCTCCCTTTCTCCATGCAATCAAATATACTTATTTTTTCTACATGTTCCTGAAAGTCTGTCCCCCTTTGTCCATGCTCTCCCTCTTCTTTAGGTGCTAGTTGCCCCCAGAGGTTCTAACTCACTCTACCACAAACAGACTTTGACCACAGAGGTCATCCTTTCCTTATTGTTAGCCTTTGATTTGGCCCCTGTGCATCACTCATTCATCTCTATCCCCCTGCTCCCTTCTCCTCCTTTCATGTATCCTCACATGTTGTAATGCAATTCCACGAATGCAGGATTCACCTGTAGGTTGGCTGTCACTATTCTGTTCATGATGCTTCCTGTCCACCAGATTTCACCTTCGCCCTCATCTCCTTCGGTACCTTTAGAAAGAATTCTCTTACTGGTCTTTCTGTTGTCACTCTGTTGCTTCCTTGCCTGCTGTATTTATTGACTCCTCCATTTTGGTTGTTCGGAGTGTTTAAGAAGAAAATAATCTCTTCAGTTCTGGTTGTCTAAAAATGTTTCAAATTCTTCTTTGTTATCGAATTGTTTCTGAACTGAATTATTAAATTGAAGTTTGCACAACTCTACAAGCCTCAGGATGGAAGGAGATATCTAAACTCAGAGAAAGATATAGAAAGACTATAGTTTAAATGGAGACTGAAGCAAAACACGCTATTGTTCTCTTTCATGTCTGGTTTTGCTTTTTTCCCCAGTGATCACTCATTGTTACAACCCTTCTATATAACCAAACTATTGTACAATGTGAAAGTATTTGCAGATCCTATCCATGACTGCATGCCGCCATGGGGTGAGGGGAAGGGAGGGGAGAAAATCTGAAACTCAAGTGATTGTGGAAGTGAACCTTGTAAACTAAAAGTGAATAAACAAGTCATTAAAAAAAAAAAAGAAAAAAGTAAAATGGTTTCTGAAGGCAACTCCGAAGGAGAAGTTCTAAAAATGTTTGAGCAACAAGAATATCGGTGCAATTCAAGTACAGCCTCAAGTACATTTCACAGAGAAAGCATATTCAAAAGCAGCATGCATTCTATGGTCAGGCCCACTGTTTCTGAACTACTTCCATTAGCTGGTGCTCTCTCTATTCCAAGTAAAGGATAAATGTGTTAAAAAAAAAAAGAAACTTTTGGTGTGGGAGTTCTAACTATGTTGTCTTTCTCCTGTTCCGTACTTTGATCCTTTTTGTCCCTAAAAAAGGAATATAAAGTTGGATTGCTGTTCTTACTTTGCTTCCTTTGCCTGCTCATGTTGCCAGTCAATTACTTGACTTTTGGGCTCTGTAGAACTCTGCTTCCAGAGAGGAAAGCTTTGTCCCAAATTGCTGGGGGTTTTGCAGCTGCCGGAGCTAATAGGAGGCCGCTGTCTCTGCAACCCCCACCAGCTTTGGCTCACTGGTCATGCACCTCAGGACCACCACCCAAGACCGCAATCCGGATCCAGGCAGGTTAAGGCAAGAGTGCTTAGCCTCTGAATGATCGCTTGGCCCCCCTGCAATCTGCAGGCCAGGAGCTCTGAAGCAGACACATGGAGGCGGCTGCAGGGCCTCTGCTTCTGCTGCTTTCTTGCCCTCGAGGCAGCCGGCTAGACCTACTCCTTTCTCCCAAATTTAGCCAAGTTCCAATGACCTTTCACTTTGTCCTTGTTTCTTATGGCTTGATAATTCAGGAAACCACCACAGCTGCCAGTGATCCTCTCTCCTGAAAGCTCCAGCTGTGGATTGTTCTGGCCACCCTGGGCCTACAGCCATGAGATCATGCGGTGCTGGTCTGGGCTCCCAGCATGCTGCAGCAAACCCTTCCTGTCCGCCTACTGAGCTGCCTTCAGCAGGAACTTTGTTTCTCTGTCATTTTGTGAGTTCTGGAGCTCTAAAATGTGTTTAGAGTCATATTTTATAGGTATTTGAGATGGTTATGGGAGGAGCTCAGGAGTTCTCCTGCTTCTACGCTGCCATCTTGACTCCTAGTCCTAAACTCTCTACTGACTATCAGTCTTTTATGTCCAAATGCCTATTAATTAATGCCTTTAAACTGTATACATCACAAATACCTTAGCTTTAACACGTCCAAAATGGAATTCTTTTTTTAAAAAAATTTATTCTTTCCTTGTTTTTAAAGTGAAAGGCAGGGCAATTGGGGTTAAGTGACTTGCCTAAGGTCACATGGTTAGTAAGTGTTAAGCGTCTGAAGCTGGATTTGAACTCAGGTCCTCCTGACTCCAGGGCCAGTGCTCTATTCACTGTGGTACCACCTAGCCACCCTGAAAATGGATTTCTTTACCTTCTCTCAAACCTTTTCTTATTTCCAACTTCCCTATTATTATCAAGGACATCATATCCTTGCAGTTATCTAGGTTCATGACCTACATATCATCCTCAACTCTTTACTTTCTCTCACTCCCTATTTCAGGTGTTGTAAATTCCACCTTTTTAACATCCCTCATGTACACTTCCTTCCCTTATCTGACAAGACAATCATCCAGGTACAAGCCCTTTGGATTATTGCAGCAGCCCTACTGGTTGGTCTCCCTGCCTCAAGAGTCTCCCTGTTCTGATTCATCTGCCAATGAGCTGTCAAACTGATCTTAATAAATGGATCTATATCACTGTCCATCCCTCCAACCCACACCACAATCCAATAAATTCCAGGGGCTACTTCCAGTCTCCAAGACAAAAAATAAAATCTACTGTTTGGTTTTTGGAGCCATTCAAAATCTTGGCCTTTCATACCTTTCTAATCTTCTAATACCTTCCTTCCCCTACATGTACACTTCAATCCAGGGACACTGGCTTCCTTGCTCTTTCTCACACCAAACACCCCACCTCCCATTTCTGAGCATTTTCACTGGTTGTCCTTCATGTCTGGAATCCTATCCCTTCTATCACTACTTAGTTTCCTTCAAATCTCAGCCAAAGTCCCATCTTCCTTAAATTATTTATTTTTAGGTTTCAACATTCATTTCCATACATTTTATCCCTCTTCCTCCCTGTACCCTCCCCAGGATGCTTGCAATGTGATGTGTTCTACAACACATATATGGGCTCTAAACCTTCTGCACCAAGTTTTTCCAAGCCCTCCTTAATCTTAAAGCCTTCCCTCTGAGACCACCATTCTGATTTATCCTGTACATATTTTGTATGTACATAGTCATTTACATGTTGGCCCCTCTGTTAGATGGTTGGTGGTATTCTAATTATAGTTGAAGGGATACTTATCATTCTGCCATCATACTAACAACAGCCTGGATGGGGTGTGACTCAAATAGTCATCACTACAAAGTGACTTAGGATACAGTTACAACAGAGTCCATTTTAGAACATTCAGCAAAGTGCCCTGATACCCTGGGTCTTAAAAAACCAAAGCTGAGAATTCAATTTTAAGTTTTCTCACAAATTATTCACTTAGAAGGTCTAAATGTACTAACTAAACTAATAATTTGGAGTTGCAGCTATTACAATAACTTAGCCTCTTCTGCATAAGAATTACAGTATTGCTTATGGCATGATTCTACTTGACAGGAATAGTATAAAATAGAAAGCATTTGCCTTGTAAACACTCTACAGGCTTTCTGAAGGGGGAGGAGGTATAAAATTATCCACATGATAAATATGTGTAATTTAATATAGAAGTTGTCTTTAACAACAGAAAGCCTGGTTCTTATTACTCTGTATATAAAAATGAGCCTTTAGGAAGTCTAACAATGCATGAAAAATACACATTTGGTTAGCTGATGAGGCACAAGGTTAATCTTACTGTGGGAACTATGACTCATGTTTGAAGTAGCTGGATTGGTTTCTAACATCATTACTACTCTCAAGTAGCTTTGAATATCTTCTTCTTTGCACTTGATTCAGCTTTCAAAGGAAAAGATGATTTAAATTCAATGACCAATTCTAGCGACTACATGGTCAATCCCATAAGATTATAGAAAATTAACCCAAACTCATGTACATTATAGGTGATCAATAAATAAACAAATTAAAAACTGGTCATCTGATTTGAAGAATTCTTTTTTCCACATGCTTACATGTTGTCCACATTATTTCTTTTATCTCCCTTTTCTCCCATTTATTATTACTGTTTCTTATTTGATTCTTTTAATGATTGACTAGTCCAAGACTATCAACCATTTACCAGCTGCTCGTGTGTGTTTAAATTTTATTTCATCCAATAAAATTGGTGAGGTGGCATGACATAGGGAAAAGAGCATTATACTAAGAGTCCTGGTTGCAAGCCCTGGCTCTACCACTAAAAAGCTGTTTGTTGGCTTTGGGCAAATAATTTCATCTTTTTGGCCCTTAACCGTCAAATCTGTTTACCAAGAACATCACTTTGCCTAAGGGACAAGAAGGAACCAGAGGATCACTTAAAGCCCCTTCCAAATTACAATCTATGAATCTGTGAAAAAAAAATTAGATTGAATAGTTTTTCAAAGTCTAAGTATAATACTTGGTCTTCCTTTTGATAACTGTACTTGATTATGATACTAATCCAATTCAAAAACATTCAATAAACATGTGTTATGGGTAAGACAGTGCTTTGGATCTTGAAGATATGAAGGTGAAATAAAAAACAGTTCCTGCCCTCAGACATTTCAGTTTTAGAACTAGAAGGTAACTTGAAGGTTATCGAAGTCCAGCTCCCTCATTTCACAGAAAAACAAAGTGACGGGCGGCTTGGTGTTGCAGTGAATAGAGTACCAGCCTTGAAGTCAGGAGGATCTGAGTTCAAATCTGGCCTCAGATACTTGACACAAAACACTAGCCGTATGACCTTTGGCAAGTCACTTAACCCCAATTGCCCTACCTTCCTCCCTCAAAAAAAAAAAAGCAAAAAAAAAAGAAAGTGAGGCTCAGAGAGATTAAGCAATTTATCTAAGGCTATACAGCTAGGAAATGCCAGGACAGATATTCTAACTCCAAATTCAGGGAGGTTCATCCCTAGATTAACCACTGAGTGATAATTTGACTTTAATACTAGCAACTCATGAATTCTGTTTGATAGATTTTTGAAGTATCTGATACTACTTTATATTTATTTATTTATTATTTGGAAGGGGGGAGACAGGGCAGTTGGGGTTAAGTGACTTGCCCAAGGTCACATGGCTAGTTTAGGTGTCTGAGATCAGGTTTGAACTCAGGTTCTCCTGATTCCAGGGCCGGTCCTCTACTCACTGTGCCACCTAGCTGCCCCTGATTTTTGAAGTATCTAAGACTATATTAAATCAAATTATGAGAAGGGATTTCATTTCAAAATAGCACATAATAGCATGACATAATGAAAAGCAAGTCTCAAAATGAGCAGGCTCTGGATTCAAGTCCTGACTCTAACATATACTGGCCATGTATGACACTAGGCATATCACTAAGGTCCTTAAATGCCTCAGGAAACTCTAAGACCATAAGTTGCTAAATAGTTGTCACTCTGCATTGGTTGAGGGAGTTTCCTTATCGGGACAATAAAATCATGGTCTAGACTCTGTTTTCTTCTAAGCCGCTTCAAAACACACATACATAGACATCATAGACATACATGCACACATGAAGTTAAAGCGATGGAAATTTCTGGAATTCAATTAGTGCATACAGGATCACGATAATTCAAATTTTTAAGGTACCCTTTCCCCAAAAAGCAAGTTCTTGGAAGGAATTATCTGGATAGTTGGTCCAACTCCCAACCTCACTCTGCTCACACTCATTTGCACACATATTATTTATCTGATAGTATTTCTTTCTTTTGCATGACTCTTTTTTGAAAATAAATCTCCAAAGAAGACACAAATTATTATTGTCTGAATTATCAATAGAAAGATATTCCAATCATGTACTCCAGAATAAAACTTATCAAAATTCACCATTCTTCTATCTCAGAGGACAACAAATACAATTCTGTATCTGCTGTATTAAAAGTATGACAAAGCTTGGGGATGATTGTCTTTTTTTTTTGGTCTTGAGGTGGTTATACAAATTGTCTTGGAGCTTAAAACAAAATCCAAGGTCAAAGTATGGTACATTTTGCTATGAAAAAGCTGTGTTTTGACCAACTTGACTAATGTGAAAGGTCATGTGTAAAGAAGGTGCCCTGAATTTTTCTTGAAAGAAAATTGCATTTAAAAAACAAGCATGTATCATTCTCTAAAAACATGAAGTGAAAGATTTAACAAATTTTACAAGTTTTTTTTGTACTAATTAACTGAAACTAGGGAATGATATGATATTCTGATTCCACACCATTTGAATGGAAAATTATAAATCTAAAAATAAGTTGCCAAGTAGTTTCCCAGTGTAGGAATGTCAAAGTATCACAACTTTCTCAGCTGTCAGTTCAAATGAGAGACCCTATCTATTCTCTTTTAAAATCTTTCTCCCCAGATATCATGACTTGATCCATAGTTGTAGGTGTGTGCATTTGTGTATGTGTGTGTATATATGTACACACATGTGCACACATATACACACAACACAATACACATACATGCTTTATATGAATACATATGTAGATGTGTGTGCATATATGTATGCATACACACACACACAAATACATAAAAGAGTTGTTGTTTGTCCTTCATCCTCAAAAAGGACTATGACAGCAGGGAGGTGATGCCATTACGTGCAAGTGAATTGGATTTAAGTGAGGGAGGGCTGTGCAAAGACACCCCAGTCTCACTTTCTCCTCCAGAGCCATCTGGGTCTAGGGGCCAGACACAGATCAGGAGGACTGGAGATGGTCCAAGATCAGTGGGTGAGGACTTTGCTATTTTCAAGCTAAGGTCTTTAATGGGTCTCATTCTGACTGAGGCAACCTCCATTCAGTGATTAAGGTTTAAGAATTGAGGCAAAGAATGGTCTCTTTACGCAGGCAAAAATTAAAAATAAAAAAACCAATAAATAAATAAAATATTCAATCTGGGAGGGAAAGGACCCTTAGGGTTTCGGGCCAAAATAGAAATAATTGCTACTTACATTCATTCTGAATTAATCAGGGCTCAAACAATGACCAAGTAGGGCACTAGGTATCAGAGAGTTTAGAGACCTCATAAACCATTTAGTCTAATCTGATTTTACAGAGGGGGAAACTGAGGTCTGGCGGAGTTAGGTAACTTGTCCACAGTTACAGAGATGACACCTGTCAAAGTCATGGTTTCAATCTAAGTCTTTTAATTTCAAATTCAGCTTTCACTATGCCATACTTATCTGGAAGAATTGGATTCTTTACCACTTACTAGCTGTGTGAGCCTGCTGAAGAGAAGATTCTTGGACATATAGGAATTGGATGGCCATTGAAGACTCTTCCAACTTTTAGATTCTGTGAAGTCACGACTTAGCTTCACTTTTCTTTTTTTTTCTTTTTTTTGGAGGGCAATTGGGGTTAAGTGACTTGCCCAAGGTCACACGGCTAGTTTTTGTGTTAAGTGTCTGAGGCCGGATTTGAACTCAGGTCCTGCTGACTCCAGGGCTGCTGTCTATTCACTGCACCACCTAGCCACCCCAACTTCACTTTTCTTAAGAAGTGGAGATAATAATGATTATACCTTTTCCCATTAAACTAAAGGTTCTTAGATTAGAATTTATAAACTTAAAAATATTTTGATAACTATTTCAATTTAATTGGCTTCCTTTGCAACCTTATATAGTTTATTTTATGTATTTAAAAGAATTATTCTGAGAAAGGGTCTGTGACTTTGACCAGATTGCCAAGATGTCCACAATACAAAGAGGCTAAAACAGCACATCCATTTATTGACATACATATTTTTTAAAAAGTACTATACACACACACATATGAAATTTTTAGAATTCTTAGATATAAAGTCAATAAACCTGCTATAATTTTGGAAGCCTAAATTTAACAAAAATAAAATAAAATGCTTCTTAGAAAATTATTCAATAACCCTAGTGAAAAATATAATCAACAAAAAAGACTGAAAAAGAAAAAAATTTGAGTGTTATACCAAGGAATAAGTATCCTGCATTTTAAGTAAGAAGGCATTATAGTGTGTATATATATATGTATGTATGTATGTATGCGCACACACGCACACACGCACACACACACACACACACACACACACACACACACACAACAAAAGTGAATGTCTTAAACATTTCAGTCGAGGCCAAAACTAATGACATTAGTATAGTATAATCTTTTGCAAATTATACTTATTATACCTTGCTTCTCTAGGACAATGCAGACACCAGGGAAATAGTTCTTTGTTTCTAGCAGAAACTTTAGTTATTTGTTACACACGTAAAGCAGAAAACACTTTTTATAAGGAATAATCCATTAAAAGGTTTTCATTAATAACAGTACATACCACATTTTCGCTCTGTGTCTCGACAGCCAAGTAGGATGGAGGCATCTGCACTTTGTTAAGAACTTTAAAGCATGTTTTTAGGGTATGGGTAAGTTCAGGTAAGGTTAAAAATTCCAATTCTTCATAAAGGTACTGTACCATGTAACTGAGCATCTGTGGAAGATACTGAGTTTGTACCTCAGAATAAAGTTCCTATTTTTAAAAGAGAAGAGGGATATACTTCAAAATGTCATCTCATATAAACATTTTACGCATCTGAATAAGCTTCATATTAATTACAAATATAGTAAACAGAACAAAAGATAAAATTTATTTCTTTTCTTTCTTGAACAACTCAACTGATGTTTTACTTGGTTACCTAATCACTCTTCTCCTTTCTCTTTCCCAACTAAGAGAAGAACATGTAAAAACTTTCATTTATGAAAAATGACACAATTATAATATTTTAATTAGGAAATGTGTCTATTTTGTTCTCTTTACTCACAAAGTAGAACTTTGCAGATACTGTATTACTAGGATGATGTTCAATTTGGTTTAATTTGATGAAAGTACGTTTAAAAATGGCTCAAAAGTTATAACCCGCTTATGAGAGAGATTTATACAGCAAGTTATCTATATCTACTTTTCACATATAAGGAAAAAGACAGTGAGTCCAGGAATTTATTTATTGCTCATGGTTCTTTTTCAAATTAGCTGGTCTATCAGTCTAAAGAGAAATGAAAAGAAAACAGCAAGCCCTGAATAATCTCTTTAAAAGTTTGTCTCTCTTACCAATGGAATTACATCAAGAAGGAACACAAGCAATACGCAAAGTTCTGAAACTGTGGGAGAAGTGCTGTTTTTTGTAAAAGGATGGCTTATTTCCATGGATCTGCTTCTGCCACAAAAAAAAGGAAAAAATTATTATTTTTTTCAGATATGATCTTTAGTATCCTAAGACTTCAAAACACTTAATTCTCCTCGCATTAGCTTCAAGTGTAGTAATAACCTCTGTGATAACAACACAGATCCTAAAGAATGGCTAATCATTCATTAGAACCTAAAACTAAGGTTTAACTAAGTTTAGGTGGAACTAAGTTAAACTAAGTTTAGGTGGAACATGATGAGCTTTGGCAAAAAAAAAGCAAGCCAAGTAGAACTTCAACTTGACAAATTCAGATCCTAGTGATATGGATACAGAGGTGCCCTGAGGGTTAACATAATATTAAGGGTTGCTTTCTCAGTACCTTGGGAGGCCCTCCTGAGCCTGAGAGCATCCTAAAGTACATTTGCCCCTTGTCCTGGATCATAAACTTCCTTGTCACTCTCCTATTCTCCCTAATCTTGTGTCATCCATCTTCCTCATCCTGTGCCTAAATCTCCAACCCCCATTAGAAACCCTAAAATTATGCCATCATCCTACAGGCTGTGTATATACACCTTTCTGTGTATATAAGTCTGGTCCTTGTCTTATATCAATGCCTTTGTTTAGCTCTTTGCTAAGGCTCAGGCTCACACGCTTTTGCGTTAATAAAGCTCCCTTTGGCTATAAAGAGTAGGTCTGACCGAATTCTTTCAAAAATCTGAACCAGCTCTCACAACTCTGACTTCGATACTAGAAATATTCCTTCAAATCTTAGATCCAAGAGATAATCAACATTTTCATTTTAACTCTGTAAATTACTTGTTACTTAGAATCCTACAGTTTTAATAAAAAAGCTTAAGATAAGCATAATCCATCTTTCACAGGGTTGTACCCTTCCTACAATAACATTCAAAACTTTTCTTAAAACAGTACTCTTGAAGGGCTCCAGAATAGACTCATAAAGAGGTTAGAGGCGGAAGGGACCTTTGGAAATCATTTAATCCAATCCCTTCAATTTTGCGGAGGAGAAAACTGAGGCCCAGAGTGAAGTGGCTTGCTTCAAGTCACATAGTAAGTTACTAGGTCAGAACTGATGGCGTGCTTGGGTGCCTGTGCTTGAACTACAGTTTGTAAAATCACACCAGTTTGCAAAATCACATTTCTCCCTAGCCCCCAAACACTATCTCAGGCAGTTTCTCCCTAGCTCAAGGGCAGTATGCCCTAACAAAATACTTCTCTCTCTTCCTGTTACAGTGGTCAGCGCATCTATAGAATTTAGTGGTTTGACCCGACTCTGTACTGGCTGAAGCAGCTGTGCCTGGGCATCTATCTATCACATATTTTGTAGACTCAGTCACGTGTATACTCCTTAGCTCATTATACACATCCTGGATCCCTCGTTATCTTGGGACATATGTATACTCCCAACATCCATCTTGTCAAACAGGACATTGATAGGTAACAGACTGGGCACTTCTCAGTCAGCCCTGACTGCTAGTTTACTTAGTGATGTTTCAAGCCTAAAACCACCCCTCCATGTAGCCCTGCCTTGGGCTATTTCCCAGTGAATTATGGGCAATAGGCCTGTGCAGTTGATGTTAAAAGTGCATGTCCCTTTAAGCACTGACTGTTCCTTAACTCCTCCCTAATCCCACCCATACTCACCTAGTTAGCATAACTGGCACAGGTTATACTATGAATTATTCTAATAAAAATATACCTATGACTCCTTTAAAGCTGCAGGTTCCCTAAGATCTCCCCACCCAGGGACTCTGGGCATTGGGGTCCCTCATTATCCCTCGTCAGAACTATGACTGGAACTTGGGTCCTTTGATTCCTAAAATTCCTTTCAAGTTCAATGAATCACTAGGTATATCCAATTTGTCGCAGAACCAGATGCAAATTTAGTAATTTCCCTGTGTGTGAGAGAAGTGAAAACTTCTCAAACTATACCCTAAAATGGAGACAGTGCTCTAAACTCAAGTTGGGCTTTGGCTGCAGCTAGGCCCAAGTTTCGTTTTTGTAGTTAAGCTTTGGCTGCAGCTAGGCCTAAGTTTCATTTTTTGCAAATTTACCCCTCTCCTGCTTTCATCCACTACCAAATAAGGTATTAAACGCTTTCAACGGTTTTCACTGGTTGAAGATTGTTTCTTTGCTCCTTGTATCTGGGTAGATTTTGGAGCTAGATTGTAAGGCCAAGCTCTCAACTAATAAGGGTAAGGTCAGTGGTTGAACCAAGTGCTAGCTTGGTTCAATTTCATGATTTAAAATTTAAAAGGTCGTATCCTATTCTTAAGCTAAAGACTTATCTTCTCTAAGAAGATAAAAGTCCCAAAGAGCACTGTCAGCATAGAAATTGAGCAAAGTAATATATCTAGAAAATGGACAGCATATTTTCTATAAGTTACACTCTTAACATATAAAGCAACTCTAGCATTATAAAGCAAAGAAAGACTATGCCCTAAACAGGGAGGTTTTTTTATTTTAATTAGTATCTTTGAATCTGAAGATCAAATGCTGCTGTTTTTACACAAAATACTTGATATTTAAGTACCTTATTTTCTCTAACTTTCCTCCTTATATAACAAACACTAACATTTTATTTCCTCCTGCAGTAGTTAGGTTATGGAAATTTAACATATGTCACAGTCAGAGCCTGAACCATTTATAATCTGGTCACTCCAACCATCCAAGAAAGTTCTTATATGGTTCATTTCTCTTAAATATCCTTTAATACTAAACTATATAATTACCGAAAGCAGTCTTCAAAACATCGGGTCATATAATCCCAGATGAAATCTGTACTTAGGGAAGTAATTAGAAAATTCACAGTTTTAACAATCTCAGAGGCATATCTGTTTTCTTTTATTGCACTGTGGAGAAAGAAAAAGAAATATATCTGTGAAAAAAGTTAATTTACTGTCTTTTAAAAATATTATTTGTTATGTTGGAGGCCTCTCTGGGAAAGCTCGTGGAGGGAGAAGGATTAGTGGGGGAAATTTGTTGACATAAAAAAAGATATCAATATTTATTTTTTAATAAGAAATAGGGCGTTTTTTTGCTTTTTTGGGGGGGAGGGCAATTGGGGTTAAGTGACTTGCCCAAGGTCACACGGCCAGTTTTTTGTTTTGGGGTGTGTGTGTGTGTGTGTGTGTGTGTGTTAAGTGTCTGAGGTCAGATCTGAACTCAGGTCCTCCTGACTCCAGGTCTGATGCTCTATTCACTGTGCCACCTAGCCACCCCAGAAATAGTTTAAATTAAGAGAACATCTTAGATCTGAAATCGTGTTATTCTACAAATCCCTTTAGTTTAATATTTTTATAATTCTTTATTCCTTAAAGACCCAAGAAGGTGATTTTTGAGGAAGGTAAATTTATCAAAGTCCTCACAGAGAAAATTTTCAAAAGGGGAATTTTTTTCAACATTTATGTTACATATGAAGAAACTATTTTCCACAACCTCTAAGAATTAGCATGAAAGTCATCCTAAGTATTACTTTAGTGACTGAAGAGCACTCATTAAGAAAGTAAAAGCTCTCAGCACATTCATAACCAGAAGGTCTCCTAGAGTTGAAGAGAATTAATAAAATTTAACTCAAATGTCAACTCTCATTGAAGGAAAAGAATATTAAGGCACAGCTTGTTTTACCTTAAAAAAAACTGGTTAGAAATTTTTAAACACCATACATAACTAAGCAAATTTATTACTCATTTCTTGAAAATAACTTATTTTCTATCTTCAAGTCAATTATCCCACACATCACTCTCCCTAAAAACTTGATATTTAAGCACCTTATTTTCTCCAACTTCACTCCTTATGTGACAAACACTAACATTTTACATGTTAGTGTCTGAGGACGGATATGAACTCAGATCTTCCTGACTCCAGGCCAAGTGCTCTATCCACTGAATTAACTAGCTGCCCTAGAGAGAAACTTCAAATTTCTTTCAAAATTTCATTTGACTCACTTCTCACAGTGCCTTGCACATAGTAGGGACTTTATAAATACTTATTTAATTGAAAAAAATTACCTACTTCCTTTTAAAACAATTAGCACCTAGCTCTATATATCAGGATCCTGGATAAGTCCCTTAACCTCTTTGGTCTCCTAAGCACCTAGGTAAGTTGGGAATAATAATAGCACATGCTTCCCACTGTGGTTATTGTGAGGATAAAATGAGATAACATTTGTAAGGCACTTTGCAAACCTTCACCTACAAATACTAGCTATTATTCAACTAAGCAAAGTGTCTAGTTTTTACAAAGTGTATTACCAGACCTTGGGAAATCAAAGATTAAAATGAAAAGATACCTGTCCTTATACCAGCTTGCAGTCTGTTGAGGAGAAACAACATATACAAAAAGAACGAAACACAAAATTATTTCATGAGGGGCAGAGCACCACGAAGCAGGATAGAGATGGTAGTGTGACATCAGGAAAGGTGTTGCATAGAGTGGAGCTCTCCTCTGTTGGGCCTTGAAGGAAGGCTGGAGATTCTAAGAGAGATATTTGAGAAGAGTTCCAAGCAAAGGCACAGAGATTGGAGATGTTCAGAAAAGAGCTAGAAGGGTAGCTTGGCTGAAATATAGAGTATATAAAGGTGAGTAATATGAAATAAGACTGGGAAATTAGGTAGGAGACATATTTTGGAGGGCTTTAAATTAACAAGGACTTATTAAGCTTTAAATGCCAAGCTAGGGAGTTTTATTGCCCAGATGCAATAGTTTGCCACTACAGATTTTTGGGTAGTGGTATGACAGTCAGACCTGTGTCTTAATGTACTAATTAGGCAGCTGGTGGCTATATTTACTTTAGAATCTCTTTTTCTTTCCCAATTCTCTTCACTCCTGCTCTCTCTCTTTCTTTCATATATATATATATATATATATACACACATACATATATATATATATATATATATACACATACATATATATATGTTTGTATATCTATATCTATATATGTGAGTGTGTGCTTGTGTGTATCCTCACTTCCTAGAGTGCTATATGACCACTTTGAGTTTCTATTTTTGGTTCATAAACAACATTCATCCTACAATCTAACTAAGTCAATATGGGTAGATCCTCTACGTCCTCTCTAATTCCCTATAAGATTTTCCTCCAGTGAGTATTCAATAATGTAGACTTTTAGAATAACCTAACCCATTCTATCTGGACAAATCAGATTTTTATAGAAGGTAAGGAAGGAAGGAGTTAGTACAGAAAGCTTGTAAGGTTCTCTTACAGCTTCAAACAGAACTATGAAAAGAACCATGAAAGGAAAACTCCTCAGTGTCATACCTTGTAAGTAAATTTCCACTTTGAGTATAGTTGAGCTTAAGGTCAACCCCAAGAGCATCTCTGCAGTAAGAATATAAGGCTCTGATCACTTCAAGAAACAAATCCCCCACAACCTGAGGCCCTGCAATTGAAAAAAGAAAAAAAAGGTCGATCCATGAAGCTAACAAAAGCTAGTCCAATTTCTGACTCATAAGTTAAGCATTCACAAACAGTACACTGTTGTCTGTAAGAAGAGAATAATTCCATGACATGCAAATTTGGTACACATTTCTCTTTAAAAACCTTTAGATGGTAGGTTAGAAAGAAGAGAACATGAATTGTTGGTATATTTTTAAATTGCTTAATTAATTGCCAGCATTACTTCAAATGAACATTTATTTGTTAATTAATTAATTTCTTTTTAGTTTTCAACACTTATTTCCACAAAATTTTGAATTCCAAATTTTCTCCCCATCTCTCCCCCCCGAAAGGTATGCATTCTTCTCCCCACCCCAGTCCACCCTCCCTTCTATCAACATCCCCTTATCTCTTTCCCCTTTACTTTCTTGTAGGGCAAGATAGATTTCTATACCCTATTGCCTGTATATCTTACTTCCCAGTTTCATGTAAAAACAATTTTTAACATTTGTTTTTAAAACTTTGAGCTCCAAATTCTCTCCCTTCTTCCCTCCCCATTCACTCTCATTGAGAAGGCAAATATTTTAATATAGGTCATACATGTGTAGTTGTGCAAAACGCTTCCATAATAGTCATGTTGTGAAAGACTATATTTCTCTCCATCCTATGCTGCCCCCCATTTATACTATTTTCTCCTTTGACCCTGCCCCTTTTCAAAAGGTTTGCTTCTGACTACCCCCTCCCCCAATCTGCCCTCCCTTCTACCATCTACCCCTCTTATCCCCTTCCATGAACATATATTTATAAGGCAATTTCTTGTTCTGGATGATCTTGATAAAACTGTAACATATATAAAACTGCCCTTCATGATGACAACTCCAATAACACAGTTGAGACAGCATGAAAGAGATACTCATTAGCAGGATTATTTCTCAACTTCCAAACCATCATACATATACCTACCCATACAATCTAAAAAAAGTGGCCAGCACACAGGATGAAGATGAAAATTCTCAAAGAGAGGTGAATACATACATAAAAGCTATCTACAAAAATAATCAAAACATACATTAAAAAAACAAGGTCTCATCCTTTTTGTTTTCTCTATATAAAGACAGAGATACTTCCTTCCACATGAAGAAACAATATTTTAGTTACATGCTAAGTTGTGGAATACTTCCACAAGTTTTCCAATGTTTTTGCATTTCTCCAAGACTTATACCACATGGTACCTCAGCACCACATACAGAGAACAGTTTATAATTATCTTTAATTCAACAAATTGTCCCAGGTTGAGATGGTCTAGAAAGGGCATACCACACAAGGTTTATCAATGAGTAAAATACAGATTGTGTGTTATCAGGAACATTCATTCATTTTCTTCATATGTACACTCCTTTGTTAGACTAAAGCATGATTATTCATCAGGATTATAGGCAACATGAAGCAAAAGGAAAATCTGCTTTAGCTATCAGACATCAACAATGTGAGTGGGGGAAAAAAATTTCACTGTGTACAGTTTGGAGTACAATCACTACTAAGGAGCAGTGAAACAGGGCTTTGAAGACCAGATGCTTTATTTACATCATCCTTTTGGCTAACACTGAATTTGTATATAGCTTGACATCTTCAAATATTTGCAAATATCTAATCTCAGCTAGGCTTATTTAAGGTTTGTTACTGAGTTCTGGAAAACTGGTAAATGAGAGAAAAACCTTTTTTTAAAAAAGCAAACAAAAACCCCCAGATGTCATGGGAATTTTCATATTCATGAAATGATACTTAGATCTCAATTTTAAGAGTCTTATACTATACTTGATTTAGGGAATTAATTCCTCAAGCTGAGGATTCAGATTTTCTTCTGTTTTTCAGATTCAGTGACTCTAAGTAGTTTACCAATGACTGTTGAAAAACATTGACAAGAAAATGTCAATAAGCAAGAGATTCTGCAAACATATATTACTTTAGTGAATATTCCAGCAAAATATGTAAATATGCTAAGGTCTTTCCCTATCATATCTTTTCCCTCTTTAAGGAAATTATGAAGAAATAATATTATTTCTGTCTGAAGTCTTTTTTGGAGCCATCTGAATGAAATAAACCTTATCAGTACTGAATCAAATTCTAGGGGAGACAGTTTCCTAATCTGAGATCCATAACATCCTTATCAAAGAGCTAACTAATTTCTAAAGGGAAACAAAGTCAAAGTTCAGGGAGGAACTCTGATCTCTATGGAGACAGATTTAGGGTGGTGACTGGTAAGAGAGGATTAGGACAGTAAGTGGTTAATTGTGGGAAGTGAGTGAACCACACTGACTCAATCTTGTGACTAAATTCTGGAGCTAGCTCAGTTCCCTTTCTATCCAATTATAGGGCTAGTTCAACTTGTGTCTTGTGAAAAAACTTTGTTCAATTGGGAAAATTTTGAGAGGACTTTGCTGCATTGTTTGAACTTAGCCCTGCATGGCTGGGAAGCTGAATCACCTCTACCTGATGCTTAGAGACCCTTAACTAAGGACCTATATTATACTGATCAGAAACCTAGTCAGATCCAAAGATCTATGTAAGGGGTTTTCTGACAAGTGTACATCTCAAGCAACTCATGTGTCTTTTCTGAAAACTAGTCCCATACTGATCAAACAGTTTCCAGTTGCTTTGACTGAATACACTTTATCACACAGTATGATGGATTTGGAAATAAAGTTATTTAGCCAATCAGTTATTGTTTCCATGTTCCTTTAACTGAATACACTTTGGGGGAAGGAGGGGAGATGATTTGATTGATTTCATGGAATTGCACCTGTTTGCTTTCCCCCTCCCAACTTGGAAAGTTAATTGGTCTTATTTAATGAATTGGTTTTAATGTATAAAAGTCTATCTTCCTCTCTATTTGCAGCCTAGTGCTAAAGCTAAGAAAGATGGCTAATTTGTTGAGCAATTGGCACGTATTGCATAATAAATCAATATGCTCAGAAGCTCAAACCTTTGTTTCTTCAATCATTTCATCTTTCACCTGCCATGCTAGACAAAAGCAGAAACTACTTCTATAAAACCAATTAGGGGCAGTAGTTCTCTTTCTCTATCTTTTGGTTTGGAAAGATTATTCTTCATAGGCCACTGCTGAAACTATTATTGTTTTAAGTTACTCAAAATTTCAAATCCAAACTTTGTGTTTTTATTTAATCTTGATAGTGGAATTTTGTTTTTCCTCTCCTAATTATTACAAAATTTTAAGTGGAAATGGTTAAGTTAGAGAGATTTTCAAAGGGAGTTCTGTTCTACATCATTTTCAATTTCTCTGTCTTTTTCTAAGCTAAGACTTAGATATTTAATAAATTAGTTTCTGGCAGATTTGTGCCAACCAGGTAGAGAACTGAATTTTTCTTCTAAAACATTAAGGAATACAGAAGAAATGGAATCAGCAAATGAGGTTCATATTATGCGCTTAAAAATCAAATTTCTGGACTTGAGCAACTAAACCCAGATTCTTAAGCTGTGATAACAAGACATCACGCAATATGACTGTCTTGGAAATAAAGTAGACATTTTATTCCTATCATTTCCGTAAGTGAAATTCATATAATATAGCATAAATTAACAAAACAAAAAATCAAAAGATAATATCCATCACTCTGAGGACAACTAAAGTTCGTAACAATGATCCTGAAGTATAAGATTCTGAAGTGCCTCTGAATCAAAGAAATATTATGTTATTTTCAACACAATATTAACCTTAAATACTTTCTACTATATTACCTATTTCAGGCTTGTCAAGGAGACTAACAAGGATACGGAAAGGTTTCAGGTAAGCTTGATGACTTTCTTCAAATTCAGAGCTGGTGAACTTCTGATGCAAGATTTCCATCAATGCCTAATTTTAAAAAATGCCACGTTAGAATACTTCATACTGACAGTGTGAAAGTTAAAATTTTTTTTTTCTTTTTTGAGGCAGCTATGTGGCACAGTACGCCTAGAGTCAGGAAGACCCGAGTTCATATTTGGTCTCAGACACTTATTAGTTGTGTGACCCTAGTCAAGTCACTTATTGCTGTTTGCTTTAATTTCTTCAAGGTAAAATGGAGGTGATAACAGCACTTTTTTGAAGGATCCAATGAGATGATATTTGTAAAAAGCACTTAGCACACATCATCTGGCACAACGTAGGCACTTTAGAAATGTTTATTCCCTTCCCCTCCTGCTCCATTATTTTTAGGTCATTTTCAGTGTTGTAAAATACCGCCATATGGAATAAAAGATGTTTTAGACATAGTCCTGCAGGATGGAGCAAACAAGTTGGGCTCTACAAGTACAGATATGAAGGTGTGCCTACAATGCTGGTATCAGTCAGTGTCTACTATAGGCCAAGTACAAAGTATGAAATAATCCCTACTTGCAATAACCTTACATTCTACTGGGAGAGACAATGAATATATATATAAAAATACAAGAGCACAAATAGAACATTAATAAAAGCATATATATAACATAAAGTAATTAAATAAATAGTAAAAATTTGGGAGAGAGGGCACTAGCAGATGGGGCGTTCAGGAAGGGCTGGATATACAGACAGAACATACATGTTCTGTAAGGGCTCAGCAAAGTAAGCCTATTGGTATCTCAGAACAAATAGCTCTCTGAATTTGGAAACCTTTGGGCCAAAATGATCCCCCTACCTCAACTAAGAGGTCTTTTGAGTATTTTTCAAAGAAATAGGCAGACTGGTCTTCATAAGATGTTGAGATGTTAGATTGAGGCACAACAGTATTTCCTTTGATATCCGAGCCTACAAACAAAATTTTAAAAACACTGGTTCAGAAAGGAATCTAACATAAAACATATAAAGTAAGCAAGACAGTATTACATAATGTGGGGCAAGATTCCCATCTTCTAATATCAATTTATCCTAGAAACCCAGAGAATAAGAATGGAGCAATAGAGTTGGAGTCTCATTTCACTGAATGAAAATTGATAACAGTAAGAAACCATGGCTTAGATAGAATATCATTTTAATCTTTCTCAGCAATCTACACTTATTTTTTGCCCTGACACGGACATACTTGATTCTATTAATGAGAACTTCTGTGTATGGCAGGTGTGTTCATTAGTCCCTATCCAATTATCAATAAGGCATAATAAAAATATTGTTCTTTGAGTGTTTGTACACTTGCTAGCTGTGTGACCCTGAGTAACTTAACTTGTTTGCCTTAATCTAGTGGAGAAGGAAATGGCAAAGCACTCCAGTATCTTTGCCAAGAAAATCCCATAAACTGTATTGATGTGATATGGGTCATGAAGAGTCAGATGTGCCTGTACAACAATAACTTCTTCATTGTGTGTGTCTGGTGGAACAACATTTCCAAAAAAATGTCACCTAGTACGATTGAAGACAAGGCTGGCTGCCTGTTAACTTATTGTGGAAATGAAATGTGAAATCCTATTTGCTATTTTCTGAATTATGGTTTAGAAAGCAATACAGTTGTGGTATAGGAATGTAATGGAATATTACTGTGCTATAAGAAATGATAAACAGGCAGACTGGAAAACTGGAAAGACTCACATGAACTGATGCTGAGTGAAATGAGCAGAAGCAGGAGAACATTGTACACAGTAACAGCCACAGCGTGTGAGGACTGATTTTGATGGACTCAGTCCGTCTCAGCAATGCAAGGACCTAAAAAAAATCCTAAGGATACATGATGGAAAATGCTAGCTACATCCAGAGAAAGAACTATGGAGTCGGAATGCAGAATGAAGCAGACTATTTTCTTTTTTTTTAGTTTCTCATGGTTTTTCCCACTCATTATAATTCTTCTATGCGACATGACTAATGTGAAAATGTGTTTAATAGGAATCTATGTGTAGAGCCCATATCAGACTGCAAGCCGTCTTGGGGAGGGAAGTGGAGCAAATTTAAAACTTATGGAAATGAATATAAGGGTTGCATGCAAGAATTCTATGATGACTTAACTATTTTAATTCAGATTGTCCATACCTATGACAGGAACTGGAGACAAAATTGGATGTCTATTATGCAACCTGCCCAAAAGTCCAAGGTGATATTAGGACTCTATTCAGACTAACAGGCATTTAGTGTTCTTAGACTGATCAGCCAAAAAATTCCCTCTCCCTAGAGCCCTCAATGGGAGATGATATCAAATTTTATTCCCTTCAGACACATCTCCTGGAAGGTGGACACTCCTTTTCACTTTCATCCTGGGACTTATTAAAAGGGTCATACCCTCAATCTTTCAATCACTCCAAAATATACTACATCCATGTTCAAGAATTCTGAAATTGCCTTATCTGACCATAATCTATTAGTCCTAAAGCTCTCTCTCTCTGCCTTCCCTTACACAATGGGACTCCTCATTCTAACCATGACGTCCAGTCCCTTAATTTCTCAATCTTCTCCCAGGTCACCTCCCTTGCACCAGCCACTCTCTTATCTTCTCCCCATCTTAACTCCTTGGTGAAATAATTCAACTCTACACTGTCTTCCTCTTGAATCCTTAGCCCCTTTGTCATATCACTGATTATGCCCAGCCAAGCCTCAGTCTTGGATCACTCCCACCATCCATTACCTTCACGCTTACACATGTGCTGCTGAAAGAAAATGGAGAAATCACAACCACAACCAGTAGCTGGATCTACTACAAATTTATGTCATATCATTCCAACCAGGATCTCACTGCTGTTAGACAATCCCACTATATCTCTTTATCAACACCCTACCCCACTCTCCACGGCAACTCTTCCGAACAGTTTCATCCCTCCTCAAACCTCCCACAGCTCTCCCTCGCACATTCTCTCTTCTGAGAACCTTACCTCATGTTTTACAGAAAAAAATCGAAGCCATTCACCATGAACTCCCTCTTCTCCTACATTCCCCATCTATCACTCGGGCACCTTCTGCTACTGTCTCCTTCTTTATCCCTGTCTAACATGATGAAGTGACCTTACCCTTTACTAAAGCTAATCCCTCTACTTGTTCAAGTGATCCCATTCTATCCCATCTCCTCCAACAGATTGCCCCCTCTGTCATTCTCACTCCTTCACTTATTTTCAATCTTTCCCTATTGGTTTATTTCCTACTGCCTAACACAACTATGTCTCTCCTATTCCGAAAAAGCAAACTAAACCCAAATCCTTCCTTGATCCTTTCACCCCTACTGACTATGCTATTTCTCTTCTGCCCTTGTAACTAAACTCCTCCAAAAAGGCCATCTACAATAGATGCCTCTGCTTGTTTCCCCCTCACTCTCTTCCTAACTCCTTACAATCTGGCTTCCAACCTGAAATACTCTCTCCAAAGTTATTAATAATCTCTTAGTGCCGTACCCTGTGAACTCTTCTCAGTGCTCACTTTCCTTGAATTTTCTGCAGTCTCTGATACTGTTCTGACACTGACACTCTCCTCTCTACATTTTTGGAACACTATTCTCTCCTGGTTTTCCTCAATGTATCTGATTACTCCTTCTCTGTCTCCTTTGTTAGATGCTTCTCTAGTTCACATCTTCTAACCATAGGTGTCCCGTAGGGTTCTGTCCTGTGTCTTGTTCTCTTCTCCCTCTACACTACTTCACTTGGTGAGCTCAGTTCCCACGGATTTAATTGAATTCTGAACTAGAAACAGCCTCCTTTAATTTTTAAGCAAAAAATTATTACATATTATTCAGTCAGTACCTAGCAACCATGCATAAAATCTTCTGTTAAGAGACATATCCCTTCTCAACAAAGTCTGGGTAGCAGCTGAAAGTATTCGAACAATATCCGATCTGAGCAGAGGAATGGCACTTTTACTGGAGTCCTAATAGAAAGAAGAAAATTTTTCTGTAGATGATTGAAGAAAACAAATTCACTTCCTCTCTCAATGCAATTATCAGCAAAATATCAAAAACTTTATTTCTAAAACTTTACATTTAAAACAATTTCTCAAAAGTAGTTCATATTTTAAATCAGTGTTTCAGTGTTGGAAGGGATCTTAGTGGTCCTGAAGCTCAAATCTCTTCCAGATAGAGAAATCTATTCTACTGTATCTTTAAGGCATCATTCAGCGCCTTCATAAGAAGGAAGAGTTAAAGAAAAAAAGCATTTAGTAAGCACTTACAATATCCTAAGCACTTCACAAATATCTCATTTGATCCTTACAACAGCCTTACTATATGTAAAGAGCTGTTAGGTAATAGACGTATAAAGACAAAAATGAGATAACCCCTCACGGGGGAAGTATAACAGACACAGATCAATAAATAGAAGGTGATTAGAAGGAGAAAATACTAAAAACTGGATAAATTATGGAAGGCTTCACAGAGGAATCTGGCCTGACAGACAAACAGAAGCTAAGACTTCTGAGATGTAGGTGCTATGTAAATTCTAGCTGCTGTTACTACTAGTAGTACTACTACTATTACTACTACTACTACTACTATCTCTACAATTATTGTTATTATTACACACTCTAATCACAGGAAGATAAACCTATGTGGCTGTATGGAAGCATGAAATGGTAGGCTGAATATAGGGAACAACTTGTAGGCCAACTGAGCTGGAATATAGATAAATAAAAGGGGGTGAGGTAAAATAAGGCTGGAAAGGGAAGTTTTGAGCTTGATTTTGAAGGACCTTAAATGCCACACTAAGGAATTTATATTTTATCTTAGGAGGTAACAGGAAACCATTCAAAATTTTTGGTTAGGAAATTAGCACCCATATCTATGCCACAGGGAGATTATTTTGGAAACTGTATGAAGGATGGATTGGCCATAGGAAAGACTGGAGATAGAGGGAGAACAATTAGGAGGCTGTTACAATGGGTTCATCAGAAGTTAATAAGGATTGGAAATAGGGCAGCAGCTATGTGAGTGGGGAAAAGGAAATGAATGCTATAAGATGTGGCAGGAGAATTGATAGCACATGGAAACTCACTAGCTATGGAGGGGAAGGAAGAGTGAAGATTTAAGGCAGACTTAGAGATTATGAACCTGGGATAACTGGAAGGATGGTAGTACCTTCAATAGAAATGGAAATCTGGAATAGAGGTACATTTAGAGAAGAAGATGATGAGGTCCACTTTGGGCATGTTGAATGTGAGATGCTTGAGATAACGAGGTAGAGGTGTAAAGTAGGCAGCTGGTGACGCAGAACTAACTTTAAAAGATTATATGTCTAGATATGAAAATTCGTGAGTCATTAGTATAGAAGTAATACCTAAAAATGGGAACAACTGAGATCAGCAAGGGAAAAAGTAGAAAGAAAGAGAGAAGAAAGCTTAGGATACAGCCCTGGGGATACTGACATTTATGGGATAGAAGAAGAAAAGAGACCAGGAAAGAGTAGTCATATGGGTAGGTGGAGAATCATAAGAAATGTAACTTGGGGCATGGGGAAGGACAGTACATTCAAGAAAATGTGGTAGTCAACACAAACACATGTGTATACACATGTGTATATACATGTACATATGTATCTCTTTATCTTTCTATCTATGGCTCCCTATCTCACTCAGGCTAAGAGTAGAGTGGCCATTCACAGGCTTGATTCTACTACTGGTCAGAAAAGGAACTATAACTTACTTTATTTCTGACCCGGGCAACCTAGAGGCCCTCCTCCCCTTCACCCTCACCATGAGCTCACCATATTAGCTTTGTAGTTAGTGCAGATACGCAGTGCTCCAAAGATCCACAGACCTTACCCTCCCTGGAAGCAGACATTACAGGCAAACAGTAACATGGCCAGCAAGAAAGGCAGTTTCAAGACAATAATAGGTCAGAAGTCATATTGGAGGGTCTGAGAAGTAATTGGATGGTGAGTAAGCCACATCAGAATACACACACAATTCTTTTTAAGAGTTTAGCAGCAAAAAGGTAGATAATATCTTGAGGGGATGACAGAGTCACGTAGAGATATTTTTATGAATGAGAGAGACGTGAATGTCATTTTAAGTAGTGGTAAAATGGTGGCCCTATGTAGTAAGAGAACAAAGAGGACTGAGGGAGTAGCTGATGGGGCAAGCTGCTGGAAGAGATGAGATGAAGGAAATCAGATGAGGAAGTTAGCCTTGGTGAGGAGAAGGTTCTCTTCCACAGAGGCTGGAGCAAAGGAAGAAAGGATGGGTAAAGACGTAGAAGGGTTTTGAGGTATGGAATAGAGGAGATGGTGGTGCTCATAATAAATGTCCTTAATTTTCTCAGCAAAGTAGGAGGTTAAAGAGGTAACAGTGGTCTTGAAAGGAGGGAAGATTCAGAACATCATTGCACAAAGTAGTGATGGATTGGGGAAAAAAAACCAAATTGCTGTGTAGAAGTCAGAACCTAGGTAAGGACAGGTAACATAAATCTGTAGCAGAACACACTCAAGAGCTCAGAAAGAGGAGAGGAAAAACCAGACAACAGATGTTAAACAGGCAAGATGTGGACAAAAGGCCGACAGATTCAAAGATTGGTTAACTTCTTAACTATAGGGACAAGACTGAAGAGATAGAAGAATGGCAGGGAGAATAAGGAAGTGTATGGAGAGAGTATAAGCTACAGGAAAAAGATAATTTACTTTCCCAGCCTCGGTTTCTTGCTGCGACATTCAATTCCCTGTCATATTGCGGCTTTAACATGGTTATATTTTCTTTTCTTTTTTTAAAATTAATTTATTTTTTTGGAAAATTAATTTATTTATTTTCTTGTTTACATTATATTTTCTATGGTCTTAAACCTTGTACAAAATTCATGAATTCATTTGGATTGTTAACTAGACATTGGTGAGCAGTTCCAAATACCATAAAACACAATCTCACATTCAATATTTGCTTTGGAATCTTCATTTCTATAAAATGGAAGTTCCTGCTGGTCTGTTTAAGATCATAAGTAGTAACAATTTAGTAATTCAACTCCCTTTAGTTAAGCAGAGTTACAAACACTCTGAAATCTACTGTTCTTTACATTTCCTTGAGGGAAAAATGCTTCAGAGCAAGGCAAATAACTTACCAGGCACGTGTAAAATGGGAAAAAGAAAAGAACTATTTCCAAATTGTTTCTCTGTACCAGAACATTAGAATCCAATAATGATGCACACAAAGATTTTACCTGTAGAAGATAAAACACTATATTAAATGTATACCTTCAAGACATTTTAGTTACATTTATGAGCTAAGTTTCATTTTCTCTGTGACTGAATTGTTTCTCTGACATCTGTCTTCTCACTTCCTTCAGATACCTTATCTTTTGTACTCTGCCAAGAAATAAAGGCATTTTCGTTGCCCTGTGTCTCATTCCATCCCTTATTACCTAATAGTATTTTGAAATGAGTGGTAAGAATGTCTAATTTTAACCCCATCCCGACTCTGACAAACACAAGTGAGCACAGTCTCCTTGCTCCCCCCAAGAACAATATGAAGTATTACTTGCAGAGGAACATGATCTATATTTTTCTCCAGTACAGAGAACTCGTAAAACTCCCTCTATCAAGCAGGTCAACACTTGCCCTGACAATTTCCTGGGTGCAGTGAGAAAGTGAGTGATACTGTCACACAGTAGGAAAAATACTTGTGCTAACTATTTCACAGGATCATGAGGAAAATGCAAAGCAGTACATATACACAAATACATGTTTGGTTTAGAAGAGTGCTTTCACTGACGGCCAATTCTAAGGTGCTGAATCTCCCTGCTACCAAAGGAAATCAGTAATTAGTCAGTAATTTATTATCTTATAGGTTTTGCTGGGTCATTGAGTGGCTAAGTGACTTGTCCAGGGTCACAAAGATAAAAATGTCAGTGACAGACTTTAGCCCAGGTCTTCCTGAGCCCAAGGCCAGTCCCTTATCCACCATATCACACGGCCTCTCTAAAATACTATATTAAATGAATTATCAATAATAATTTAACAATGATTTCTCACAAAACTTTAAAACCACAAGACTGATGTTTAAAACAGGTAATAGGAATTATTGCAACAATATGGTCTTTTTGTGAGAAATTTTTAAAAAATGAAGTTTCTTTGGAATTGCTTTCAGAACCAGTTTATAAGTCACGTAAGACAAATGGTCTCATGACTTCGTAGTTAAGATATACTCCTGATAACACTGGGTACTACCCAGCTTAATCATATACTTTACTCACCAAATTTGGCTTTTTTGGCAACTTCTAAAAAGATTTACAACTATGGAGGGTTGTTGTACATAAAATTCTGAGAGACAAAGTACTGGGTATAAAGGATCAATTTATTAATTAGACTGGCCAATAATCATTAATATTAATAATCAAGTGACACAGCATCAAAATTAATTTTCCTCAGAACAGATATATCTACTTACAGTTATTGACATACACACATAGATACACATTCAAATACACTGTGTGTATATAGGTACACACCCATGTGTTTACATGTACACATGTATAACAGGGACATTTTGGAAGAGTTCCAAATATGTTCTGAACCTCATCAACATTACTGGATTACATTTAGAGTCCTCTCAAGGTAATTATTTAGAATCAGACCACATTCCTTTAGATGCTTAGTTTCTGTTTGTTAAAGAAAAAAAATAGTCATATTACCACATGTTCTCAGCCTACAGCTAACAACTAAAACCATTATTCACCCCACAGTGACTTATGGAACATTTCCATTTCCCTCAATGCTAACTTACTTCTCTACTGTTCCTTTTCAAGAGCTTGGAAAAGAATAGGGAAGAAAGAAAAGCAGAGATCAAGCCCATTCCAACCCCTAAATCTCTTCTGAGAAGTATGATGAACTTACTGTGAGTTGGTAATCGGTCCCCAGCATATATGTCTGTTCTTGGCCAGGCAACTCTCTTTGTATGTGGCTGACTATAAAAAGGGATGCCGGGAGCCTTATGGAAGGACTCACCACAACCGCTCCCCACAGCGCAGTATAGAATACATCTTTGCCAACAACGTGGGATAGCCTCAGAAGCAAAGCATCTGTTCTGTTATGAAATTGTAAAATTATTATTAAAGATTTCATTCTCCTTATTTTTATTCCACATCTATTTTAATTGAGGTATGCCTTCTGGGATAATTTCCCATCATGCACAAATTACTCTGGGTTTGGTCCCCAGAGAATGGCTGCCCTCTCAAGTTCTAGCAAAATCCTGTGGGCTTGCCTTTCCTCTGAAATTACCTTTCATTTACTTTACATATCTTATATATACATAGCTATTTTCATGTTGTCACCGTCGTTAGAATGTACACTCTTAGAGGGCAGAGACCATGGCTTTTTTGCCTTTTGTTGTATCTCCAGGTTTTAGCACAGTATTTGACACACAGCAAACACTGAATCAATGCTTAATGACCCAATGAGTAATTGCACTTTTAATACTATAGGCCAACAAGTCCCCACCACTGAGTTTCTCCTGAATAATGAGTCAGCAGCCACAATTAACTCTTAGCAAAGGCATTTAACAAAAAGGCACAGTAAAAACAACAGCAATAAAACATTCCCTTCTACTCTCATCAGCCTGGGGCCCACTTTCCTGCAAATACAGTGTCTACAGGAAGAATAGGCTTAAACTTGGAATAGGACGATAATGAGGAGGAATGGGTATAAAATACATATGTGGCAAAGGTAATTCATAACTTCTGGAATTGTAAGGCCTAGAAATTTTTTCTCTTTTCAGAAAGTCTTTAAGTAATTCTCCTTGATTGAAGCATGTCTGCTGTCAGATTGCTTAGCTAGATTCTAGGATCTGCTCTTCTTTAAAGTTCAATTCTCAACTGTCAATAGTTATAAAAACCCAGCTCCCGCATCAAGAAACTGAAAAAATAAGAAGGACAACAGCTCTATATAAAAATATAAAAGGACATCAGTTTGTCAGAAATAAAATGAGTCAATAGTTTTTAGTGTTAAATATTTATAGACACCTACTTTATTTGGAATACTAAATAAAAGAATGCTGACTAAAGTATGGGAAGTGGTCTCTGACTTAAGAAACACTGGCAGGCTATTTGTGTTGTCCTTACAATTCTAATGAATTATCTGCTGTCTTCTTCCATTGCTATACTACATTTTCTTTTCTTTTAAATCCATCTTTATTTTTACTTTGCAAAAAAATAATGACCCAGCAAAAATTCCTCTTGAAATAATTAAAAATGAGAAAGAGAAAATCATTGTCATATTTTTAAAAGAGGAGCAATGTTTCTGATTGTGTGGTGAATGACACTGATTAGTCTTCCATTAAGGCTGGTTAAAAAACCAGAATTTGTTCTTGCTCTGCTTTGAAAAAAATTAAGCTAACTAGTTAATTGGAAGAATACTTTTCTGGTTTATAGTGATCCACAGATAGTAAGTAGGCACTTAATGAATATTAGTTGAATCAGCAGCAATTCCACACACCAGCTTAAATCATAGTACCACTGTTCTTCAAGGACATAAGTTCTGCCTAAATAAAGTCCGTGCTAGCTCTTGGGAGGGACTTACTCCTGAAAACCATTAAAAAAAATTAAACTGGGGGGTGGAGTCAAGATGGTGGCTTAGAAGCAGGAAAACTTTGTAGTTCCCCACAATAACCACCTCAAATACCTATAATATATGACTCTAAACAAATTTTAGAGCTCCAGAACCCACAAAATGACAGAGTAACAAAGCTGCCACTGAAGGCAGCATGGCAGACTGATGGGAAGGGTTTATCACAGCACTCTGGGAGCCCAGAGCAGCACAGCATGCAGCTATAGCCCTAGGGTGGCCAGAACAAGCCGCAGCTGGAGCTTTCAGGAGAGTGAATCACTAGCAGCTGTGGTGGTTTCCAGAATTATCAACCCATAAGAAATAAGGACTAAGTGAAAGGTCAATGGAACTTGGCTAAACTTGGGGGAGAGAGTCTGGCCGTCTGCCTCCAGGGTGAGAAGCAGCCACGGAGGCCCTGCAGCCGCCAGCATGCTGCTGCTTCAGAGCTCCTGGCCTGCAGATTGCAGGGGGGCCAAGGAATCATTCAGAGGCTAAGTGCTCTTGTCTTAACCAGCCTGGATTGGGATCATGGTATTGGGTGGTGGTCCTGAGGTGTGTGATCAGTGAGCCAAAGCTGGTGGGGGCTGCAGAGATGGCAGCCTCCTAATAGCCCTGGCAGCTGTGAAAACTCCAGCAATTTGGGACAAAGCTTTCCCCTCTGGAAGCAGAGTTCTACTGAACCCAAAAGTCAAGTAATTGACTGGCAACATGAGCAGGCAAAGGAAGCAAAGCAAGAACAACAATCCAACTTTAGATTCCTTTTTTGGGGACAAAAAAGATCAAAGCACA
>CM053580.1:151415052-151427646 GCA_028627135.1 Pseudochirops cupreus
ATTATTAAACAGATCCAAACAAATGAAAAAATAGAAGGCAATGTGAAATATCTCCTTGAAAAAACCACTGACCTGGAAAATATATCCAGGAGAGACCATTTAAAAATTACTGGACTACCTGAAAGTCATGATCAGAAAAAGAACCTAGAAACCTTCCTTCAAGAAATTCTCAAGGAAAATTGCCCTGATATTTTAGAACCAGAGGGCAAAATAGAACTTGAAAGAATTTACCAATCACCTCTTGAAAAAGATCCCCCAAAGAAAACTCCTAGGAATGTTATAGCCAAGTTCCAGAGTTCCCAGATCAAGGAGAAAATATTACAAGCTGCCAAGAAGAAACAATTTGAATACTGTGGAAACACAATTAGGATAACCTAGGATCTAGTCGCTTCTACATTAAGGGATCAAAGGGCCTGGAATATGATATTCCGGAGATCAAGGGAGCTAGGATTAAAACCAAGAATCAGCTACCCAGCAAAATTGAATATGTTGTTCCAGGGGAAAATATGGTCATTCAATGAGGTGGAGGACTTCCAAGCATTCTTGATGAAAAAACCAGAACTGAATAGAAAATCTGACATTTAAATACAAGAAGCATGAGAAAGTAAACATGGAAAAGATTTCTTAAGGAACTTATCAAAGTTGAACTATTCACATGCCAACATAGAAAAATGAGAATTGTAACTTATAAAACTTTTCTCAGTATGAGGATAGTTGAAGGGAATATAAATGTATATATATGTATACATACACATATGTCTATATAGGAGGGTATATACGTGTAGTAATACATATGTGAGTGTGTATATACATGTGTACATACACAGAGGGCACAGGATCACTTGAACAGGAAGGGATAATATTTTAAAAGGTGAAACAGAGGTAGGAGAGGAATAGTATGAGAGCAGACAGGGAAAGACAGAATGAGGTTAATCCTCTCATATAGAAGAGGCAAGGGATAACTGTTACAATGGAGGGGAAGAACAGGAAGGCAAAAGGGAATGGGTCAACCTTACTCTCATTGAATTTGGCTTAGGGAAGGAATGACATACATTCTAAATTGGGTATCTTGGCCTACAGGAGATAGGGGAGAAGGGAATGAGAGGGGGAAGGATAGAGGGGAGGGCAGGTTTGGGAGGAACATTGTTAAAAGCACACACTTCTGTAAAGGGACAGGGACAAAGTAGAGAATAGAACAAGGGGGGAGCAGGATAGGAAGGAGGGACATATAGTCAGTCTTTCACAATATGTCCATTGTGGAGATGTTCTGCGTAACTACACATGTACAGTCTGTATTGAATTGCCTGTCTTTCCAGTGGGGGTGGGTGAGGAGGGAGGAAGGGAAAGAATCTAGAATTTAAAGTTCTAAAATCAAATGTTAATAAAAATATATATATGCATATATATTATTATCATTATTATTATTTACATGCAACTGGGAAATAAGATATACAGGTACTAGGGTAGGGAGATCCATCTTGCCCTACTAGAAAGTCAGAGGGGTCATGGGGGAAGATATAAGAGAGAGTAGATTGGGGAGGGGGTATACAGTGGGATCGCTGTTTTGGGGTGCTGGGTAGGGGAAAGACAGGAGAAAATTTGTAACTCAAAATCTCATGGAAATGAATGATGTAAATTAAAAATGCACAAAAGTTAAAAATAAATAAATAAAATAAAATAAAATAAAACTACTCATTGCTTTGAATAAGGGTTTAGCGTTGGTGTTGGTAGTTTCATTTTCTCCTGTTATCTTACTTTTTTTGGAGGGTGAAACAGAATTGGCTTGAGCAGCCATTAGATGGAAACTTAGAAGAAATAACAAGCATTCCTAATGTTGACAACAGCAAGATCAGGTAGTGCAGCTATTTTCCAGTTCTGCTTTTTATCATACTTTCTGCAGGTGTGTTTTATCTTGTCTGCTAGATTATAAACTCCTTAAAAGAAGCAGCAGTGTCTTATATCAGTTCAGTTAGTACCTAAAAGGTATTGAATTTACCAATAATTATTTGTTGCGTTTTTGAGGGTTTTTTGTCTTTTTGGAGGAGGAAAGGCAGGGCAACTCGGGTTGTGACTTGCCCAAGGTCATACAGCTAGTAAGGGTTAAGTGAGGTCGAATTTGAATTCAGGTCTTCCAGACTCTATTCACTGTGCCACCTAGCTGCCCCTACCAAAAATTATTTTTTTGGCTTAAATGTCTTCATCTGTTTTAAAGTCCAAGTCTTGGGCTACTTCCCTAGCTCTCAGGATGGTTCCTCTAGAAGGCAGCTATCCCAGATTCAAGACACATATCCATGTGTCTATACTACTAACACTAAAACTCAATAGCTCTGACTGGTGAACTTACTTTTACTAATAAGTCAGCAGACAGAACCATATCAAAGCAAAGGCATTTATTGAGAACAGTAAGGCATTTATAAGAATGGTAACTACGAAACATTTTCCCCATAAATCTAGGACGCATTCTCCCACAATTACACTAAGCATCTTTAAAAAGAGTGGGCACACAATTAGAATACATTTATAGGGCAGTACACACATATCAAAGTCAATGCATACTTCTGGCGCCAAAAGGCATCAATGTTCTTTCACTTCCTGTGTTATTCTCATGCTCCATCTCTTCCAGGCAAATTTCTCAGCTTGTTTCTCTATGCCTGGTCCTTTCTGCAGCTTAGACTCTAAAGACCAATTCTCAAATCACACAAAGACATACTCTTCAGAGCTGCCTCCTCACTCAGCTCCTTGGACCCCATTCTCTGTTGGGTTTGATGTTCTACTGAGCAAGGAATTCTAAGGGATGTGGCCAATGAGGTGGGGAATGGAAAGAAATTTCTCTTCCCAATTCCAAAAGGTGACATTATTCCTTTTCAAGCACTGGGTTCTTCCATTATTGGCTTTCTTATGTGTAGCCAGTGATTATACACCTTAAAGCCATCTCCTATCTCCTCTCACTCCTTAGAGAGCATGTCTCAATTTTGAAAGGGCCTCTAAGTCAATTCTGGGCCAACAAATAACTAACTCCCCTCTTATTCCACAAATTTTTTGAGGCGTAAAAGAGTATAGGTATATACTTTGCACTTAATTTAAAATCTTAATCATCTTGTTGTCTTTATTACCTGCCCCTAATCTTCAGTGATTTCATCAACAGAAGTACAAGTAAAATGTGGATAACAGCATTTACCCTATGTTAGACGACAACGGTTTATTGCAAATGAGGTAGTGTTTGAAAATGCTTTAAAAAAGGAAAACATGTAAAAACATAAAGCATACCATACCCTCCCACTCTTATGTGCTCCACCCTTCTCCTGACAAAACCCTAGTTTTGAGTTCTGTGTGACACTGGGTAGAGAGCAGAAAGGGCCGGATTTATGATACCATATCTTGTGCTCCTTTCATCTAAGCTTCCTGACAGAGATGAGATCAGGAAACTGTTTAAAAAAACTGTAAAAGCAGCATTTTGAATCTATTGCTCTCCCTTTTGATTACTTCTAACAATAGGGATCATACCTATAAATTCACTGGTATAGGGAACTAATGAATATGGAAACTTCCTCTACCATACCAGGTCAGCACCTTCTCTGCAACTTGTAGTCTCAGCTGCCTAGAGCTCTGAGAAATAAAACGATTTCCCCAGGATCGCAGAGCCAGGGTGTCAAGACCTGAGCCCAATCTTCTTGGCTTCTTATAATCACCTGTATTTACTATGCAATGATGGAGAAACTAAAAAACCATGCTGACTAGTTGTAAGGTTAATGGAATATAAAATCATCTCTGTCTATTAATAGGCTTATGTGACCACAGGTGTTCCTTTTTCCCTTGGAACATGGGCCATGTTCCCAGATCTAAAGGAACACAGGCATTTCAATCACGGATGTCCTGCTGCTTTAAGCTCCGACCTAGTTCACAGCTGTGAAACATTCTAAGTCACACAGAGCCCCATCAGGTGATTCAGGGAGATTTATGCCTTGGGGGAGGAGCTGGCTTAGGGAAAGCTTGCTTATGGGAGGCTTGCTTACAGGAAGGCTTGCTTACAGGAAGGCTTTCACACCTTCTGGCACTGGGCCAATTAGACACTGAGTCACGTTGTGATGCCTTCTGGCTCTGAGCCTATTAGTTGAAAACCATATATGCTGGCAGGTTGGCATTTCACTTTGGTGCTCAGCCATGGGAAGAATATTTCTTCGTGATTTGGTCAGATGAGATTCTGGGCAGCTGTTGTTAAGCCCCACCCCCACTTTGTGAACCCAGATGTTGGTGCTCCCTGGTCTGGTGATTAGGTTTCCATTACTCTGTTTAGACAGTTGGAACCCTGTCTATTGAATTCTTTCTTGGATACTCACTTCTCTCTACTTATATATCTTTCTCATTGTTTAATTGAAGCGAGATTACCAACCCCTTTGAAGTTGTCTTTCCTTTAAAAAAGCAGATCAAGAACCCGTATTAGCAGCCCTTCTGTGAGTAGGTATTATTGATCTTACACCCCCACAGCAGTTGCTAGTAGCATCCCGCTATACCCTCACGTGTCTTTTGATCTCCAGTGTTACATCTCCAATTATTAGATATCCTGAACTGCACATCCCCAAGACATCTAAAACTCAACATGCCCAAAACTGAACTCAGCATCTCTCCCATAAAAATCTCCTAATGTTCCTATTACTATGAAGGGTACTGCCATCCTCCTAGTCCCTCAGGATTGAAATCTAGGTGTCACCCTCAATTCCCCACTGTCTCTCACCTCCCATATCTAATAAGATGTCAAGTTCTGTCATGTCTACTCTTTTTTTTGGAGGGGGAAGGGAGGGTAATTGGGGTTAAGTAACTTGCTCAAGGTCACACTGCTAGTAAGTGTTAAGTGTCTGAGGCAAGATTTGAACTTAGGTCCTCCTGACTTCAGGACCAGTACTCTATTCACTGCACTACCTAGCGTCCCCCATATCTACTCTTATAACATCTTCAATATACCCTCTGACAATGCAACCATCAAGGTGTAAACTCTCATTACCTCACACTTGGAGTATTGCAATAGCCTGCTGGTTTGTCTCCCTGCCTTCAATCCATCCTCCACTGAGCTCTCAAATTGGTCTTTCTAAAACACAGGTCTAACCATGTCACGCCCCTCTGCCTAAACCAATAAACTCCAGCAGCTATTGCTTACAAGATGAAATGTAAAATCCACTGTCTGGCTTCTGAAGCCTTTAATAACCTGACCCCTTCCCACCTTTTCAGTCTTCTTACACTTTTCTCTCCTCCATATATTCTGATCCAATGACATGGCCTTCTTGCTGAAGCTTGAACCTGGCACTCCATCTCTTGACTTGGGATATTATCACTGGCTGTTCCCCATACCTGGAACACTCTCCCTCCCTGTCTCTGACTCCCAGCTTCCCTAGCTTTTCTTCAAGTCTCAGTTAACATTCCACCTTCTGCAAGATTTTCCCCATCCTCCTTAATCTTGGTGCCTTCTCTCTGAGACTACCTCTAATTCATCCTGCATATTTTGTGTCTGTAAATGGCTGTTTGCATGTTGTTCCTTCCCACCCCTGATTAGATTGCAAACTCATCAAGAGCAAGGGGCATATATTTTTTTTGCCTTTCTTTGTATTCCTAATGCTTGGCACAATGTCTGGCACACACTTAAATGCTAGCTGACTGATTCCAGTAATATCCACACTTGTTTAGTGCTTTATATTGCAAGTTTTACTATATTATACCCTTTTTACAGATGGAGAAAGTGAGGATAAACAAAGAGAAAAATAAACAGCTAACAAATGTTACAGCTATGATTTAAATCCCATTTCCTAAATCCAAGCCGTATACCATGTTTATAGTTTATACAACAAAGCTGAAAGGGAAAAAGAGGTGCTTTTGCTCCTTCTCCCAAAAGACATCTCTACCTTGATGACAGCAGAATACAGTATATGACTCCCATTAAAAGTTACTGTTGATTAACTAAGGACAAATCCTTACCTGTCATAAATCTCTGAGCCCTCCTCTAGGCCAGGCAGAAGCCCAATAAGAAATGCCTGAAGACTTGGCAGAAGCAACTTCTTCAGTGGAAGAAAATATTTCTCATATAGACCAAGAAGGACAGGCCTCACTGACACTGCTCCATTCGTCAGAAGGGGAAATAAGCCGCAGCTGAGAGAAAGGAAAAAGGAAAAGATCAATAAGACTTCCCAATCTGAAAATTAAACATGCTTTCTTGATGACAAAATAGAATTTCAAAAACCAAACCTACCTGTAAAGGAACAAATCTTTGGCAAGCCATTTCGTCCCAATGATTTTAAATATGATTTCATAGGTCTCTAGGGCTTTCAAATGTACTCCACTAGGCAAAGCTGGATGCAAACACTGAGCTAATCTCTTACTGATAATGAGACGTCTTGGCAATAGGGAGTATGTCAGATTACTTTGAAGAGCCTATAAAATAAAAAGATGACCAAGAGTTAAATGTAAATCTGACAGTCATCTAGAGAGGAAAACAAGCAATTCCTTCTCCCCACCCCCAACCATGAAATGGTAATGGAATTTGAACCCCACAATGGGATGGACTTTTTGATGTGACGAGAGGAGGGCTGAACTGGGAGGAGCTGGTGCTTTGGATAGAGAGAGCCCCAAGCAGAGGGAGGCCAGAAGAACTTCTGGAAGCCAGCATCTGGAGGCTGCTGCTACTGGTGGAGAGAGAGAAATGAGAACTGAGGACTGAACTGGGAAGAAGCATGACTGTGGTGCTGGTACTTTTTGTCTGTCTGTTTTGATGTTACTTTGTCAGTTACTTTGCTGATGGACGACGTTGCTGTTGTTGCAGAAGTCCTGGGACCTTGCTGTTGGTTCAGAAGCCCTAAAAGAGGATTTTCTTGTTATATATTTACAGAAATCCTGGAGGAGGGTCTTGTTGATGTTTTTAGGGGTCCTGGGACTGTATTGATGATTTGCACTAATTCCTCAGACCTTGTTGTTGGGTCTAGGTTGATCTCACAGACAGAGGACAACTGATGAGGACAAAGGCAATGTATGTTTGTTATTGTGTCTTTGTTATTAAGCCTTGTCTTCCCAGGAACAGAAACTGCTGAGAACTTGCCTTGGGTCAAGATGAAGAAAAGATCTCTCCTTGGGTACTGAATGCTGTGATAATGTAACCTAGTTGTGACCTAGGGGTGCATGGCCTTTGTGTTTTGTGACTAACCAAATGGATGTACTTTGTTTATGACTGGACACTAATTTCCAATTGAGACTACCCAGGGTTGGAGTACTTTCACTTTTGTACTTTGTGATTAAACTGAGGACTTAAGACTTTGTGATTGACTAAATGAGTATACTACCCAGGGGTGGAGTACTTTGACTTTTGTACTTTTGTGACTGAACTGAGAACTTACTAAATGATTGAGTTACCCTACATTTTGATTTTCTCTTTTCTGTGAATGTTTTGCCTTAATCTGTTACTGAATAAATGGAGAGTTACTATGCTCGTAATCAGAACCTGGAAGTTGCTTGTGCTTGGCATTACACCCCATTTAACAGTATTTCATTTTTTCCCAATTACATGAAAAGATGGCTTTCAACATTCACTTTTATAAGACTTTGACTTCCAAATTTTTTTTCTCACTTCCTTCCTACCTTCCCCCCTCTCAAAGATGGCAAACAATATGATATAGACTATATATATATTCAATCATATTAAACATATTTCCATATTAGTCTTGTTGTGAAAGAAGAAATCAGAACAAAAGGGAAAGACCATGAGAAAGAAAAAAAGAGAGAGAAAACAATATGCTTTCGTTTGCATTCAGACTCCACAGCTCTTTCTCTGGATATGAACAATATTATTTTCCATCATAAGTCTTTTGGAATTGTCTTAGATCATTGTATTGCTGAGAAGAGTTAAGTCTATCAAAGTCGGTCATCACACAATGTTCCTGTTACTGTGTACAATGTTCTTCTGGTTTTGCTCACTTCACTCTGCATCAGTTCATGTGAGTCTTCCCAGGTTTTTCTGAAATCCACCTGCTCATCATTTCTTAAGCAAAAATAACATTACAACCATACAACACAACTTTTTCATCCATTCCCCAGTTGAGGGGCATCCCCTCAATTTCCAATTCTTTGCCACCACAAAAAGAATTGCTATATTTTTGTACAAATTAGTGCCTTTCTCTTTTTTATTGTCTCTTTGGGACTAAGACCTAGTAAGGGTATTGCTGGATCAAAGGGTATGTAGAGTTTTATAGCCCTTTGGGCATAGCTCCAAATTGCTCTCCAGAATGGTTGGATCAGTTCACAACTCCACCAACAATGCATTAGTGTTCCAATATTCCCACATCTTCTCCAATATTTATCATTTTCCTGTTTTGTCACATTACCCAATTTGATAGGTGTGAATTGGCACCTCAGAGTTGATTTGATTTGCATTTCTCTAATCAATAGTGACTTAGAGCATGTTTTCATATGACTGTAGATAGGTTTAATGTCTTCATCTGAAAACTGACTGTTCATATTCTTTGACCATTTTACAATTGGGGAATGACTTGTATTCTTATAAATTTGACCCAGTTCTCTATATATTTTAGAAATGAGACCTTTATCAGAGATATTGGCTATAAAAATTATTTCCCAGCTTTTGTATTTCCTTCTAATCTTGGCTACATTGACTTTGCACAAAACCCTTTTTAATTTAATGTAATTAAAATCACCCATTTTTGCATTTCATAATGTTTTCTATCTCTTGTTTGGTCATAAATTCTTCCTTTCTCCATAGATCTGACACGTAAACTATTCCTTGCTTTCCTAATTTGCTTATAGCATCACTCTTTATTTCTAAATCATGTACCCATTTTGACCTTATCCTGATATAGAGTAATATAAGCAAATTTTTAGCCTTGAGTGTCACCACCGAGATTAAAATAATACCAATGTGCAGAACTTAGTAGAGAAAAGATAAGCAGATAATTGTGTAGGGCACCACACACAAGAGGAGTGCAACAAGGGAAAACTTTAATATCATTTTTGACAAATGTAAACATTTTTAATTCCAGAAACAATTTATCTCTGTGCCAATGAGTGTTTTTAACTGTATTTAAAAAATATTCATATAGGGTAGCCAAGATGGTAAAGTACAGCCCAGTACCCAACTGTACTCTCCCAACATTCCCATCCAAACAATTTCAAAATAATTCTCAAATTAAATTTTGGAGTGGCAGAGCCAATAAAAGGTCAGTGCGAGACATTTTTCCAGCTAAAGCAATTCAGGAAGTCTGCAGGAGAGGTCTGTTAACAACAGGGTGGGTGCAGGCCCAGAGTGCAAAAGGAACACCAGTAGTAGGCCTTGGAGAAAGCCATGACAGCAGCAGCAGTGGAATGGGGGGCTCTTGGCCCAGAAATGGTAAGGGGATCAGACAACTGATCGGAAAGGGGGCCTTTGCTGGCACTGAGTGCAACTGGTGCTGATTGGCAATTCTATTACCCATAAGCAGCTTTGAATTGTAGTTCCAGGACAGACAAGAGTACTCATGATCTGTTAGAACAGAGTAGAGAGGAACACTAGTCCTTGTGGTTGAAGGAGAGCAGAGTTCCCTCCTGGATAAAGAGTAGGAAAGTAGTGACCACACCTCTCTCAGGATAATACCACACTAGAAACACTGAAAACTTGCAGACTCCCAGAATTAGCTCTGAAAGCAGCAGCATAAAAACTCCTAAAGTTTGGCACAGTGCCTCTCCCATCCCAGGTGAGCAGAGTCCAACTTTAACATAAAGTTCAGAGTGAAGAAATAGGCTGGGAAAATGAGTAAGCAACAAGTTCTACTACAGTGGCAGGGAAGACCAAGACATAAACTTAGAAGAAGATAACAATGTGAAAACAGCTACCAAAAAAAGCCTCAAAGAAAAACACTAATTGAACCCAAGGACAGAAAGAATTCCTGGAAGAGTTAAAGAAAGAGATTGGACTGGTAGAAGGGAAAAGTTAAGAATGGAAATAAGAGTGATGCAAGAAAATTATGAAAAAGAGAACTAATAGTTTGATAAAAATAGGGACACACACACAAAAATACTGAAGGAAATCACACCTGAAATAACAGAATTTGTATGATAATAATAGAGCCACAAACATGCATTGAAGAAAAGAATTCCTTAAAAATAGAACAGGCCAAAAGGAAAAGGAGGTACAAAAGTTCACTGAAAAAAATAATTTCTTAAAAATTAGAATTGGGCAAGTAGAAGCTAATGACCCAATGAGACTTCAAGAGACAATAAAACAATGTTGAAAGAATGAAAAAAAAAATGAAGAAAATGTGAACTATTATCATTGGAAATACAACGGACCTGGAAAATACTAAGGAGAGAGAATTTAAGAATTTTTAGACTACCTTAAAGTCATGATCAAAAAAAGAGCCCAGATAAACTATTTCAAGAAATTATCAGGAAAAACTGACCTGATATCTTAGATCCAGAGGGTAAAATAGAAATGGGAAGAAACTACAGATCACCTCCTGAAAGAAATCCTAGAATGAAAACTCCCAGGAATATTATAGCTAAATTCCAGAGCTCCCAGCCCAAGAAGATAACACTGCAAGCAGCCAGAAAGAAACAATTCAAATATCATGAAGCCACAGTCAGGATCACACAAGATGAGCAGCTTCTACGTTAAAGGATCATAGTTCTTGGAATACGATATTTCAGAGGGCAAAGATTGCTCTCACAACCAAGAATCACCTACTCCTTCCCCCCCAAAAGACTGGGGATAATCCTTCAGGAGAAAAAACTAGACATTTAATGAAATTCTGGGCTTCCAAGTATTCCTGGTGAAAATACCAGAGGTGAAGAGAAAAACTGACATTTAAACAGAAGACTTAAGAGAAGCATAAAAAGGCAAACATGAAAGAGTTACCAAAAAAGGCTCAGTGGAATTAAACTATTTACATTACTATACGGGAAGATGATGTTTGTAACTCCTAAGAACTTTATTATAGCATTTACAGCAGTTCTCAACCTGTAGGTTATGTTCAATTTGTAACAATGAAAATACATCCTGCATATCAGATATTTACATTACGATTCATAACGGTAGCAAAATTACAGTTATGAAGTAGCAACAAAAATAATTTTATGGTTGGGCGTCACCACAACATGAGGAACTGTAATAAAGGGTCGCGGCATTAGGAAGGTTGAAAACCACTGACTTAAAAGGAGTTTACATAGACTGAGGGCATGGATGTGAGTTGATTATTGTGAAATGATCTCCAAAAAAAAATTAAGGGGTGTGAAAAAGATATGTACTGGGAGAAAGTAGAAGGTACAGGCAGAACAGAGAAAATTTTCCCACATAAAAGAAGTACACAAGGAAGAGTTTTTACAGTGCAGGAGGAAAGAGAGAGACTATGGGCAATGCTTGAACTTTAATGTAATTAGAATTGTTTCAAATAGGGAAGGATATAGATATGGATACACACAGTTGGATATAGAAAGGGGAAAGGGATAATAAATGTGTGGAAGAGGAATTATAAGGGGAACGGATAGACCTAGGGTAAGTAATGGTCAGAGGTAAGACAGACTTTAGAGAAGGGACAGGATTAAAAGAGAGAAGTACAAAGTAAAATGGGATGGAGAGAAAGACAGTGATCATAACTGTGAATGTAAATGGGAAGAGCTAACCCATAAAATGGAAGCACACAGAATAATGGACTGGAAACCAGAATCCAATAAAATATTGTGTACAAGATATGTGGTATGCTTGGGATAGAAAGACACACACAGAGTTGAAATGAAGGGATGGAGCAGAGTCTCTTTTGCTTCAGCTGAAGTGAAGAAGGCAGGGGTGACAATCATCATTGATCTCAGACAAAGCAAAAGCAAAAATAAACCTAGTTGAAAAATAATCGGACAAACTACATTTCGCTAAAAGTTACCATAGACAATAAAGTAATATAAAAAAATTGTAGCAAGTTTCTCTGAAAATGCATCATTTCTCAAATATCCAGGTTATTGAGTCAAATTTATAAAAATATGTCATTACTCAACTGATAAATAGTCAAAGGATATGAACAAGTTGTTTTCAGAAGAAGAAATCAAAGCTATCTATAGTCATGTAAAAATGCTCTTAAATCACTATTAATTAGAGAAAGTCAAATTAAAACAACTCCTGAGGTACCACCAAGAGTTATCAGAAATGACAAACGCTGGATGGAAAGGATGAGGCAAAACTAATACATTAGTGAATAAATCCAACCATTCTGGGAAAAAAAAATCAGGAACTATGCCCAAAGGGCTATAAAACTGTGCATACCCTTTAATTCAGCAATACCATTACTAGGTCTGTACCCAAAAGAGATTTAAAAAAGGAAAAGGACCCATATGTATACAGATATTTAAAGCAGCTCTTTTTAAGGTGGCAAAGAATTGGAAATTGGGGGGATGCTCATCAATTAGGGAGTGGTTGAACAAACTGTGGCATATGATTGCAACTGAGTACTATTGTGCTATAAAAAATGACAAAGGGAGTGGTTTCAGAAAAAGAAAAAACATGACTAGACCTATATGAACTGATGCAAAGTGAAGTGAGAACCAGGAAATCACTGTGCACAATAACAGCAATGTTGTTATGAT
>CM053580.1:151427746-151453205 GCA_028627135.1 Pseudochirops cupreus
CCTGTGGAAAGGTCACCTTTCCCCCTCCCCCCCCAGCTGTAAGTCATTAATTCTGCCCCTTCCCCAGCCCCTAGCCCGTAAGTACCTTCCCTGAAGCTCGATAACTACAATACACCACACCTATGAATTCTTAAAAGGATTCCTTAGAGAAAGGATTACCCCTTTTGTTCTAGTGGCCAGCTGTAAGACAACTCCTAACAAAAGAACTTCCCCTAATCCAAGGGGGACCTTTCTAGGCAGACAGGCTGGGTGCTCCTCCCTAACTCCACCTTTGTATGACTTTGTTACTATATAATCAGTACCCCCAATCCCCACACTTGGCAGGAGCATTCCCCTTAATATTCTCCTGCCCGCTTGACAAGCGTAATAAACTCTTTCAAAACTGCCAAGACTGCTTATGCCTGTTAATTCTTTCAGACTGATAAGAACCCTCAAAGGATTTCCATAGAAATCCATCCCGTCTAACCCTCAACAATCTCACAATGCAAAAATGCTACTCACCTCGAAAGAATTGGTGATCTGAATACAAAGTGAAGCATAACATTCTTGCTTTATTATTTCTGAGATATTGCTAATGTATAAATATGTTTTGCATGATTTCACACATATATTTGATATTATATTGTTTGCCTTCTCAGTAGGTGGGGGAGGTCTGAGGACTAGGAAACAATCTGAAACTCAAAATTTAAGATTTTTTTAAAAGCTTTTTTGTCTGTTTTTGTGGGGTTTTTTTGGAGGCAAGGCAATTGGGGTTAAGTAACTTGCCCAAGGTGACACGGCTAGTGTTAAGTGTCTGAGCTCAGCTTGGAACTCAGGTCCTCCTGACGGCAGGGCCAGTCAGTGCTCTATTCATTTTGCCACCTAGCTACCCCCAGAAACTCACAATTTAAAAAGGACAGAATATTCTAAATAAGTCAAAAGTATTCACATGTATCACATGAACTTCGGTGGTACAGTGGAAAGAGCTTTGAACTTAGAAAGGTCAGGCTTGAAATCCATCCTCAAACACCCTCTAAGCCTCATTTTCCTCATCTGTAAAATTATCAAAATGTGACTTACCTCACAAGGCTGCTGTGAGCTCAAATGAGATAAAATATGTGATGTGCTTTATAAATCTTAAAACATGATATAAATGCAAGCAATAATCATAATAATGGTGATGAATATTATTTATACAGAGAGAGCTCAAAGCTTCCATCTCCATGCCTCTGCACAGCCCACAGCCTCCACGCCTGGAATGTCCTCCTGTCTCCTTCCTTCTGCTTCACAGACTCTCACTTTTCTTTCACGATGAAGCTTAAGCATCACCTTCCACCCAGCCTTTCCCAATTCCTCCCCGTTCTTAGTGCCTTCTCTTCCTAGCTACTTTGCATTTATTTGCATTTTTTCTTTTTATATGTATATATGTACTTCTAGTAACTCCTTGAGAGTAGGGATTATTTTGTTAGTTATACCTGCATGCTCAGTGCCTAGCATGGTTCCAGGCACAAGGCAAATACTTAATAAATTGCTTAGTGATTGATTCTAGTTCTGTCTTTTGTAAATTGAGGGGTTTAGAGCAGTAAGTTTCCTTACTGCTCTAAGGCTATGATCCTATTTATAATCTTGGGTCTTACTTGGGTAAATATTAAGATTAGTTTATGGTCTGCATACACACTTAGTAATGGCAAGAGAAGCCATCCCAGAAGCAGAATGAAAAACAGAGAAATTATAGCATCATAAATTTAGGGCTAGAGGAGACCTTAAAGGTCAGTGAGTCTAACCCCTCTTTTTTTTTTTTTTTTTTTTGCTTTTTTGGAGGGGGAAGGAAGGGCAATTGGAGTTAAGTGACTTGCCCAAGGTCACATGGCTAGTTTTTTGTGTTAAGTGTCTGAGGTCACATTTGAACTCAGGTCCTTCTGACTCCAGGGCTGGTGCTCTATTCACTGAGCCACTTAGCCCTGGACCAGATAATTTCTAAAGCCCTGACAGTCCTAAATCTATGATTTTATCCTCTGCTATTGCTAGAACCACATCACATCCAGTCTGTCTTTATAGAATCTTTATGATGCTTTCTATATGTCTCTGTTTCCAGAAAAGCAAACAAGACAAATAAAAAAAAAACCAAGTACTTTTGTTTAGTGTTCCAAAAGTGTAAGTGCAGAGTGTTCTCCACACTCCACAGAGTGTTTCAAAAGTCAGTGCAATTTTAAGGTATTAAAGGTCAAAACTGCACTAAGACCGTTGGGATACCCAATATGTACAAGTGCCTATTATAGTTATGGTTCTTTTCAATACCTTTTCTTAAACTGTTAAATCCAATAGTATTGCTTTCATATAAGGAATTTCCTTAAAAATCATTTATCAGCTAACTTAGGACTCTGATGATCTTTGTTTTATTTCTTTCAAAACTGGACTAATGACAATTCTAAAATGTGATTTCATTATCCTAGTGTGGAAACTTCCTTCACCAATGCTGATGATACATGTCACCAACTTATCTGTAAATGATAGTTTTAGAGTTGCATTAAATATTTTTTTGGGGGGGGGGAATCAGGGTTAAGTGACTTGCCTACAGTCACAAAACTAGTAAAGTGTATAAGGCTGGATTTGAACTCAGGTTCTCCTGACTCCTGGGCTGGTGCTCTATCCACTATACCACTTAGCTGCTCCACAGTATTAAATAGTGAGAGGTTAGACATTAGTTAATATCTGTCAGAATCAGGACTGAACCTTGGTTTTCATGACTCCTCACCTGCATGTTAGCTCCTTGAAAAGGTTTTATTTTGGATTTGTGTCTGACCATGCTAGATTACTTATTCTTCAATTATCTTTCTATAATCCTGAGGCATCTGCAAGGACTCCTAAGGCTTCCTGACCACTATCACTGCCCCACTCCTCCTAAAAAAAAAAGAGCCAGGTCAGTTTTTTTGTGCTATTGAAAAGGCCAAGAAAAGGGAAGTTCTGTTGGGAGACATATGGGAAGAAAAAAAATGAAAGAAATAAAAGTCACCATACAGTCTTCACTGTAATGGAGAATTATTTGATGATACTGAATTTTGTTGAAAGATCTCTTAGCAGGAAAGAATCTTAGTTGGGAGAGAAGGAAACTACTCCTTGGCTCAGTTTTGAAGTCACGACAGCTTGAGGGCAGAGGTCTTTTTCTTCATTCCACATGGGATAAATACAGTGGTTTTCATATTCCAGGCATGTTCTTTGTAAAGGAATTAGGAGACATTTAACTAATGCCTGTTGACTGACTTTTAGAAATGCTGCAGTGTGATCAGTGATTCTCAAAGTGTGGTCCTTTCCTACTCAATGGGAGGGGGAGGGACTGAAGGGAAGAAAAGAATTTGAAACTCAAAAATTTTTTAAAAGAATGTTACAAACTTTTAAAATAAAAAATAAAAACAATAGTTCTTCCCCTCAAAAAAGAACCCATGATGATATCTGTAGTTTTCTGACATGAAACAATAATGTATTTGTTATCTCACTAGTCTCAAAAAACATGAACAAAACCCTTCCTATTTATGTAAGGCTTTTTTTTTTAAGATGAGGTACGTATATATGCTTCTTAGGGCATTCTGACTCATTTAAATGGCTCTCAGATTGTTAATTTGAGACTCGCTGTTCTGGAGGACAATACAGAAGTCAGGTGCCCAAGACAGCATCCTCTGTTACCCTCTATCCCAGCGATCGTCAAATTTGTTTTAGTTGTGATCTCTTAGCTAAGTATTTTGTATTTAAACCCTGCAAAAATAATTACATTTTCTTTAGGTAACTGGCATTACAAAATTACAAATGTAAGAAGTAATACCACTGGGAGGTATTTCCCACAGGGAGATATCGATTTTTTTTAAAAGGCCCCTCATTCGGCAGAATATTTATAGCAGCACTTTTTGTGGTAGCAAAGAACAGGAAAGTAAGTAGTTGCCCATCGATCAGGGAATGACTAAACAAACTGTGGTATATGGATATAATGGACTATTATTGAGCTGTAAGAAACAACAAATATAATGACTACAGAGAATCATGGGAAAACTTGCATGAATTGATGCAAAAGTAAGCAAAGCCAAGAAAACAACATATATATATATTAACTACAATAATGTAAATGGAAAGAACCACAACAAAAAAAATGAATGCTACAAAACACAAAGACTAAATTTGGTCCCTAGTAATAATAATATTAATAGCTAACATTCATATTCCACTTTAAGGTTTGCAAGGTGCTTTACATATATTATCTCATTTATTGTCTCATTTCATCTCAAAAAAAGAAATATGAAAATATTCCTCCCTAGTACTTTTTTTTTGCATTTTGGAAAGGGGAAGGTAGGGCAGGGGTTAAGTGACTTGCCCAAGGTCACATGGCTAGCTTTGTGTTAACTGTCTGAGGCCACATTTGAACTCAGGTCCTCCTGACTCCAGGGCCGATGCTCTATTCACTGTGCCACCTAGCTGCCCCTCCCCACTACTTTATAGAGATGAAGGATCCACAGAAGAATACATATTGTCAGGTGTCTGAGTTTTTAAAAAAATCAATTTTGCCAATTTTTTCTCTTCCTATTTTTATTTTTGTCTTTAAAAAAATCTTTACTATATGGGATAGCTACCCGGAAAAGGGGAGGGGAATTATATATGGGGAAATGTAAGTGATATAAAAACAAAATATATAAATAAAATCATTTTTTAAATGAAGAAAACAACGTAAGTGATTCTTAGGAACCATATCTCAAGTTCCAATCTAACTTCTAGATGCATATCTTCTACTCTAGCCTCTTTTCCCTTATTTTATGTATATATATATATATATTTCCCATATCACCAACTACCTCTTTATTGATATTTATTCATTTTATAATAATAAAAAAGCTAGAAATTTTAAGATGTAGAGGTGAGGAGATCATGTATTTTAGGGATGAGAGGCAGCCTAAACAAAAATACAGGAAATGGAACAGATGTCTGAAAAGGCATCTTAAATCATATATCCAAAATAGACCTCATTTTCATTTCCCTCAAAATCTAGTCTTTTTTTCCTAACTTGCCTAATTCTGTTGAAGAAATCCTTCTATTGCCCCAGGTTGGCAACCTCAGAGTCATCCTTGCTTCCTTCTTCTCCCTCAATTCCACCTTTAATTAATTGCCCAATCTAAGTTCACAACAGCTCTCATATCTGTCCCCTTCCCTCCACTTACATCATACCTACCCTAATTCAGGTTCTCATATCGCCTTCTGCCAAAGCATGTTAAATGATCTCCTTGCTTTGTAGTATCTCCCCTTTCTAAATTGCTGCTAAATTGATATTCCTAAAACACAGATCTATGTCACTGACAAGACAAAGTGAAAACCAGTTTAAAAATGGAGTTGGTTTGGTATGGAAATCAAGATTAGATTCTATCTCAGGAACCCTGGCTTCATCTTGTGTTGCCACACATACTCTTTTTCTTGCTGTTTTTCTGCAAATCATCCATGAGAAGCTAAATAGTATAAGCCACCTATCATTTCATAAATATAGGAGAATCCAGTCAATCAGCATTTCTCAATTCTGGGAAAAGAAAGAGCCGGAAACCTACTCATCCTCCTCCCAACTCACCCAAAACTCACTCTTTTCCCCTCCCAACTTGGAAAGCCTCTAATCATTTCTCCAATTAGAAATCAAATTAACTAATTTTATATCCTGGTTTGTATTGTGGTTTTCTTCTAATTAATTGGTCTTATTTAATTAACTGTTTTTTAAGACATGAAAATCTGTCTCACTCTGTATTCAGGGTCTTTCGACTGACTGGTGAGTCCATTGACCTGCTTATTATGGCTGTTTTGCTAGTAAATCACACACTGTTTCCTCAGTTATTATTAATTGTGCACCACAATTCCTTTGCACAAAAAGCTTTAGTGGTTTCCCATTCCTCTAGGATCAAATATAAACTCAGTTTGGCATTTAAAACCTTCTGGTTCCAATCTACCTGTCCAGTTTTATTACATAGTCTTCCATTTCACTATCGACTTATAAATTCATGTTTGTTTCCCATGCATATAATTCCATTTCCTATTTCTTTGCATACACAGGGGATCCACTATGTCTGAAACGTATGCCCTCTTCACCTCTGTAACTTGGAATCCCTAGATTTCCATTTTTTTATTTTATTTTTTATTAAGAAGTCAATAAATATCCACAAGCATGAACATTTTAACAGCGGAACAAAAAACAAAAAAGTTTGTAAATGAAACTGGGTAGTGAGTGACAAGGGCTGCTAGGTGACACCTGTTTCTGTGTAGTCTATGCAAAGGCAAGCCATTCTCTGCTTGATCTGTGAGCTCTTCTTGCCTTTTGTCTTTCACTACACTAGAATGCTTTGCACTGGCTAGACTGTCCCATGTGCTTGCAAATTTTTCTGTCTGTCTCCCTCTGCCAACTTATCCTAGAAGCTGACTCACTGTGATTTTTTTCCCTTGGATTTTCTGATCAGGAATGAAGTCAGGTGCATTTTCTAGGTGTAAGGGGAGTTGGGGAATAGAGCTCAACTTTATTTCTTCCTGCTGCTCTGCCATTTTAGTTCTGCCACCGTCATCCCACACACAATTAACGCTTATCGTTAGAAACTGTAAGAAATGCAGACATGCTATGAAGCACGGGGGTGACCTAGGATATCAAGAAAATGTATGTGTGTTCACAAAAATTATCAGCTTTTCCATGTTATACACAAAATCTGGCAAAAAGAGATGAGAAATCCCATTTTAAATAACTAAAAATGTATAACTAACCAAAATAGACAGAGGATGTAAATAAATACAACTACAGAATACTCTTTACGGAAATAAGGGAAGATTTTAAAAATTGGATAGTAATTAACTTTTTATGGTAGGATTATGCTAATGTAATAAAACTGACAGCAACAAAATTAATTTAGAAACCCAGTGACACGATAATCAATCTACCAAAGGATTATTCTATAGAAATAGACCTCGATCCATTTTTATCCCAAGATTTTCTTAGGAGTAGTTTTACTTATTTGGGTCTTTTGCCAAACTTAAAAAGTTTTTACCCTTTACTGCTTCCCTCTGCTTTATAAAGTGATACCTCTCGTAATTTTCATTCTTTTTTGTAAAACATTACCAATGAATTTATGGACTAAACTGAGGCTGCCTTTGCTTCTCTTTCTTCTCCCCACAAGTAAGTCAAGCATTTGCTGACCAAGGTGCTTCTCTGGTTGCTTTGTTATGGCAACTGGTTCATATCGGTTAAGTTTCTATAGGAAATATTTTTTAAAACTATCTGGTGATGGCTAAAAAATAGAAAAGTTGATCAATGGAAATTATTGGGTACACAAGGTCCAAAATAAATCAAACATAGTAGCTCAGTATTGTAATAAAACCAAAGACCTCAACTAGAGGAGTAAAAGCTACTATTCTACACTCTCTCTCCCAGAAAAACTAGGAAAGCAAAATAACAAATTATGCTTACATCAAAGCTCCACTTACTAAAACAAAACCAACTCTAAATGGATATCTAACTTAGATATCAAAGTTTCCATACCATAAACAAATTAAAGGAGAGTGGAAGGTAATATCTTTTACAAGTATAGAGAGAAGATTCTTGACTAGACAAAGATTATAGAGGATAAAGGAAATCCAAGAAGAATTTCAGTGAGTCATTTTTCCAGCCCAGGGCAGCTTATGAAGACTGACAGAGCGGTCTAGAGTTCCCTGGAATAGAGTCTGGCCAGGAATACCTACAGTGACAAGGAGAATTATAGCACACAGGGACAGAAAGAGGGCTACAAGGCACCAGTGTAGGAAGAACCAGGGAAGAAAGAGATTTGAGGGGTTCCTGGGATGAGCACTGGATACAGGAACACATGCTGTTTGGCAGCTCTGTTGTCCATTCTCCAGTTCTAGGTCATAGATCCAGGGTGGAAAGAATCAGTAGTGAGTGTACCAGCTAGTACTATGTAGTACTAGCTATGTACTGAGCAAGGAATAAGTACTTTAAACAAACGGTTGTTGTCTGGCTCTGATCCCAGGAGGAAAATGGTGACTCACTTCTAGCCTTTAGCCCAGAAGGCAAGCCTGAAGTGGAATAATCAGGGTACAATCAGGGAACCGGCAGTTCAATTGCTCTAAATCTGCAGAACTTCCAAGTGGTCTAACAGTGACTGAGTCTAGCAGAAGTCTCTGGAAACTCAAACCAAGCACAAGTCAAGAGATTCAAACCTGATTGAGGTTTGCTCAGATCAAGAGGGCAGTGAACACACTTCTCTCTGGATCACGCACTTTGGGAATGCTGAAAGCTTGCAGGCTACCAGACTGAACTGTGAAAACAGAAGGATGAAAGAGGACAAAAGCTCAGGCCAGACATCCTCCCTTATGTGTGCAGAGCTTAGCCCTAACTTAAAGTCCAAAGTCAAGACCGAAGGATGAGTAAACAAAGAAAAATGAGTAAATCAAAAAGAGCTACCATTAGTAACAAGGAAGCTCAAGACACAAACTTAGAAGAGAATGACTTGAAAATATCTGCAAGCAAATCCTGAAAGAAAAATGCAACCTGAACAAAAGTCCAACAATAATTTCTATAAAAGTTAAAGCAATAGTTTAAAAATGAGATAAAAAAGGATTTTTAAAATGAAATGAAATGCGTAAAGAAAAAAAACAGAAAAGAAGAGTAAGCCAGGGAAGAAACGTGACAGAGTGACATTTGCCTCCTTTGGATTCCCTCTGTGTCTTGGTTCCAGGCATTCTTCCTGCAATGCTCTCTCTACTCAACTTTACCTACTGGCTTCCCAAGCTTTCTTTGAGTCCCAGCTAAAATCTATCTATATAAAATAGATATATCTATCTATATAATGATATTATATATTATATCTATATATTATATAATAATATCTATTATATAATATATAGATATATCTATCTATATAAAAGCCTTTCCCAACCCATCTTAATTCTAGAGTCTTCGCTCTCAATTATTTCCTATTGACTGAGCATATAGCTTGTTTGTATAAGTTAAATCTGCTTCCCCCCAACCCCTTAGATTGTGAAGTTCTTGAGGGCAGGTACTGTCTTTTGCCTCTTTTTCTATCCCCAATCATTAAGCATAGTGTAGGCACATTGTAGGGCTTAAAAAAAATGTTTATGAACTGACTACCCAAAAAGACTCCTAAAAAGAAGGCAGAGGAAGAAATAGAAGAAAAAAGTATAAGAGAACAGAATGATGGGAAGTTCATAAGGAAACACAGACAAGCAAGGCAGTTTTAAAGTAATGTGTAGGATATATTGCTCTTTTTTTTTTTAAACAAAGCAAGCAGTATGAAATGGAGTCAGATTTATATTAAATCCTCTTTCTATATTCTGCTGTGTGTATGGAAATGGCTCTCTTTTTTGGTGTATGAATTTAATATATTTTATTAATATTAAATTGATTAATATTTAATATTTGTTTAATATTCAATATTCAATTAATAATTAAGATATTTTATTAGTATTAAAATTTTATTAATATATTAATATATTACCCGTCACCCCCCCCCAAAATAAGGTCTACTGAATGGGAAATTTTTTCTACTTAATGGCTTTAACACCCTTCCTTCTATCACAGGCCTGGGGCACATGAAGACCAACAAGAAGCCTCTGGTTGCACAAGCTCTCCAGCAAAGTAAATGTTTTGCAAAAAGGTAGCTAAGACACAGGCTCAGGTAGGTCTCATAGGCCTATCCCAAAGCATAGTCCTTAGGGTGGCCCCAAACCAACCTCAGTCAGTCAGTCAGTCAACAAAATATTTATTAAGCACTTACTGTTTGCACAGGTGCACCGCCCCTGCCCACACCCCAAGTAAAAAGAGACTATGAAGTAAGACAGATGGGGAAACCACATTATAAATATAATGAATATCCAACGTGTGCTGCAGGCTAGATTTGTAAACAGATCTTCCTGATTCTGAGGCTGGCTCTCTACCCACTGTGCTACACTACCCTGAAACAATATTAATATTAAATATATCCTCTACACACAAATCAAATGGTGTAACATCTAAACTAACTGAAATGCAAAAATCACTGTATCTTAATGTATACTTCAGATAGTATATCAAAAAAGGAAATGGTGAGACTAAACTTGATAGACCAATGGGAATTAGAATGAGAATCTTAAAGGGTATATTTATTCTTCAATATCATTTAGAACCTTAAAAAAATCATATTGCAAAGAATTCATATCTGTGGAAAGAAACCTCTTTTGTAGACCATGATACAATAAAATTGTAATCAAAAGGGAAATATTTAAAAAAGATAGAGACTTAAATGAAAAGTAAGTAAGGAGATCTTAAACAATGAATGGGCCAAAAAACAGATAATACAAACATATAATAAAATAAGTAACAGTGACAGAAAATACCAAAATACATGGTACTTGGAAAAAATGTATATTCCTGAACACATTTTTTTAAAAAAGGGAGTTATTAGGGGCAGCTAGGTGGCGCAGTGAATAGCCCACCAACCCTGGAGTCGGGAGGACCTAAATTCAAATGTGACCTCAGATTAACACTTACTAGCCCTGTGACCTTGGACAAGTCACTTAACCCCAATTGCCCAGCCTTCCCCCCTCCAAAAAAAAAGGGGGGAGTTAGTGAGCATGCTTTAAAAAAAACCAACCTAGAAGACCAACAAATTAATCAACCCAAAACAAGCACAAAATTAATTTTGAAAAAATCAAAATGGTAGGTCCACAAAGTGGACCACAAAAATACTGAACTTAGAAACAAAAGAACGGTGTTTTTTAAGACTAAAAGTCAATAAAACATTGGCTAATTTGATTTTTTTCTAAAGAGAACAAGAGAAAACCAAACTTTTTATCTCAAAAAGAAGAAAAATTCACAATGACTAGAGATGAAATCATATTAAACTCTCTTGCCCAATCATGGGCCATAAAACTAAAAACAATGAAATAGAAAAAACATACAAACCTCCAAATCTTATCACTCAATGTCTACAAGCCACGGAAAGTAAAACTGTGTGGCATTAACATAAATGCATTTTAATAAAATAATATTTTAAAATGCTCCTCATAAGGGTCTCTATCTCATTTGCTATTCTGCTGACTTCCTTGCCTTTTCCGAATTCTAGCTTTGCCTTGTAGTGAGGAAGTCCTGAAAGAATCAGACGCATGAGAGCACCAACATCCAAAGGGGTTAAACTCTCCCGGCCCATACAACCACACCATTCAACTCTCTCCCACAACGATCTTTTGGAAGATAAAACGTACAGTGTGTACCAGATCCATACTAAAAGCTTCTCCAGAACCTGCTTTACTTACAAAACCTTTGGAGTTACCATGTGATTTCAAGTGACAAGGAGGTAGAGGACTAAAAAAAAAAGTTATTCCAAGTTAAAAAGGATTTTTTTAAAAACCATGTATTTTCTGCTCAGCATTACAGTTTATACCAGATAGAGCATGAATCTACATATGATAAAGAGACTTAACTGTGGTTACCTTTAAAAGATTTGTTTTATTCCCTCTTACTTATCTAATTAAATAGATTCCTAAAATACCTTATTGAGTCTACCAAGTGAAGAGATTAGGTCTGCCCATTCACTTGACGATTCAAAGTTTCTTAAAGCTTTTTCAATCACCGAAGAATAATTTTTGTATCTGTAATCACCCAACAGCTCTTGTTCTTCTGGATCCATTTTACATTCTCACAGTAGGAGAAGAACCTAAAGCCAACAGAAAAAAAAAAGCCTAAATAAAAACAGATGTGCACATGGTATATCCGGAACATTCATATATGGAACAAAATAAACTCTGTAAAACATCACCCTCTATAAAACATATCGCCATATAAAACTGTATCTATAAACACCATTTTGCAGAAAATCTGGCTCATATTTTAAAATTATTTTATTAACAGAATGATTTATTTTGGGTAACTTGTTAAGGTCACCAATGGGGCATTACAGTAAGCTAACAACACGAAATGAACATTTTTATCTTGTCCTTTCTAAGCAACAACAAAACCAGATTAAAAAAGAGGTCTCCCTCTAGATGACCTTATCTTTAGCAATTTAAATTTTATACTGATTCTCTAAAATTTAGCTAATAAACTGCAGAGGAGTTTCGGTTTATGCAGGTGGATGAAATCAGATTCCTGACATAATGATATAACTGGAGATTGAGAACAATACTTAATGTTCGACCCATTTTGTGAGAAAAAAGGAACGTGGAATATTTTCGTCATTTTGAAAGCAGAAAGGCATAAAAGCTATTTTTAAAAAGGACCTAAAGGTGAATCGAAGGCTTAGCTACATAAAATTCATTAAACCAACATTTACTTGACTATGCCAATAATGTCTTTAATCTACAAATTTATCACTTTTAGTATTTCTAGGATCCATGCTAGTCTAGAATCATGCTATTTTTTCTTTTTTCTGTGTCTTTAAAATTACTTCCCATACATCCTTTCTCTGTTGAGTTTCTATAATCTTTTTTAGAGCCTCCAGAATGACCGGAGTATTATGGAAAGCCACTAGTGGGCCTGATCTTAATGATGAGGTACAGGCTTTGGGAACCCTCTTGAGCTCTCCTTAAATCTTTGAGGTACAGGCTCTGGGAAAACCCCTTGAATTCTGATTGACTCTTCCCACTTGATGAGAGAAGGTCAAGCAGATGCAACAGGTCCTCCAGTAGGTTGTAGAAGAATATTTCTTGATATTAAAAGGATCTAATCAGAGCCCAAAACACCTATAGACATCAGAAGTGGTAAAATGGCTCTGTGAAGCCATGCTAGGCTGCTGTGCTCTGATATAAGGGGTGACATAACTGAATTAGAGAAACTAAGAGAAAAAAGTCAGTAGAAACAAATTAGCATGGCGAGTAGAAAAGTATGCTTGTGGAAAGTGTAGACAACAGTCATTGAGAAAGCGGTAGTTTGGAAGCAACTGAATTGGCTGTCGAGCTGTAATTTTTTTTTTTAAAGTACCATTTAGCAAGACAAGCTCAAACCAGGAAAGGTTGGGAGGGGTGGAGATGAGCACAGTATGTCTGTGGTAATTTCAGAAACAGGTCAGTCAGTTACCTTTGACATTGATGACTGAAAGATAAATGCTAAAAGAAATAATTAAGTTGTCGGTAGTGTAAACAATTACTTTACAACCTAACTTTTTGATTGAGGTTAGAAGTTTGGTGGAAGAGACCAACCAGTAAGTCTGCTAACAAGTATGTAAATGACATTTAAATCAGTTACACCCACCTTATGACTGGAAAAAAAACAACTCCCCAAAGTTCCTACCCTTAACAGTTCTTTTTAATGTAAATTCATCTCTGCCTATATTATTTTAAAGTTAACTGGCTGATTGTTCTAGCAATAAATAACACACTAGAGTTGTTTCACTTCATCAAAGCCGTCCTATAGCTTTCTTTGTGTGGTAAAAACTACATATTGCCATATAAACTAACAGAAAATAATCGTTTTGAAGTCATTCACACAGAAATTTAGAAATACTGAATTTATTCAACTAACATTTATGAAGTGCTTATCAAATAATTAGCAAAGAAAACCTCTGCAAACACATTTACTAAAAAAAATCCTCAGCCCTGATTCTAACATTAAAACTCAAGTTTTAATGCATGACTAACAGTGTCTTCAGGACAAATAGGGGGTATTTAATAAATGTCTGTTGAAAAATACGTAAGGGTGTGGGTATTTTGAGCTTGGGTTCTTTAAAGCGCTAACAAAACTAGATGAAAGTAAAAAATTTTTTTAAAAAAACAGCAGCCATAACTAAACGGTTTGGGGTGGAGGAAAAAAAATCATTACCTTCGATAAAATATTCCAAAAGTTTTTTCTAAGTTGAGGTTTATTTTTTGCAACCCTGTAACACTAAGCAGCTTGGTGGTGCAATGGCTGGGTCGTAAGACCCTGTTTGCATCAGTTTCCTCATCTGTGAAATGAGCTGGAGAAGGAAATGTCAAACCACTCCAGCATCTTTGTCAAGAAAATCTCGAATGGGATCAAGAAGGGTCAGACAAGATTGAAAATGACTCAACAACAAAAATTGTAACACTTCCACAATCCCTTTGCTCAGAAGATTGTTATTATGTTGGATGGAGACAAAAATGCTGCAAAAATGAAAGTCAAGGAGCATGCCTCAGGGACAGAACCTTAGAGAGCTCAGTGTTCAGGGGTGGACCTCATAAAACATCTAGGTCTTGCCTGGGCAAAGGATTTATTTCTCAAAGCATTGCTCTCATGAATGAACACACACGGCCACTACAGCCACTCCACTTAATCTGCTCTTCTACCAGCCAGGTGGGCACGCAACACTTATTAAGAGCCTACTCTATACAGGCACTAGGCGCTCATCTTTAACATTCCTGGAGAGCACCAGTGCCACCTGGAATAAAGGGATGGTGGACGATTTGCCTTATGAGGCCCAGAGATTAGCAACAGCTGATCTTCCTGACAGTTAAGAAAAGGAAATATTTTCGGAGCACCTCCTTTCTTTCGCTATTTAAGTAAAACGGAAAGCCGGAAAGGATTCTTCCTTATCTGCTTCCTCCTGCAAAGGGACCCTGGGTTTGACAATGATAGGAATCTCACTACCTCAGGCACCTCCATCATGCCAGGAATGGAGCGTGAACCGCACCTGGACCCCCCCAGTGGGAGAAGGCTGGGTCCCCAAGCAGGTGCCCCACCCTCATCCCAAAGGCTACGTAGGGTAGTTTCTAACTAGGCGGGGGTACCAAGCCAGCTACTGCACTGCAGCAAACAATACGAAGGCTGCCTACCTAAGTCACGGTCCCAGCCAAGAGGATGAGGGCTTGGAGAGTGTGGAACAACCTTCACAACACGCAACTTCTCCGGTGGTAGCTACAAAAATGAATGCCAACAGCAACCTAGCGAAAAGGAAACCGCCCAGTCTCTCATCCAATTTCTTCTCTCTCCAAAGCTCCACCCCTGGGCTTACAGAGATTCCCCAACGCTCCAATGGGGGAAGTCCTCAGGACGCAGGGGCGGGCACGTACCGAGAGTAGCGGGAGGAGCTCGCCTATGCAGCTGGTGTGGAAGCGGGGAACCGACCAATTGCTGCCTACCAGCCTTCGCGTCCTTCCAGGTGAGGCAGCAGCTGGAGGCGGTATTTACTGCGTGTACCCCGAGCGAGAGACAAAGACGGTTCCTGATGCCGCCTGCTCCCCTTGGAGCTGAGAAAGTGGAATGTCCGTGAGAAGAAAAGAGAAGCAGCTCTTTTTCTTCCTTTAGTGAGCGGCTATCATTTGCTGTCATTGGGGCGGAGAGTAAAAGCCTGAGCCACACACAAAGGGAAGTAACCGGAAGAGCCAGTTTCCTACCGCAAAGGCAAGGCTACTTGTCATCTGCTCCTCCTCCTTCTGGAGGATCTTAAAAGCCCTACAGCAATAGAGCAGCAGCTATAGAGGGAGGTGGAAGCGTAGAGATAAGGTACTTGCTTAAGTATTGGATTGTTATCATTAATAAGATAAAGTCAAGTTCCGAAAACCAAAGTTTTAAGCATTGTTCAATGTTAATTTGCAAAATTATTCGATTCAAGACAGGCACCTTTGTCTTTGACTTCCTTACGTTGCATTTGTCTTGCCATGATTTTCCTACCATTTCCAAAAGATGAATCCTAAAACGAGCAAAATGTAGTAGCACTACATATAGACAGACTGCTTCCCTGTATTTGGATTGGGTACCCAGAAGGGTAACTACTACTTTCAGGAGTAACTCTGTGGGTCTACACCCCTAACACTGTATATAGCACCAGGATGATTCGCATTTACCCAACCGACACAATTAGCTTAAAGCAAAGGGATTTACTAAGATGACAAAAGCAAAAAACCCCAACTACAGTATGTATTTGGGGGAGACTGCAGCCTAGGAAGAGTGCCTTCAAAGTCAAGAATACATTGGTAGTGGAGGCACACTTGTAGGATACATATATGACCAATATAACTCACAACTCCTGATATTTCAGTGTCTGGAAAACCTTTCTTTTGTTAAAGAACTCACACATCTGTTGCTTGCAACAACTTTCCTGCTTGTATTGCCTAATTAGGTTTGCAGGATCTGCTCCCCTCTATAGCTCTCCTCTGAAGATTTTACTCCCTCCTCAATCCATAGCTTTTCTCGGCTTCCTGAGGTCCTGTCTCTCCTTCTCTGTCTTGCTGTATCTGTGTTCATCTGTAGTGTATTGTTTTCCCCTCAATTATGTCTCAAACTTTCTCAGACAGATTGACTCTGGAGCTGTTGGATAGGTTAATGCCCTGTAGGTAAGTCACTACAGGCTGCCATTTACACTATAGGAGAGAAGAATTCCCTCCTCCCACTCTTCAGTATTTCAGCCACAAATCACTCTAAGGACTGGAGCCTAAAGCCCTTTTATCGACTGTATTTGCTCTCTTATAACTTAATACTTTGTACGTCTTGGGTAAACTGTGAGAAGACAAATATATTAATGCTCTCTTGGTGACATTGTGAATTGGGCCAAACATTCTGGATCACAATTCAGAACTATACCCAAAGTGCCAGTAAACTATAATTACTCTTTTAGCTAAGAAGGTCAAGGACAGAGGGAAGGCAGCAGTGCAAAAATGTAGCAACACGTTTTGTAGTAGTAAAGAATTAGGGGCCGCTAGGTGGCACAGTGAATAGAGCACCAGCCCTGGAGTCAGGACGACCTGAGTTCAAATCCAGCCTCAGACACTTAACACAGCCTTGTGACCTTGGGCAAGTCACTTAACCCCAATTGCCCTGCCCTCCCTGCTCCAAAAAGCAAAAAAAAAAAATTAGAAGTAAAAGTGGGTACCCATCAGTTAGGTAACAGCTGAATAACTTGTGGTTTGTACATGCAATGGATTGTTGCAATAATCTACTGCATCACAACACAATCCATTACATCACAAACACAATAAATATTGTGAGGGATAATTTATAGTGAAGTTTCCCCCTTCTGAAAAATCATATCTAGAATGGCTTCAGTACTCACTAGGCCTAAGGTCAAATCACCTGACCTTCAAGCAACCTGGGCCTTAGAAAAATGGAGACCCTCCCCCAGAGCCAACTCAGCAGAAGATATGCCAAATAAGGTTAAGACTGCTTTCATTGGACACCCACATGTTTCTGGGTCCTTTGTCTCAGAGAGATTCCCGAGCTTAGGTTATGGGACATCCCCCCTGCCAATAAGAGTGAAGGCCAGTTGGGGGGTTGGGTTTCTGCATTGGAAGATTATATAACCATAGACTGGCTTCTACCTCTCGCTCTCTCCCTGCAGATGCCATGTTGGGCGACAGGGGCAGAGTCATTTCTCATGAGAAAGAATAAAGACCTTTTCTGACCTTAGATACAGGCTCCAAACTCTTTCATCTCACACAATGTAAAGTGTTAAAAGAAACTTTGGAAGACTCATATGAACCAAAGGGAACAATTTACATAATAACTACAATGATGTGATGGGAGGGGGGGAAAGCAGTGAAAGTCTTGAGGATTCAGAGGATGACATACATTGTCATGCATGGGCAATGTGCTGGTGTTGTTATCAGAATTTCTTATTTCCTTTTATTAATATTTAGTATGGGGGGGGGTAGTCTCCTCTTTAGGAAGTTATTGAGCTAACTAAAACCCGTCCCGTGGGATGTGAAAACTTACTTAAGGCCACAAAAGTTTCTCAGATAAGAAGCCAGAAGAAGCATCCCATTTGTCCCTGACTCCTTGGTTATCTTAGTGACATATAAATCTCTCCTCTCAACCAGCCTGTTATGAACTTTCTACATGTAGTTTAGTGTACAACCTGATTTAGTTTAGCTATACAGTCTGTTTAACTAGTTTTGTTTCCTTAGGGATATGAAATTGTGATTCTATTTAACAAAATTTGTTCAACTTTTATGACATTGAAGGAAGCAGGAGATTATGAATCTGTCTTTTTAAAAAACACTTTTAAAATCTAAAAGAACATACAAGATTACAATATGTAGAAGAATTATTTCTCTACTACTCTGATGTAATTTTGTTTATAGAATCCTGATTTTTGTTCAAGTTTATTTTTTTTCCTGAGACCTGAATCTGTGCTTAAGCATAATAAAACCTAGGTTTTTGCATTGATAATTTCTGCTTTGTGAAAGACCTATTTCCACAGTAATTACCTATCATATGAACTCAAAAATATATAGTCACCATAAAAGTTTGATTTGCCTAATTCTACTTCATTGTTACAAGGTGAAAGAGGAAGTAAAAAGTTATTGTCAAGTGATAATTCTATAAAAAAGTGCATCAATGAAAATTTATTTAGAAAAATAAGACGTCCTTCCAGAGCCACATTTTAGTCATATGTCATATCTTGCCAAGTTTTAGCGATATATATGATGTCAAATTTGTTTCCTTTTGTTAACATCTTATTAATATTGCTTCTTCTAACTTTGTGCATTTGTAAGGCCATATATTTTAGCTTTGGCTTCCTGTATTTTGTCTCCCGTGAGTTTCTCAGCATCTCTAGTGCTATTATATTATCTACAGTATAATTACTCTGTTATATCAAGCCTAGTGAATATACGTACGTAGCTGCCTCCCTTTCCTTTTCACCTTAAAACCTTCTTTAGGAGCGGCTAGGTGGCACAGTGAATAGAGCACTCACTGGCCCTGGAGTCAGGAGGACCTGAGTTCAAATACAGCCTAAGACACTTAACACTTACTAGCCATGTGACCATGTGACCTTGGGCAAGTCACTTAACCCCAATTGCCCTGCCTTCCCCCTCCAAAAAAAAAAAGGAAAAGCAAAACCTTCTTTGATTAGATCTGCAAAAAATGTAAGCAAATACATTATTATTGGTATATTAGGTATACTCCATCCCTACTGTGAGTACTGAAGCCCATCATGCCTATATTTTAAGCAGAAATCCAGATCTAGTTCTTAAACAGTTCACATCCTAAATCTGTCTTTCTGAAACCTTTTTCTTTGATAAACAGCAATGATGAAGGCATCACCTGTGTTTCTAAGGTCTTCAGTTTCTTGGCAAAGACTTCCTAATAGTCAGCATAGCCTTCTAGATTCCTTTATGCACTATCATTTGTATCCATGTTTCATCAGAAGGTACATACATACAACCATACATACAATCAGATTTTACAAGTTTCTGTAATGAACAAGGAAGCCTGGAAACCCTTTTATTGTTACCAGATCGCCAAATAGCTGCCTCATTATCCCTCAGCAAAAGATCACCAACCATCATTCCTCTATTTTTCCTATAACTTTTATTGTATGATCTCTTATCTGATAGCATTTGCACATCCACAACAGCATTCATGTGAGGCAAATGAGTTACTTCTTCTTTAGAGTGCAGCTCTTTCCTCTTTAGTAAAAGACTCATCTATGTTAATTATATAGCCCTTGTAGATTTATTATCATGGAGACTTGATGAACCAGAAGTGTCTTCCTGTAGAAGACTAGTCATTACCCAGAGCTCCCTGTTTTGGGGGCATTTGAGTTTAAAGGTGCCCATAGAAATGTCAGTCACGTGGAGAAGTCTAGAGAGGAATGTGTGTGTGTGTGTGTTCGGGGGACAGAATGAGAAGGGAGGATGAGCCCTGCTCAGAAGATCCAATTTGGCTGCAATCCATATTTGCCAGCCTCCATTCCTGCTCTGTAGAATACGTGGGTATGTGGGTTGAGAAGAGCAGAGGGTAGCAAAGAAAAAGCCAGACTAGAACTGAAGTGCTCAAGACACATGGGCAAAAATAGGGCAGAGCAGAGGTGGGGAGCAGACATGGGGGCAGATGAGAACAGGAAGAACAAGAAGACGGTGGAGATTGGGGAGAGGTACAAACCCAGGTCCTGGTACCTGCCTTTCCTGCTCCATCTTTGGAGCTGGGAAAGCTGCTTTCTAGGCCCCCATTTAACCACTCATTTCCTGTTTCCCTTCTTACCTCTTGGGAGGAGGAATACAGTTCTTGGGGGTGGGGAAGAAAACCATTGTCTTCTTGGCGGTATTCCTTTAATTTCTATGTGATTTGAAGCTGTTATTAAAAACTCAGGTAATGGGTTTCCATTTAACATGAGTTTATTCAAATATCAATGAATGGAGGGGGATTAAGAAAGAGGAAGCTGAAACCCAAAGAGAAGAGATTCTTCCCCGCCATGCAAGTTATGTGTGGGTATAGCTGAGGCATGGAACATTTTTCATTAAAGAGCATTTTCTATTAATAACTATTAATTATAGAAAGTTCATAATTTCCCCAGAATGTGTATGTATGTATGTATGTATGTGTATATATGTAATATGTATACACACATATACATGTATATGTATATATTGTAATACATATGTGTATTGTGTGAGTGTGAGTGTGAGTGTGTGTGTGTGTGTGTGTATCTTCAGGTCAATGGAGAAAGATTCTGGGAAGAAGCTGATATATAGGGAGCTAGGAACCTCTATTGTGTCCCCCTCCCCAACTTGTTATACTAGAGATTTCAGGGAATTTCCCCTTAGTTGAGATCTGAGACTCTCTTTTGAGCTGAGTTATCTTGTGCCCAAAGGGAAAGCTTATTCACTCTGAGCATGGTCCTATATATATTCTCATGTGGATACTTTCTTTGATGTATGTTTGCTAACTGATTAAATGGGTTAATTGGCTATTTGCTATGTGTGTTAATTATAGAATTGGTATCTAGTGGGAAGGGAGTCATGCCTTAGATATATAGTTTGGGGGATTCTTCTCTCATTAAAGGATAGTGATCAGGAACACAACTTGAATTTTAAAATTATTTCCCCTAGACTAGCAATATTTAAGGGAACAGATAAATATAATTGTAACCCAGCATCCTCTTTCTCTGAGAAAAGCAATGTGGCTAGCCCCTGGCCCCAACCTTTTGCTTCCCTTCTTGTCAGGAATCAAAGTCTTCCTTGGAGAAAAGGTGGGAGAAGATTCTAGAAATATCTATTCTTACCTCTCTCCAAGCTACAGCTAGATAGACTCATGTGGACACAGATAACCTACACAGACAAAACAATATGGTGAAACAACACACCCCATTACCTATATATACATATGCATATATATATATATATATATATATACACACACACACACACACATATATATATATACACACACATATATATATACACATAAATACATATACATTCTACAGATATCAGTGTTTCCACAATGGCTAATGGAAGAAAGTGCTCCTGAACCAGAATGAGTATTAAATATAATGCCTTATTAAAGTAGCAAGTGGCCATTCCTTTATAGTGAAGAAACATTCCTTGGAGTGAGAACAATAAAAAGAAAATTTATCCTAAGAATTACTTAGACTGTCTCCCACAGATTTTGTTGTGTTGTCTCACTGATTTCATTATCTTTAATGGAATTATTGATTCTATGATTTTTCTTTGATCCACTCACTTCTTACAATTAGATTATTTAATTTCCAATTAATATTTCACCTATACTTCCAAGAACCTTTACTGAATGCTATTTTTTATTGCATTGTGGTGCAGAAAGGGTGTATTTAATATTTGCACTTTTCTGCATTTGGTTTTTTTTTACCCTAATGAACTGTCAATTTTTGTAGATATGCCATGTACAGTTAAGAAATAATCCTTTATATTATCCTTTCTATTCCCATTCGATTTTCTCCAAAGGTCTATCATATCTAACTTTTCTAAAATTCTATTGATCTCTTTAATTTCTTTTTTATTTATCTTATAGTTAGGTTTATCTATTACTGAGAACAGTCATGTACTAGTATAGTTTTACTATTTCCTCTAGTAATTAATTTAACTTTTCCTTTAAGAATTTGGATGCTATGACATTTACATACTGTGTATGCCATGTGCATATATCTTTAGTACTGATATTTCTGTGGTTCTTTTTAGCAAAATGTAGTTTCCCTGATTATCTCTTTAATTAGGTCTATTTTTGCTTTTGCTTTGTTTGAGATTATGATTGCTACTCCTGCCTTTTCATTCTTCAGCCATCTCCCCCCCTTTTTTTTTTAAATTCTGTGTGTCTTTCTGTTTCAAGTGTTTCTTGAGTATATTGTTGGATTCTGATTTCTAATGCATTCTGCTATCTGCCTCCATTTTATGGGTGAATTCATCCCTTTCACATTTACAGTTATGATTACTGTGTATTTCTCTCAATCCCATTTTCTTTTGTTTATCCTTCCTTGTCTGTCTTTTTTTTTAACCCTATCCCTGCTCAAAAATCTGTTCTGCTTCTGATCACTGCTTCCCATAATGCACCTCCCTCTTACCACACCCCACCTTCTTATCCCCTTCCCTTCCTACTTCCTTGTTGGATAAAATAGATTTTCCACCCAAATGAGTTTGTATATATATTCTTCCCCACTTGAACCAGTTCAGATAAGAGTGAGATTCAAATGTTGCCTGTCCTTCCTTCCATTTCCCATTCCATTGTAAAAACTCTTCCTTGCTTACCTCTTTTATGTGAGATTATTTTCCCTATTCTTTCTGTTCCTTCCCCCTTGTCCTAGTGCATCCCTTTTTCTCACTGCCTTCATTTTTTTTTTTTGGAGATCATTCTAACAACATCCATTCATGCTCATGTTCTCTGTACTATGTAGACTCCTTCTGGCTATCTAATGATGATAAAGTTTTTAGAAGTTACCTGAATCATCTTCCCACATAGGAATATTAAACAGTTTAACCTTATAAAGTCCTTTATGCATCCTCTTTCATATTTCTCTTTTTATGTTTCTCTTGAATCTTGTATTTGAATCTCAGATTTTCTATTCATCTCTGGTCTTTTTATCAGGTAGTATTGAAATAATTGCTCTTTAAATTTTTGGTAGACTTCACTTGTGAATCCATCTGGCTCTGGGAATTTTTTTCTTAGAAAGTTCATTTATGGTTTCTTCAATTTCTTTTTTTGCAAGACAGAACTATTTAAGTATTCTATTTTCTCTTCTATTAATATGGGAAATTTATTGTTTTTTAAAAAAAATTTGTTCATTTCACTTAGGTTGTCAGTTTTATTGACATATAATTGGACAAGATAGCTCCTGATAATTGCTTTAATATCCTCTTCATTAATGGTGAATTCACCCTTTTCATTTTTGTTACTGGTAATTTGGTTTTCCTCTTTCTTAAAAAAAATCAAATTAACCAGTGGTTGATCTATTTTATTTTTTCCAGTAAAACCAGCTAGTAGTTTTATTTATTAGTTCAAAGACTGCCTTTCAATTTTATTAATCTCTCGTTTGATTTTCAGGATTTTCAATTTAGTGTTTAATTGAGGATTTTTTATTCATTCTTTTTTTAGTTTTTTTAAAAGTTGCATGCCCAATTCGTTGATCTGCTTTTTCTGTATTCTATTGATGTAAGAGTATAGAGATATAAGATTTCCCCTAAGTACTGCCTAAGCTATATCCCATAAATTTTGGTATATTGTCTCATTGTTGTCATTCTCTTTGTTTCTATTCTTTGACTCATTCATTCTTTAGAATTGGATTATTTCATTTCTAATGAATTTTTAATCCATATTTATTTTTTTCCTTTTTTGGGGGTTGAGGGAAGCAAGGCAATTGGGGTTAAGTGACTTGCCCAAGATCACACAGCAAGCACATGTCAAGTGTCTAAGGCCAAATTTGAACTCAGGTCCTCCTGACTCCAGGACCAGTGCTCTATTCACTGTACCACCTAGCTGCCCCTTTAGTCTATATTTCTATGGCCCTTTATTGAATGTAATTTTTATCGTATTATGATCTGAAATGGAAGCATTTAATATTTCTGCTTTTCTGCATTTGGTTATAAAGTTTTAATCCTCTAATTCATGGCTAATTTTTGTGTAGGTGTCATATATCACTGAGAAAAATATATATTCCTTTCTCTTCCCATTCATATTTCTCTAGAGGTCTATCATATCTGACTTTTCTAAAATTTTAGTCACTTCCTTAGTTTCATTCTTGTTTATTTTTGGTTATAGTTGTTTAGTTCTGAGAGGGAAAGTTGAAGTCTCCCATTAGTACAGTTTTACTATCTATTTCTTCCTGTAACTCATTTAACTTTTCCTTTAAGAATTTGGATGCTATAACATTTAGTGCCTATATGTTTAGCATTTATATTACTTCATTGTCTATGGTACCTTTTAGAAAAATATGATCTCCCTGCTTATCTCTTCATTAGATCTACTTTTGCAATTGGTTTGTCTGAGATCATGATTTGCTCCTCTGCTTTTTTTTTCACATCAGTTGCAGCATAATAGATTCTATTCCAGCACCTTATTTTTACTCTTTTTGTATCTCTCTGTTTCAAGTATTTTTCTTGTAAATAATATATCGTTTGATTGTGGTTTTGAGTCCACTCTGCTATCTGCTTCCATTTTATGGGTGCGTTCATCCCATTTACATTCATAGTTTTGATTACTGTGTATTTCCTCCATCCTGTTTCCACCCATTTATTCCTCCTTCTATCTCTGTTTCCCCATCCCTCATCAAAAGTCTGTTATGCTTCTTACCACTGCCTCCCCCAATCCATGCTTCCTTCTATCACTCCTCCCATGCCCCCCACCCACTTCCCCTCCTACTTCATTTTTCGGCAAGATAGACTTCTATACCCAACTAATTGTTTATGTTTATTCTTTGAGACAATTCTGATGAGAGAACTCAAGTGTTTGAGCATAACCTGTAGCATTCCCACCCCCATCTTGCCCTCCCCTATAAAAGATTTTCATTTAATGCCTCTTTTATGTGAGATAATTTGCCCCTTTCTACTTCTTCCTTCACCTTTCTCCCAGTGCATCCTCCTTTCTCACCCCTTAATTTTATTTTTTGGAAATCATTTCATCATAGTCAGCTCACATTTATGCTCAGTCTATGTATATGCCTTCTAACTATTCTAATGATGATAAAGTTTTTAGGAGTTACAGGTATGATATTCCTATGTAGGAATGCAAACAGTTTAACCTTAGTGAATCCCTTCTGATTTCTCTTTCATGTTTAACTTTTTATGCTTCTCTAGAATCTTGTATTTGAAAAACAAATTTTCTATTTAGCTCTGGTCTTTTCATTAGGTATGCTTAAAAGTCCTTTATTTCATTGAAAATTCATTTTTTTCTCCTGTAGGATAATACTCACTTTTTCTGAAAAGATGATTATTGGTTGTAATCCTAGCTCCTTTGCCCTGTAGAATATCACACTCTAATCATTAATGTAGAAGCTGCTATATCTTGTCATCCTGACTGTGGCTTCATGATATTTTAATTGTTTCTGTCTGGATGCTTGCAATATTTTCTCTTTGATCTGGAAGCTTTGGAATTTGGCTATAATATTCCTGGGAGTTGTCATTTTGGGATTTCTTTGAAGAGGTGATCAGTTGATTCTTTTGATTTCTTTTTTTGGTTCTAGGATTTTAGGGTAGATTTCTTTTTTTTTTCTTATGAAGAAGTTGCTTTATTTTTTTTAATTTTTTTTTGTTGTTGTCATTTGATTTTATTTTTTTTTATTTTATTTTTTTT
>CM053580.1:151453705-151471177 GCA_028627135.1 Pseudochirops cupreus
AAAAAATCCATCCGAATCACTAATAATAAAAGTAATGAGATCTTACACCCTGCAAATTGGCAAAAATGGCAAAATACAGCAACAGTCAATATCAGAAGGGTTGTAGAAAGAGAAGTATACCTATGGTGAACCTGTGAAATGATACAACCATTTTGGAAAATAATTTGAAATTATACAAAGCAAGTGACTAAAATGTCCATACTCTTTGAACCTAGAGACTTTTACCACAAGGAAACCACTGATAAGAAGAAAGTCTCCACATACCAAAAATATTTATAGCAATACTTTTTGTAATAGTTAAGAATTGGAAGCAAAGTAGATACCCATAAATTGGCAAATGGCTAAACAAATTGTGGCATGTGAACGTAACTGAATTACTATGCTGTAGGAAATTATATATGTGATAAGTACAGACAATCACGGAAATATTTATAGGAACTGAAGCAGAGTGAAAAAAGCAGAGTCAAGAAAACATTATACACGGTAATTACAACAATGTAAATGGAAAGAATGACACCCTGCAAAACAAAATATCAAAACTAAATGTAATAAAATTATAATTGGGACTCAGATGAGAGATATAAAAAGTTATTGCTGAACTACCCCTTCATGGAAATGGAAGGTCCACAGTTGATACACGATGCATATTTTTTCAGCTTTTTTCCAACACACAGATCAGTTGTGCTGACTTTTTATTATTCTCAAAAATTATACTATTTATCACATATGCCCGTCTTTGGGAGGGGAAGGGATAGGAGGAGGTATACTTGGGATACTACACAGTGATATAATAGAAAATTTCAATAAAAACTTAAAAAAATAACAAACAAAATGTATTTACAATCAAAAGAAAGAATGCTCTAAATGAAGAATAATAAGAAATTAAAATCCAAACAATCCTTAAACCCTGTGATGCTTTACCTCACACCTGCAAACTGGCAAAATTGTCAACATTCATTGTTAGAGGGGTTGTGGACTGAGAGGCATGTTAATTCATGCTGGCCGAGATCCGAAACGAAACTATCATTTTAGAAAGAAATTTGGAATTTTGCCAGTAAAGTGACTAAAACGTCTACACTTTTTGAACCAGAGACTCCACTACTGGACTTATACTCCAAGCAAGTCATTGATAAGAATAAAGCACCCATATAAACCAAAATATTTATAGAAGCATTTTATTTCATAGAAAAGAATTAGAAACAAAGCAGAAACTCATTGATTGGGAAATAGCTAAATAAATTATTGAATATGATGTAATATTAATATGAAGTTTATGATGAATGTGAATACAAAGAAGCATGAAAAGATCTATGTGAATTGATGGCAAAGTAAGCAGAGCCCCTGTGATGGTGGTGGTAATTTGAAGATCTTCCCTGCCCTTATATATAAATAGGAAGGGTGCAGCAGAACTGAGAGGAAGCTGGAAGTCAGAGCAGTTAGTGCTGGGGGAGAGAGAGGATGCAGGCAAGCAGACAGCTAGTGTTTTGAGTGTTTGTTTGTGGGAAGGCTTTGGGGAGGTGTTGCTTCCTGCAGTGATAAGGTATATTAACTTCTTTGTTGCTATGACAGATTTGGTTTTCTGGTGTTGGGATTTGGTTTTCTGGTGTCTGAATAAGTGTTTTGCTTCTGTCTTCTTTATGGAGAGTCCATTATATATTGCGATTCAGAACTACGCTGGCACATTCATAGTCGCTGTTGGTGCTGTGAATATTGCCTTGGCAAATGTACATAATTACTATAACAATGTTAAATAATAAGAGAAATCACACTCAAGAAAACAAAAATCACTGTAGTAAAATTATAAAGATCAAGTATGACTTTAGTGAAGAGACATGAGAGAACAACCCCAAACCACTCCCTTTTGTATAGGTAAGAGATCCAAAGGTGTTGCACATTGCATGTGTTTTTTGGTGTTTTTCAATTTATTTATTGGTTGTGCTGATTTTTTCCTCTTTTTCTTTTTTTTTCCTTAAAAAAAAAATTATTTCTTAGACCTAACAGATGGTTCTCAATGGGCAATGGGAGGAATACTGGGGAAAAGTAACCTTATATAAATAAGTCATCAATAAAAGCTTATTTAAAATTTATTATACATATGCAATGTCATAATAATATGAATATCTACATCTATCCATCTCTCTCATTCAGTAATCAGTCGAGTTGTTTAATTTTGAGACAGAGCTAAACTGTTTCCTTCTATTTCACATCCTGGCCATCCAGTTTCCCTACTATCTCTCCATTTACTCCCATACATCTTAAGCATACCCACTCTGAGGCCCATCTTCCTTTTCTCCTTTTGTTCCATTCTACCCCTGACTTATTATTAACAAATTCCCTATCACCCTATCTTCATCTCACATTCCACCTACTATCATTCATAGAAACCTGCCTGTTTCCAGAAAACAAAGAATGACTGGCTACCCTTAACAGCTTGGGTTTCTCTTTCTTTCATGCCCCTTGACACACTGGTCTAACAGGAAGAGTCAATCTGCTTTTTGTTCCTCAATACCATTTCCGAATTCTGGATGTTATAATTCTGCAAGAGCTTATCCTTTTGAGTTCACTTCATCTATCTATATCTTATCTCTCCTTCTGCCTTATTGCTCCTAAGCCTATTATTAAAGTTGCATTGCCTTTTTGTTTTCCGCACTATTTATATCTCCTGATATATATACGACTCTCTACACTCGAGAAAAAAAGAAATACTGTTGAATAAAATAAACTAACCTGACCACACATGACAGTATATGTAACATTCATATTTCTAGTCCTTTTCTACCAATTTGAGAGAAGTGTGCTTCATCATCTGTCCTCTGGAATGTTGCCTTAAATCTGAATTCAGCTTCTTTTTATGGCAATAGATTATGTGTGGAACTCGGAGCCAGGAAGACCTGAGTCCAAATTTGATTTCAGGCTTTCTAGGTAAGCCACTAACTGTTCTATGCCTCAGCAAGCTGATGTGTAAAACAGGAACAACAGTATCTATGTCAAAGCTGCCATGAAGATCAAATTAGTAAAAATATGTACAGCAATTTGCAAGTCTTAAAATACAATATGAATTAATGCTAGTTATTAGTGCATTACAATAGTCATTGCGGATCCTATTCTTCAACTTTACAAGTATGTCCTATCTCTTCTGTTCCAGACTCACTCTCCTATCTTCACAATCTTGACCCTATAGTTCAACAACACACTTTCATTCACTTTGGATCCCTTGTTCCCTTGTCTAACCATATTTTATTCTTATGCTGTTATCTTCAACCTTAGGTTATTACCACTATCTTTCTTATTCTTCTTTGACTGACTCTATCCTAGTCCTCTTAGCTGTTCCAAACTTTCTCTTACTTCATCAAGTCCTTTGATCATCCCACTCCTAGAAGCTGACTTTACTTCCTACTTCAACAAAGAAACTGAAGCCATCCATTCTGAGTATATACCCTTCTCCACACCTCAAAACACCTTCACCCATCTTGTTCTCCTTTACTCATATCTAAGGAAGAGATGGTCCTTCTCTTTTTCAAGCCAATCCTTCCCTGTCCCTTACCAGAATTTGTCCCACCAATCATGTCTTCCTTCTTGTTAATCTTCAACAAGAAGCCCTACTGATTCTTCTGCTACCTACAAATATGCCAAGGTTCTTCTATCCTTAAAAAAAAAAATCTTTGCTTGATCTTGCCACTCCCTTTAACTATCACCCTTTTACAGATCTTCTCCTTTTTACAGCCAAACTCATAGAAAGACTTTAAATGATATATATCTGTTACAGTTTTGTCCTCTTCTTTGGAATAACCTCACCAGTTCTTACAGGTTTAATAATCATCTTAATATAGACAGAATACACATATTTGCCTTCATATCCCATATCTGAACTCCAGTCCTGAATTACCAAATGCCTCCTGTACATCTTCTGATGCATGTCCCTTTACTGTTTTAGACAAAATGCAACTCATTTCCTTCCCCCCAAACCTAAGCAAGAGGCAAAGATTAAATGTGTAGTGGAATTTACAATACAAATGGAAGAAATGGGAGCGCAAGTGGAGGGAAAGAAGAGAAAATCAGTTCCATTTTCCACGTGGTAAATTTTAGATGCTCCTGGTACATCCAAGACATAGCTATCAGATAAAGATAACTGGAAATTTAAGACTAGGGTTAAGCATATATATTGGTGTGTACACACACACACACACACACATTTGGGAGTCATGTCCATCATACAGGGTAAATAAAATCATGGAGGTTGGCAAGATAAAATGTGAGGGGGGAAGAAGGAAAGAGGAAAAAGAAGAACAGAAAGAGTTCGTGAAATCCAAGATAGAGCTTTAGGGGAAACCCATGACTGTAGGGTTGGAAAATAGATAACAATCCATCAACAGAGAATAAGAACAGTAAAGTTATCAATAAGGAAGTGTTTGAGAAAAAATTGTAAAAATTAGGAGCCAAGTCAAATTGTAAATAGAATAGGGAGAACAAGGTTTTACTTCCAGGGTACCTAATCACCTATGGTGATCACTATTTCTTTGTTCTTATCTTCATGGTCCTCAGTCAGACTCTTGTCATGTATTGCAGTCCTTCTTTCATGGGCCTGACTTTTCTGATAGTGGCTGATAGTTAAGGGATTAAGAGTTAAGAGATCACTGATGATTTTAGAGAGTTTTATGTGAGTGATAGATTAGGAAGACAAACTGCAAGGTGCTGAGAAGAGTGGGAAGAAAATGACAGTATAATGGAATAAAGAGATAGTATAATATTTAGAAGGTAGATAAATGGGTTGACTAAAGGTTGGGTTTTTTTTAAAGGTTAGGGGAAATGAGGACATGGATTGGGGAAAGAAAACAGTTGAAAGGAAAGATCGAAGGACACAGGGTGGGAGAAAGAGAGAACACAAGAATGAAATTATGTGCAAATAGTTAATGGGAAGGCTCTCAAAAGATACAGGCTCTGAAGGACATGAGGAAAAGTGCTCGCCTGGAAAGGAAGATAATAATTATAATACTTTAAGATTTGCAAAGTACTTTTCATAACATTGTCTCATTTGGTTATCACAACAACCTTGGGAGGTAGATGGTATTATTATTTCCATTTTACAGATGAGGCCCAGAGAGGTAAAGAGACCAGCTCTGGTCACATAGTTAAATGTCTGAAAGCAAGATTTGAATTTGAGTCTTCCTGATTCCAATATCTGAATTCTATCCACTAAGCAATCTAGCTGTCTGAAACAGAAGGAAAAACATAAAGGGGAGTAAGCGAACAGAAATAAGAGGCAGCCAACGGAATCTAATTCACTTTGTTCTGGGCTGACCTAACTCCCTAGGGTGCTGCCAGACCCAAAGAAAGGGAGGAGGAATGAAATCTCAGGATGCAGATTGGGGGAGGTAACTCTTCTTCTTATTATCTCCCTCCAGGGGTGAGGAAGGAGTCCACCGGGTTACTGTAGGAGTGAGATTTTCAGGGGAATCTTCTTCAGAGTTTAAAATAAAAGAGCAAAACCACGATTCTAAAGGATTCATGACGAAATATGCTCTCCACTTCCAAACAGAGAGCTGACAGACGCAGAGTGCAAATTAAAACTATTTTCTTCCCTTTCTTTTTCTTTATTATTTTATTTAGGCATGGCTACTGTGGGAATTTGCTTTTTTACAAGTATACATATTTATAAAGGGTTTTGCCTTTCTTGTTTTCTCAGTGGGTGAGAAGAGGAAAAGGAGAGACATTATTCTGAACTGAAAATGAAAACAAAAACAAAATAAAGGAGGAGGGGGGAGGTGAAAAAGTAGAAGGATTCTGAGGTGTGGCATGAGAGATGGGAGTGCTCATAATAGATAGCATCTATTTTCTCAGAAATTAGTAAAGAGGCCATCTGCTGAGAGAAGCAGGTTGGGGGGAGGGGTGTCACTGTTTTTTTGGTAACTTAAGCATGAGTCTTTTATTTGTCTCTACTAAATATCTTATTTAGCCTGTTAAGATGTTTTTGAATTCTGTCACCCAACATATTACAACTACCCTCCAATTTCACATTATTTTTAATTTTTATAAGCAACCCTTCTCTGTGATCCAGCTACACTGGCCTATTTACCAGTGGAGAACATAACACTCTAATTATCCAGGTCACTGAAGACAGAAAAATGTGGTAACACCATTAGGACACTCTTTTTAACTTGAACAATTCATTAATCAACATTCCTGTGATAAAATTACCCAACTGATCACAAAGTCAACCACTCAGCTGACAAATCTATTGTCCATGAGGGACTTTGTTAATTGTCATGTTGAGGTTATTTTTAAAAAGTGGTATTTCCTAAATCTACCAATCTAATACACCTATAAAAATGATGTTAGAAAGGTATGTATTCTTATTTAACTTTTACTGGCTAATATTGATCAGTTGTTTTTCTAAACTGGGCAAAATAAATGGTAGGACATTAAGGATCAAAAGCAACCACCAGATTTTCAGAACATGGAAAGATGAGGTATAAATTTAAAAGGAAAAGCAAGAATTACAATCAATCTCCAGCTGAATTTAAATGAGCAATATAGAACGGATATTTCAATTTTAATTTTGCAACTTCTCTTGAATACACCTCCTTCTCTCTTCTGACACTGCCACTACTCTAGTGCAAGCCCTCATCACCTCATGCCTGGACTACTGCAATAGCATTCTGATGGCTCTGCTTGTCTTAAAGATCTTCCTACTCAAATCCATCCTCCAATCAGCCATCAAAGTGATTTTCCTAGAGTGCAGGCATCACCATTTCATATATCTCATCACCTAATCTATTGCCTTCAGGAGCAAATAAAAAATGCTCTGTTTGGCATTCTTCTTATACCTTACTTCCTGCCATGTAGTCTTTAATCCAGTGACATTGGCCTCTTGACCATTCCATGAACAAGACACTCCATTCTCTGTGCTGACCATTTTCTCTGCCTGCTCCCCCCAAGTACCCCATGCCTGCAATGCTCTCCCTCCTCAAATTCACCAACTAACCTCTCCAGCTTTCTTTAAGTCCCAACTAAAATCTCATCTTTTAGAGTAAGTTTTTCCCAATCTATCTTAATTCCAGTGCCCACCCTCTCTGTTTCCTATTTATCCTGTATACAGCTTGCCTGTATATGCAGTCAATTCTCAACATTAACAACTTCACTTTTATGACTTCAAACATGCATGTGATTTTATTAGTATCCTCATTTTTACTCTCCCAGTGAGCATACTCACAGCTATGAGCTGTAGAGAAAAAAATGAGAGGCACAATATATTCTCAAGTCTGTAAAGGAGCTGGATGTTCCTCACAATTTTCACTGTTTGCCTTTAAAACTCTAGTTTTGTGTTGCAATCATTCCCCAAAGCACAGAACAAATCCTTTGGGCTTTAAGGCAATGTCAAAATCTCGCCAGTCTCTACATCATCTGACAACAGCAAACTCTCCCTTGGTTTTCAGAGGATGTCCGAGGTAGAGAGAGAGGTTTACGGCAGTATAGTGTATAGTACAAAGCCTTCAACGTCATCTGACACAGTGGAACGGAAGATTCAGGTTAAAAAAATATTTTAGATCTAAGAATTTTATTTGCTGTACAGTATTTATGGTACTATAGATTTCATGTATTATGAAAAGTGAATACTGCATGAAATCAGTGTTTGGTTTTTTCAAAACGAGATGCTAGCACAAAAAGTCACAGAATTCTAGAGAATTACCAGGGAGAAAAAATGTTTAGCGTGCCACCCATTTTGTGTACTGCATTTTATGGGTAATTTCATGGTTTCTGTTAGGAAAAGTACATACCATCAGAATTAATGTTTTGTTATACAGAATTATATGCAGAAAAGTACCTAGACAATATTGGAGTTTTTGGTGGTTGCAGCAACCTACCTACTTCCTATAGGTTTAACGTATTTGCATTTTTTACTTTCTTGCTGTTTTCTAGGAATGTTACCCCTATAGAAGTGGAGGCCTGACTACGTATTTTTTACATGTTGTCTCACCCATTACACTGTAATAAATTTTTGTTGATTATTTATTAAATGGCTGCTATGGTCTAGATGTTGGGCATATACAAACAAAAATGACACATTCCCTGTCTACAAGTGTTCTCATCTCCCCTATGCCAAACTTCAGAATTTTCCCACTTTTTTTAAACCTCTTTTCTCTTTTATTTTAAATTCTGAGAAGAGATAATCTTTCCCCATTAGTAGGCCAACCCTTATCCAGTTGTCCTTCATCCCTCTATTGGCTCCACCAATGCCTTTCTGCACTTTGCCAACATGCCTCAGCTTCCTTCGATCCTTAGTGTTTTGGGTGTCCTCATGCTAGAACATCCAGCCTCCCCGGAAGCCTTCTCACCTGGAAGATCCATCTACCATGAAGGCCACCTTCTCCCACTGGTGAGTTTCTTCCAGGAGCCCTCCATCTTGGTGAGGGGCTGGGCTAGCCAAGCTTCATTTGTTCTTGGTTCTGTTTATAACTTTCTGGACTTTAAAACAGCTAACACTTATATGGTGCTAACTATCTGCCAGACACTATGCTAGGCACTTTACAATTATTTCATTTGATCCTCCTAACAACCTTGGGAGGTAGGTGCTACTATTATCCCCACTTTATAGATGAAAAAAACTGAAGTAAACAGCCTAAGTCACACAGCTAGCTAATGTCTGAAGTTCAAATTTGAACTCTGGTGTCTCTTCTGATCACCTTGGGGCAAGCCTTCATCATGTTATACTTTATTGCAATAGCACAGCAACTAAGTACACATATAGGGTGAGGGAAAATGAATCATAAAGAATAATGCTAATTAAATGTGAGAGACTGGAACACCTAGTTGGGGATGGGTGTCTGTAAGTGTCATATGAATGAATACCCAGCAAAGGAGACTAAAGAGAGAGGTCAGACCAGAAACCAAGAGGAAAACTAGAAGAGAGATGGTTACAAAAACCCAGAGAGGAAAAAGTACCCAGGAAGGTGGTCAATAGTACCAAATGTGGCAGACAGGTTGCAAAGGATTAGGACTAAGAAGGAAAAATCAGATTTAGCAAGAAGAGATCATCGGTAACTTTGAAGACCATTGTCAGCAGAGTGATGAAGTCAGAAATAAGACTTCAAAAGGTTAATGAATGAATGAGATGATTGCCCATATCTAAACCATACTGGATTGCTTACCATCTCAGGAAGGAGACAGGATGGGAAGGAGCGAGAGATAAAATTTGGAACTCAAATCTTTTTTAAAAAGTTGTTTTAAAATGCAACTGGGGAAAACTAACCTATGATTAAAAAAAGAGTAAATGAGAGAAGAGGAAATGGGAGCAATGAATGTAGATAGCTTTTTCAACGAATTTGAGAAAGGGAACATACAAATGATTGAGCAGATGGCAGTCTAGTGACTTTTCTTTAAGGGAATTTGTACATGTTTGAAGGTGGAAGGGAAGGAACCAATTGACAGAGAGAAGTTGACCAGTCTAGAGCAGTGGTTCTCAACCTTCCTAATGCCACGACCCTTTAATACAGTTCCTCATGTTGTGGTGACCCCCAACCATAAAATTATTTTCATTGCTACTTCATAACTGTAATTTTGCTACTGTTATGAATTGTACTGTAAATATCTGATATGTAGGATGTGTTTTCATTGTTATAAATTGAACATAACCCACAAGTTGAGAACCGCTGGTCTAGAGAGAGATGAATGAGGAGGCAATCTGTAGAAGATGGAATGGGATGGCATCAAGTGCACAGTTAGAACAAGTGGCCTTAGAAATGAGGACTATCGGGGAGGCTAGGTGGTGCAGTGAATAGAGCACCTGCCCTGGAGTCAGGAGGACCACAGTGATTTCAAATACTCAGACACTTAACATTTACTAGTTGTGTGACCTTGGGCAAGTCACTTAACCCCAATTTCCCTGCCTTCTTCTCTCCAAAAAGCAAAAAAAGAAATTCGATCTATCACCTCACCAGAGACTGGAAGAACTCTCACTTGACCTATGCATCCTGTTAGCAATTGTCCTATTCCTCTTCTCCTTTCTGTTGCTAAACTTGGTGAGGCCATCTACAACAGATGCCTCCAATTCCTGTCCCCTCAACTCCCTTAAGTTCTGTAGTCTGGCTCCCAACCTCATTGTTCAACTGAAATTGCTGTGTCCTACAATACTACTGATCTCTTAATCTATCCTCACTTCTCGACGTCTCTATGGTCTTTGACGCTGTCAATCACACTCCTTCTCCTAGGTTTTCATGGTACTGCTCTTTCAGCAAACATTACTTGGGCACCTACCATGTGCCCAGCACTGTGGATACATCCTACCTGTCTGCCTATTCCTTTTCAGTACCTTTACTGGATCTTCATCCAGGTCACACCTGTTAACTGTGAGTGTCCCCCCAAGACACCCTTTTCCCTCCATAATATTTCACTTGGTGATCTCATCAGCTCTCTTAGATTCAACTATCACCTTTACACAAATAATTCTCACAACTATTTGTTAGCTCTAACCTCTCTGAAGGCCAGCCTCACATATCCAACTGCCTACTGTACATCCCAAACTGGCTTTCCCACATACATCTTAAACTCGACACATGCAAAACTGAACTCATTTTATTTCTCCCTAAATCCTTCCTTCTTCCTAACTTTCCTATTACCTGGTATTATCTTTGATAATCTTTTGACTCTCTCAGTACTCAAATCCAATCAGCTGTCAAGTCCTATCATTTCTACCTTTACAACATCTCTTGTATATGTCCCCCACCTTTCTCTTCTAACACTGCCACCAACCGAATGCCTCATCTCTCATCATCATCATCATTATCAATCACTCATCACCTCATTCCTGGACTACTGAAATAGCATATTGGTTGGTCAGCCTGCCTCAAGTTTCTCTCCATTTTAGGCCATCTTCCATTGAGCTATCAAATTGATGTTCCTAAAGTGCAGGTCTTGCCACGTCATACCCCTACTTAAAAAAATAAGGGTCTTGTTCACTATAATAAAGGAGTGATGTGCAATAAAAAAAAAATAAGGGTCCAATAGCTTTCTATTGTCTCCAGGATCAAATAAAAAATTCTCTGTCTGGCATTTAAAACCCCTCACAACCCAGGCCCTTCCTATCTTTCCAATCTTCTTAAATTTTATTCCTCTCCATATATTCTGTGATCAAGTGACATTGGCCTCCCTGCTTTGCTTTGTACTAAACACTCCATTTCCTGACTCCAGGTATTTTCACTTGCTGCCTCCCATGTCTGGAATATTCTCTTCTCCACTCCTAGCTTCTCTGGTTTCATTTCAAAGTCTGATCTTCAGTAAGAAGCCTTTCTCAGTCCTCCTTAATTGTAACGTCTTCCCTCTGCTGATTATCTCCAATTTGCCTGTAACACATCTTGATTGTATAGAGTTGTTTTTGTGTTGCCTTCCCATTAGACTGTAAGCTTCTGGAGAGCAGTGGCTGTTTTTTGCCTTTCTTTTTTTTGTATCCCCAGTGCTTTTGTATTCCCATAGGACACACATGGTAGATGTTTAAGTAATGCTTGCTGAAAGAAACACAGCAGGGAAATGAGATCAAGGGGTTTCATCTGGCCTCAATTTTCTCAGTAAAGTGAGAGTCAAGTTCATCATCTGAGAAAAAGAAAGAAGGGAGAGTTATGGGAAAAGAGGGGGAAGGACCAGGTTTGGATGACAGGGGTAAAGTTTGGATTCAGTCAAAGGGCTGCACTTGAGGACCTAGAGGGCCACATATGGTCTTGAGGTCATAGGTTCTCCACCCCTGGTTTAGAATAACTTCTATAACTAATGAGACAGGTAAACAATTAAGTAAGAAAAAAAGAACTGTCCTGCTGTAGTGAAAACCCAATTGATGTTAGGTAAGATGAATTTGTAATGTGCTATTGGCACAAGTCAGCAAAGCTGTGAGACATCCTCTAAGTCAGTGGTTCTCAACCTGTGGGTTGCGACCCCTTTGGGGGTCGAACAGCCCTTTCACAGGAGTCACAGGCATCGCCTAAGACCATCTGAAAACCCGTATTTCTGATGGTCTTAGGAACTGAGACACCGCTCCTCTATCCGTCTCCAGGCGGGTCTGCCCACACTCACATATGAGTATTAAAGGGTTGTGGCATTAGGAAGGTTGAGAACCACTGCTCTAAGTCTATTCAGAAAGTCAGTGAAAGAATCCAGGGCTGAGGTCTGACAAGAAAAGAGCAGAAAAAGGACAAAGGGGGAAATGTAGTCAATAACAGACAACTAAAAGGACAAGAGATGAGGGAAAAAGCAAAGAACAAGATCAAAAGTGCTTCTCATCCTGACTGTGGTGTAGACTTCCCCCTGCACTCCACTGACCAGAATGAGAATCAATAGTCCTGAGAACAGATTCTAGAAGGTAAAGGAGTATGAAAGGGAAGGGGATGAAAACAATACTGCTTGGGAAGGGACATCACAATTCAAAAACACAGAAACAGATGCATGGAAGGAGAGCATTAGAGATAGCCTGGGAAATAAAAAGGAAAAAAAAATTAGAAAGTCTAAGACAGACAGAAAATTAAAAATGTGCTGATGGAATTTAAGATTAAGAAAAGGAAAGGAGAGTACAAAAGGGAAGCAAGAATAACTTCATATTAGTATATGCAAAACAAACAACAGAGACTATGTGCTGACTTAAAAGAGTTAAATATGTATGTAATTTAATAGAAAAAAATTATAACTATAAATGTGAATTTAATTTCTTATTTTAAAAAGGGAAAGGAGATTTCTTTTAAAAAAATTAATAATCTGAGGCACATACATATAGTTCCTTTGAGGTTACACCCTTTTCATGTGATGACTGAAAAGAATAGGGAAACAAAAAATTATTATTGATGTATAAAAAAACCAAAATTTTCAGACAGTCTGTAAGCAGCTGAACAAAGGGGACAGGAAGTGTCATAAATATAAATGTTTAAGGCTGATGTTTTTCTTAGTAAATGAAGTCTGATAGTTTAAAGTGGCATAAAAGAACTTTTTTTTATTAAAAGTTGATAAAATGTAAGCATAAAGAAACACAATATTCAAAGGTAGACCTCTCTGAAGACTACACATTGGCTGAAGCAGCAGGGAATTGCTGGTTTCTTGGTTCATTGACATGTAACTGTTTTCATACTTAAAAGGGTCAAACTTACAAAAATGAAAAATTATATAAATGACTGAAAATAATGACATAATTTAATTTAAAAAAACCTGTTGATTACATAGGCAAATTTTATAAGCTTTTACCTAATAAGTGAATGGTCAGTCTTTGAATACCAGGAGGCTCTGATTTAAGCCACTGAGAGTAGTGAATGAAGGGTAAAGAGTTAACATTAAAAACTAAATAAAGAGCAAGAATTGTAAAAGGGCCAGCTCTGTTGGGCCCATGAAGTTAGAACAATTTCCTGAAAGATGGCATCAGGTGGAGGAAAGCTTCTCTATCTATAAATGCCCTTCGGTGTCATCTAAAGTTTGAGAGATATGAAGTCTCTCAGAAATATGACATTTTCTGCTGTCACTTCTGCTTTGGAAGGGAAAAAGCCAAGTGGAAAGATGGGCTTTTGCAGCTGCTTTGCTGAAAAATGATTTCAGCATACTGGTCAGTAAAGAGCTGATTGGGCTTGTCTGTACCGCCCAAAGAGTTAACTTGAGCTGCTCTGCTAAAAGCTTTGTTTGCTACAAGTTGATCTGATGACACAGCATTCTGGTGAATGAATAAATGTCTGGAATTGTCTCTGTTGCCTAGAGAGACACTCTGATGAACTCTGTAGTTCTCTGGTTTAAAGGGAACACTAGCTAAACTGGGAAGCTAGGCAGTGCAGCGGATAGAGTGCCAGGCCTGGAGTAGGGAAGACTAATCTTCCTGAGTTCAAATTTGACCTCAGACAATTACTAGCTGTGGGACCCTGGGCAAGTCACTTTAACACTGTTTGCCTGTTCCCTTGACTGTAAAATGAGCTGGAGAAGGAAATGGCAAACCACTCCAATACCTTTTTCAAGAAAACCCCAAATGGGGGTCATGAAGAAGAGTCACACATAATTGAAATGACTAAACAACCAGTTAATTAAGATTCTAACACTTTCTAAATGCCCTTTAGAGGGTGATTGTAAACGGAAAGAGCTTGTAATGCTTCATCAGATCCAGATAGAAGCAGAGAGGATTTGCCTAGCCAAATAGCAGTGAGGGTCAGAAGGGAAGCAGTTAGTAGAATGCAAGCAACCCATCTAGAGTTGAATTACCTCAAGAGTAGACATTCCTAACTCATATTTCTCTTCAAGGTTTTGGTAAGTATGTATGCACTCTTTCCACAGATACAAAGTGCATTGGCAAGAAAGGGTGACACTAGCTTAGAGACAGTAATATACTTATTAATGTTGAATCTGCTTTAATATATGATTATTGTGATGTTACTACTTCTTTTGCCCTGTTCTTGGGTAAACGGTTATACTGTAAATGTTCATCATTGTCAGTGGCTGATTTTGTATAAATAGAAGCAAATAAGTGGGGCCTTCAAAGCTAAAGTCATGAGTAGTGTGGGCATATCTAAGAGTAATACATGCAAGGGAGCCTTTTCTGGGTCAATGGGAAGATTGGAATGTTGGAATGCTGGAATGAGTGAGCTCAACTAGAAAGTGAGCAGGCATCCACATGCTCTGTGAGAGGTGTGAAGCACAACTATGTGAGTGGCCATCCCTAATATGCATCACAATAGAAACATTTATAATATACAAACACAAAGAAGAAATGAGAGAATGGAAAAATATATTGTACTCCAATGGTGTACCCAGTTTCTGGAAGTTACTTGTTAGGGGAAACACATGATTCATGAGGCATATTTAGTCATTTCTTACTCATGAAAAGAACTGAGGAGGAGAAAAGTAAAATTTTCACTTTAATTTTTCTTCAGTAAATAAATGTCTTTTTGTACAAAGTAGATATCTGTTAAATATGTATCATATTTTAGCCTAATTATATTTTTCTAATTATCTCTCTCCTAATCCCACCACTGGGGGCAAAAATCCCACAACTTTGTAACAAATTTACATAATAATAAAAAAAAAATCTTTCAATGATCATGTCCAAAAGGTATGTTTCATTTTGCATCCTTAGTCCATAGCCTCTCTGTCAGGAGTTGGTGATATGTTTCAGCATTATGTTTGTGTATATATGTGACAGATACATATTATCTGTTTCAGAAACATTTTCAAATGTGCAGAGTATGAATTTATACTTGCTTTGAACAGTTCCAAGCACTCTGACAACTAATACTACCGTAAAAACCAGACAAGAAACAGATCACATACCTTTTACATTTATGTTTAGAAGATATATTCTTTTAAAAAAAAAAGGTGAAACAGATAATTTTGATTATATGAAACTGAAAAGTTTCTGTACAATTAAAATTAATACACCTAGGACAAGAAGGGAAGCAGTTTGAAAGAAAAAAAATCTTTGAATAAAATTTCTACAAATACATATATACACACAGACACACACACATATATATGAAAACATATACACGTGACCAAAAGCCATTCCCCACTAGACAAATAATGGAAGGATACAAACAAAAATAGTTCTTAAAAGAAGAACTGCAAATTTGACAACCACAAGAAAAAATGCTCAAAATCACTAATAAGAGGAATACATAACCAAAACAACTCTGAGGTTTCACCTCATACCCTATAAATTGGCAAAAATGTCAAAAATGGCAAGAGTTCATGTTGGAGAGGGTGTGTGAAGATATGCTGGTGGAGCTATAAATCAGAACAACCATTTTGGAAAACAATTTGGAGCTTTGCAAATAAAGTGATTAATCCCTACTTTTAGACTCCACTACTAAATGATGGACACCAAGGAGTCCATTGGTTATTTTTTTTTCTCCTCTTCCTCTTTTTCTTTTAAAAAAAATTCTTTGTGTATGAGAAGGTGGGTGGAAGAAGAACAGGAAAAGCATAAAAGGAGAAATGTAGAGGATGTAAAAACAAAAAATATCAAAGAAAATTTATTTAAAAAAATACATACTTAAGAATGCATTGATCATGATTCCTGACTTACTGAGGGGCACATTACCAAGTTTTTCTTATGATTCACTGAAAAGAGATGGTTTCTGGCTATTTCATTTATACATGTTAACCATCACTGGGTTTTTTTTCCTTTTTTTTTGGAGGGGGGAGAGCAGGGCAGTTGGGGTTAAGTGACTTGCCCAAGGTCAAACAGGTAGTAAGTGTTAAGTGTCTGAGGCGAGATTTGAATTCAGGTCCTCTTCACTCCAGGATCGGTGCTCTATTCACTGCACCACCTGGCTGCCCCCATCATCACTGTTAACACTAAGAAAATTAATGCATGCAAGGCAGTGTCCTGCTGGACAGACAATAGGCCTCAGAGTCAAGAAATTCTGGGTTATATCAGCTCCATATCTAATATACATTGATTGTGTTATCTGGAACAAGTTACGTAACTGCCCAGTGTTCTAGCTAACTCTCAAGACACTCAGTTCCCTGCCTACCCCCTCCTCCAAAAAAAAAGAGAAGATGCTGAACTATGACACTAAATTAAAAAAAAAAAGATGCTGAACTTCACTGGTAAAAGCAAGTGCCTCACCAGAAACTCCCAACACCAATGAAATAATAGATCTGGTCCCTTGATCAACATAAATCACAGGTCTGGTCCACAAAAAGCAAACCACCGACAAAACTGTCAATGCATCTCACCTGAGTGAATGAAATGTTATGACATTTTCCATATACATTGTGACAGATGAAAACTCAAAGAATTTTACATCTCTTCTCAGGTACTCCAGACATAATTAAATCAAGTTTATGTAATTCAAATGTATATTTGGCTATGAAAGCATAGCTTCTGATCCTCTAGCTCCAGAACCAAATTGATAATCAATTATCATATGACTTAATGCCTCAGAGTGGGCTAACATTTTGGAGACTTTGGATATAACAGATGATTTAATATATAATGTTAGATTCAGGATAATATAATTTCTCCCAGACTCCGAAACATAGTAATGGAACAACTTTGAGTTAACTAAAAATTATGGATGTCCCTAGTTGATAGCAGAATTCTAGAATAATAATTGAATATGTGCAAGTGAAACCATAATATGATTTCTCATTCTCTCTCACCCCTACATAGCCAAGCCCCCCCCTCCTACATACTCTAATTTACCATAGTTATTCAATAAAGACATATTTCTATGACATTTAACACAGAAATTTTTTTAAACTGTTATTTATTATAGTTTCCATCATTCATTTCCATGAGATTTTGAGTTACAAATTTTCTCACCATCTTTCCCCTGCCCACCACCCCAAAACAGCCATCCCATTGTATAACCCCTCCCCAATCTATTCTCTCCTATGTCCTCCCCCATTGCCCCTCTGACTTTCCGGTAGGGCAGGATGGATCTCCCTACCACAGTGCCTGTGTATCTCAAGTTCTAGTTGGATGTAGTTAATAATAATAATAATAATGATAATAATAATAATAAT
>CM053580.1:151471677-151544648 GCA_028627135.1 Pseudochirops cupreus
CAAGGACTCTAAAATGGTAGGAGGAGGAGGGAGAGGAGGACGAGGAGGAGGAGGGGGAGGGGAGGATGAGGAGGAGGGGGAGGGGGAGGAGGGGGAGGGGGAGGAGGAGGAGGAGGAGGGGGAGGAAGAGGACGAGGAGGAGTGTTCTACCACTTATCAAGGAAGAAGGTTCTGCAAGGCAGAAATAGTAGCAGAAAATATAATGAGTAACTTTACCCATTCTTTCATTGGGTTAGTGATAACTCAACAAAATATGATCTGTTCCCAATTTTTCCACTGAGGAAAAGTATGTTGAGACAGGATGGTAGTATGGTATACTGCATATTACAATTTTAACCTATAATTTCGAAGTTGGGTTCAAATCTAACTTCCCTCAATGGTCTGATAATAGCAGCTGACTGACCTCAATTTGTTAAAAGACAGCAGCACTACTATCTCAGGAAAAATGTGGTTAATTAAATTAAAGGTACTTTTTCTAAAAGGTAACAGGTAAAGTAAAAACTCTGAAAAATACTGTGAATAATTAAGTTTAGACAGTGATAGTAAATTTCAGATTATAGCCTTTATTTTAAATAGATATCACTTTAGATGTGCAATGCAACAAACTGTGTCCAAAATTATTTATGACACTCGAAAATTTAAAAATATAGGTATTTCTTCTGAATTTTTCTAGAATGTCATTAGATAGACACCACATGTATACACATACTTGTGCACATGCATGTCCACACATATGTAAATTAACATGCCAAACAAATCTCACAACTTGAAAAAGAGCAAAATTCACACATTTTTACCTCTTTTGCAACAGTATGCCAGTGGAGATGAGTTTCACATATATCCATCCTTTCCTGGTGCAAGAATTTGCATTTGTCTGGCACTAAAAGAGCATCACTTACAAACTCACCAACTGAAAAAAAAAAAGCAAAACAAAAGCTTAATTATACACTGTAGTATGCTTTTGAACTAAAGAGCTACAAAGGCTGGAAGAAATTTTGAGGGACTATCTGCTCTGTCTTCTGACTTTACGCAGCTGACTGGACAAGTACCCAACACATAACCATTTTCTAATTAATTGTTCTACATTATCACTTGATAAGTTTGTTTCATTTTTACCACCCTATTAGAAAAAACATTCTTAATGGCCTACTGACATTTTCACAATTTTTATCCTTCTTTTAAAAGACTCTCCAGAAATATTAATAATAATATTTAAGATTTTTATGATAAGAATAACAATCCTCCGTGTTAAGTGTTCCAAGTAGCCTTTCCATTCTATAAAGGAACCAAATATGAATTCTACTTCAACTAGGAATTGTTCATTCTTTTTATGATTTTTTTCTGAATGAATTTAAACCATTTTTAGTTCAAAGGTTAATTATGTAGAACTCTATCTAACTATAAAACAAACTTCCATTCAGTTAACATAGGAAAGTAAATACTACAAGGATGAATAAGATAAGGCCTTATCTCCGTTTACTGTTAACTGCTATTGCAACAAAATGAGGAAAATAACAGCTGTACCCAGCCCTAAGCTGTGATTAATGAAATTCGACATTTGAGGAAAAATCTCTTGGGACTATAACTCAATATTGTTCTGAATTCTGATGTCAGGCATGATGTTTGAATTGTCATTAAGTCAATAATTTAATTTCCATTTAAGGGAAAGGCTATAAGCTTCTTAAAGGGAACATCGTCTGAGAACTGCTATGTTACATGTTGTGCATGGAAAGGTTGAGAGGAGAACTCTGTATATATATATGGTGGTAGGATCCTCTTGATTCAGCTTCTCCACCATGCTATTTCCTTTCTGAACAGGAAATTTTCCCACCTGGTCCATTCTGAACCTGGTTATGATACCCTCATGAATAATGCAGAGCTTTGTTGCAGGATGAACTGTTCCAAAATAAAGGTCAACTATGACTCTTACTGGGGAATCAAACAAACCTAAGTAAACTTTATCTTGTTATGTTTATGTCAGTTCAGTCTGTGCCCTTGAAGTCTTGATATTGTTATAAACATGTCCTTCCTTTCTTTCACAGGAAATTCCTATACCAACTCCAGGAGAATTGTAAAGGTTTGGTTATATTCACACACATACACACACATACTGTACATATGTATACACATAATATATTCATTTTATATATATATACACATGCATATATTACATATACACATGTATAATCTTGTTGCAATACTCAATATCTGAGTTACTATAATGGAAAGCAAATATAAAAGATATGACTGTTTTTAATATTCTATTTTGAACTTGTGATAATTAAGTTATATATTCATGTATAAGATATAATTCTTAAAGTATCTTTTTCTTTCTGAATATGAAAATATATACGTACATATATATGTGTATATGTATACACACACACACACACACACAACCTCGAAGTAGGGATAGGAAATTAGGACAAAGATGTGTTGTGACAAAATGTAAAACTTCTTAATTTTAATGGAATAAACTTCACTTTGAGAAAGCAACAAAATTAGCTGTTTCCTTGAACTAGGATGAAAACACAAACATACGTGTGTGTCTGTGTGTATGGCTTTCAAATGCTTCTATTAAGAACAATGATAGGGCAAGTTAGCTCCATAAGATTTGAACTGGTTTTCATCATATGAAATAGTTATTGGAAGACTAAATGTAACAGGTTTTATTAGGTCTTACTAAACTGTATTATTAGGAGAACACTCCAGAGATGTCCTGGGAATAAAACCTATTCCAAAATTTCCAAGGGAAAATGCTTCCAAGAATCAGATGGCTACACAGGAAAGGTAAGATCCAAGTTGAAAATGTTTCTGATTAATGGAGTTTTAATCTGTCACCTGATTTAATTTACCTAGAGTCTGCTTAACTAGGTTTGTTTGATGTATGAGATTATGACTCCACTTAGCTAAATTTGTTCAACTTTTATGACATCCAAAGTAACATGGGATTATAAATCTGTCTTTTTTAAAACTATTTTGCGATACTCATGACCATAAAACAATAAACACAGTTATTGGTCCAGCAACCACAAACAAAAGCTACAGACCCAAATGGAGACTTAACAATGAAATCCTAAATAACAATTAAGTCAAAGAAGAAATCACAGAAGTAATTTATAATTATGTGAAAGGAAACGATGATGAAACAATATACCAACATTTGTAGGTTGCAGGTAAAGCAGTCCTAAGGGTACAAATCATATGCTTACAAATATACACGAACAAAATACAAATAAAGAGGATTAATAAACTTGCATGAACTAACATTAAGAAATATGTATGTTAAAAAATTAGAAAGCCAATAAATAAGCCTAAAATAAGAACAAAAGAAGAGATGTTAATCATTAGAGGAGAAATAAAGTAGAAAAAAAATTTAAAACTATAAAGATGGTAAATAAAATGAAAACCCTGTTCTTAGAAAAGATTAATGAAACTGATAAACCCTTAGCTAACTTCATTTAAAAGAAGATGGCAAGAAAAAACAAATAAATACAACAGCAAATGAGCAAGGTGAAATTAATAAAAAAGGACAAAATAAAAAGAATAATCAGAATAAATTGTGCACAGTTACAGGCCAAAAAACCCGAGAACGCCACAGAAAGAGAGCAGTACTTTCAAAAACAGAAAATCCTCACACGACCAGATTAAGGACCTTCTATAACCCAAATTCAGAAGAAGAAAAAGCGGTAATAGAACTAAGTACGGGTCCCGGAAACTCCCCTCCCTGCTTTGAACTTTCCCCTGAAACTCCCTTGAATTTTACTACACGGTCAAGTTTCTAGAGCTTGCAGGAGGCATCGACTCACCCCAGTAACCCTCTCCACTGGCCTTCCACTGGCCTACGTCCAGTCTCCCAACTCTGTTCCCTTTAACCTAGCCTAGCTCTTTACGCTCGGTTACCTCAGGATCACCCCTGGCTATTTCCCACCCTTAATCCTATTTAGAACCCATTCTCCCTTGTCCACATGGTCCAAGTCCCCGTAGGGCACCCAGTCCTTTACCTCTCAGTCACCTGTTACTGGCCACTCCCATCCAGATCTTTTTCCTATAAAAAGAGGATTTTTAAAATCACGCCCACCATGACCTGGTATCCTAATAGGCTTTAGTCTTTGGCTGAAAAAAAAGCCAAGTGGAATTCATTCTAGGTAGGATCCATGTGTCACTTTTTTGGGGTCCCAGTGCCCCTAAATCTCAACAGAACAACCAAAGAAAAAAATACTATTCCTGATGGATTCAAAAGAGAATTCTATCAAATTTCAAAGGAAAATTACTGTCCATACGTCATGCATTATTCTTAAATATTGAGAAAAATGCCCTGCCAGAACTCTTTTACAAGACAAATATAGTCCTAATACCTAAACAAAGGAAAGATAAAACACAGAAGCAAAACTATGGGTTAATATTAAAAAATACTGACTCAAAAAAGCCCTTCAAAGAGGCTACAGCTAATTTCCAAAAAATCATTTAATATAACCAAGTGTGATTTATGCCAGAGATGCCTGGATGGTTCAACACTAAGGGGGAAAAAAACAACATAATTGGTTAAAATAATTAAAACTCAAACTTCCAAAATCATACACTCATCTCAATACATGAAGAAAAAGTCTTTTACAGAGTATAAAAAGCATTTGTATAAAATCAAAAGTAAACATCGAAGACAATAGGGATACCTTTTCCAAGAAAAGATAGGAGCAAAGACAAGATTTCCACCCTTCCCACTAATTATTCAATATATTTCTGGAAATGTTAATAATAATAATAAGACAACAGAAGAAATTAAAAGTATAATGAAAGGTAAGGAAGAGGGAAAACTATCTCTATTTGATGATATAATAGTGTATTTGGAAAATTAAAGAGAATCAGCAAAGATACTGAAATAATAGCATCAGCAAAGTTGCAGGCTACAAAATCCCCCAAAATCAAAAGTAAACAACAGGATGGAGTAGATATTTTCTCTGATGCCCACTATTTCTCAAGCTTCTGGAAAATAGAAATTATGCACCCAAAATAAGAGACTTCAGTTGTCTTAATAGTCAAGGACACCCAGAAACCAAAAGAACATTTAAAAAAAAAACCACACCAATGCTTACCAACCCTGAACTCACTATGTACTCCTTCTCCAACTTGCAAGCTACTGCTAACAAGACTATCTTTGCTAGTGCAAACCCAAAGCCACAATGCATGTTTACAACAAAACCCATCTCCACACCTGGGTCCCTGGTCTTCCATCCCCCTTTTCCAGTGCTGTGGAAATCCCAACTCCAGACTGCAGAAATCTGCATTGGCTTTGAAAGATGACTAAAAGGCTACAGCTTCTCGAAAGCAAAAACCTACAGGTTTGGGGGAGGGAGGGGTTGGCAGAAGACAATGAAATTATCAAAGATTTGGGAAAGAAGAAAACTTATAGACATTGAAAACAAACATATAAATCAATAAGAAAAACAGTAACAACATTTGGAAATGATAATACTGAAAAATGAAGGAAAGTGATCCAAAACTTGAGACAGAAGACCCTGTGGAATTTGGAGAGAAAATGGAATCACAATATGCTATTCATGGGTGGTTCAAAAAAGAAATGAGAAAAATAGGAGGAGAATTGATGGACTACACAGGAAAAATAATCAAGAGAACAGAAAAACTGTAATCTGTAATGACTAGCCTCACCAAAGAAACAAGAATAGTAGGTTTTGAATATTAATTCACAGAAGGGAGAACAATCTAGAAGAGAAGCAAAAAAACCAAGAACATTAAATAAGTATGCTCATCATTCAAACAGAAGATACTGATTACAAATACAGGATGCTTACAGACAACCAAGGGGACATCTAGGTGGCACAGTGGCTAGAACACTGGGCTTGGAACCTGGAAGACATCTTCATAAGTTCAAATCCAGCCTCAGACGCTTAGCTGTGTGACCCTGGGCAAGTCACTTAACCCTGTTTGCCTCAGTTTCTCATCTGTAAAAGTAACTAGAGAAGGAAATGGCAAACCACTACAGTATTTTTGCCAAGAAAACCTCACATTGGGCCACAAAGCTGGGACATGATTTAAATAACTCAACAACTTAAAGTAGTTGCACAAGCTATAAATGAACTCTCAAAGCGGGGTAAGGGTTTGGGTGGGAGACAATGGATGGATTTACGAGTGAATTCTATCAAACATTTAAAGAAAAATTCATTCCAATATTACATAAAATGTTTGCAAAAATATGAAAAGAAAGAAAACTTTCAGTTTTTTTCCTATGGTTTTTTAGAGAAAGAAAATTACAGACCAATATCTAATGAACACAGGCTCAAAAAACTTAAATAAAACCTAAGCAACTAGGTTACAACTTATTTTAAAAAGATCATATAATATGAATAAATTGAATTTAAAACTAGAAATTCAAAGGAATTCATAAGCAAGAGTATAAAAATAGCAAACCATATTAAAACATGAATAATAAAAAGTACCTGATTATATCAATAGATGCTGAAGTTTTTTTTGTTTTTTTATAAAATCCACTCATTAATGCAAAAAAGCAAAGGAATAAAAGGATTTTTCCTTAATGTAGTAACTAGTATCCATTATAACAAAACGCCTGCACTACATGTAATAGGCCTTTCAAATAAAATCTGGGGTAAAGTAAGGATGCCCATTATCATCACTCTATTTAATGGGATGCTAGAAATGCTAAGTTTAGTAATAAGGCAAGAAAGAAAAACTAACGTAAGAAACCTAGGCAGAAGAAAACCATCTCTGCAGAAGATATGAATCCTAGAAAGAATAATTAGAGCAATAATCTCAGTAAAAGGGGAAGGACAGAAAATAAATCCACGCAAATCATCCGTATTCTTGTATACGACCAACAAAAGCCAGCAGGAAGAGAGAGGAGAAATTCCACTTGATAGAGAATCTATAAAATATTTGAGCTTATATATACCAACACACACATAAGAAATATATGAAAACCACTACAAAACACTTTACTAAAAGAAAGACAGACCTAATTAACTGCAGATGGCTAGGTCAGGACAATCTAACAAAAATGGCAATTCTCCCTAAATTAATTTACTTATTCAGTATCATATCAATCAAATTACCAAAACATTATTTTAAAGATCTAGAAAAACAATAACAAAATTCATCTGTAGGAACAGAACTCAAACTATACCACAAAGTAATAATCATCAAGATGATTTAGTAATGGTTAAAAAATACAGGGCAGTTACCTACTGGAAGGTGGGATTTGTTCACTTTTGTGCCTCCAACAGGTCAGGACCCGAGATCCCTTTAGCTATATGCCGTTTTTCCCTGAGATCATGGTGACCTGTAGGCTACTTGAATAGCCTTATACCAGAACATCCACAGGCTGATCATTGTCTTTTTGAGATAATAGAGTGAATGAAGTTGATCTTTGATTTAATGAATCATTTTTCATTTAGTACTCTTTTTCTTATTTTCTAGGGTGTTTTTCAGGATAGCCGTACTTTGCTAACATCTTTCATCATGCCAACAACAATGGGAGAATATTGAAAAGAAAGAAAAGAAGAAAACACTACAAACAACAGAATTTTAAAACTGGAGATACACACACACACACACACACACACACACGTTAAATGATGATATTATAAACGGTAGGTCTTGATGAACATGGTAATACATTAACGAAAGATCTAAGCCACCTTAATACTGGCCTACAAAGATATAAGAAACAGTACAGAACCATTCAATAAAAGCGAGACTTGGCATCAAGTGACTGAGTTTAAAGCCAAGGTCTGCTACTTGATATGTGTGTGACCTGAGTCAAGTTGTGTAATCTCTCTGAGCTTTAGTTTCCTCATATGTAAATGAGGGAGTTGGAAGAAAGGACCTCTAAGGTCCCTTCCCAGGAGATCTAAAGTTATAATCAATGTGTAAATAATTTACAGCTAAATGAAGTTCAGCTCACAAGTTCTCCTCAGAAAGGGAAATAAAGGAGATTGAAAAGTTAGCATTAGCATGCATTACTCATTATGAACACAAAGAAAAAATGACTACCATAAGAATAATTGCAGTTTTACTTGCCATCAAATGTAGAAGGGGACGAACAAGATTAAAGTATTTAATTACAAGTCAACAAATATTTATTAAGGGTCAACTATTTCCCAGATGTTGTGATAAATGCTGGAAACATAGAAGAAGGTCAATTGAAAGACAGTGCTGGCCCTCAAGGAGTTTACATTATGACAGGAAGATGGGACACAAAAAAAGTTTGGAGGGGAGTGTGAGGGGGGGTTAACAGAAGGTAGTAGAGGAGGGCAAAATCATGACTGGGTGGGCACTTCCTCAAATGGGAGTTCCCCAGAGGAAGTCTATGAAGATAATGACAATATCCTTCAATATGGCCAATCAGTCGAGTACTTACTGTGTGCTAGGCACAGTGCTAAGATTCTAGAGCTACAAAGATAGGCAAAAAGACAGTTGCCGTTCTCACATTGTATTGTGGGGAAAAAAAACACATGAACAGCCTACAGGGGTGGCCACACATGGCCCTTTAGGTCCTCAAGTGCAGTCCTTTGATTGAATGTAAACTTCACAATCAAATTCCCAAGGATTTGTGGACCTAGAGGGCCACATGTGGCCTAGAGGCCACAGGTTCCCAACCTCTGGCACAAGATATAGGCAGTATAAATGGAAGGTATCCTATGAGGGAAGGCATAACAGTGGAATCTGGATGGGGGAAGAGTTTGAGAGATAAGATAAAGGACATGTTGTGTTTAAGATGTCTAGGGACGGACAGTTTGTTCAACAGGCAGATGGAGATGTGAGACTGGAGCTCAGCAAGGAGGTATGGGCTGGATAAGCAGATTTAAAAATCATCAGCGCAGAGATGATAAGTGAATCCACTGGAACTGATAGGAATAGGACTGTGAAGGTGGGTTGGAGCAAGATTCTTAAGGAATTTAAATTCCAACAGTGGTACACACATATATATATATATATATATATACATATATATATATATATATATATATATATTTGATCCTGAAAGCAATAAAGAAGTCCTGGGAGGAACTGAATAAGCCGATCTGCACTTTAGAAAAGTCAGTTTGACAGTTGTGAGAAGGCTAGATTGGAGAAGGAAAAGACTTGAGGCAGAAAAAGACCAATCAGGAGGCTATTTCAATAGTCCAGGCAAGCAGATAAGAACCACTTAATAAAGAGAGAATGAAATAAATGAATAACAAAAGCAATTTTTTTATACTATGCATTCAAATATGGATATGAATAGAAAAGCAAAGATGGTCAGTCAGTCCTCAGCTTCAAGGAGTTTATTTTCTAATGGGCAATACAATATATATATAAGTGAGAGAGGGCATAGGAGAGTAGATTGGCACCTCAAGAAGAAATAATGGCAGAGTGTTTGGTCATGCATCACAATTCCAAAATGGGAAGCAGGGGAATAAAGGGTAGTCCTGAAGGAGCAAGGTGGCTGGACAGACTAGGAGATAAGGTGGGAAAGTGGACAGTGAAGTAAAGCACAGAGCATGGGCCTTCCTGAAATAGTAGGTGTGAAAGATGTTAGGGACAGAGATGCCAAGATCTGGCAACTAAGCAGAGATGTGGGGCGAATTAAAGGAAGGAGCTGAGGCTGACTCCAAGGCCATGAACAAGGGTGAATATAAGGATTGTAGTATCCTTGAAAAAACAGAGAAATTGAAAAGGTTAGGTTTTGTAGGGGAAAAGATAAATTCTGTTTTTGACATGCTGAATTTGGGATGTCCACAAAAAACCCACTGCTTGTGGCAGAATAAACCAATTTTAATCAAACTTCAAGAGTGTCTCAAACAAAGGCTATCAAGAATTGGCACTAAGTTAGCTAGTTTAGAGAATCATTTTTCACCAGATCCTTTGCTGATGGCTCATGACTTTGCCAGGCAATATAATAAATTATGTTTGTGTTTATTATTTTTTGTGCTAGTGTAGGAATGGTTAAACAAACCATTAGACTACGAATGCAAGTGTCAAATGGCAATAGTAGTATGCTAATTTCATATACATTGTATTGACCTCTAATATACATTCCAATACTTTGATGTGTAATTTTAATTAAAGAAGTAATGAGAAACATCTAGAACAAAGGACATTACAGAAGATGTCCTGGAAAAGATTAACTCAAAGTAAGAACGGGAAAAGTATTTTCCAAAGACCAAGACAGAGGTATGGGTGGGATAAGGTTGATTCTAAGGCATAAACTCTAAGGATGGCTTTGTTTTTCTTTGTTTCTCCATTTGAAGGATTCTGAATGAGAAAATTCCAGAAGCAGAAATTAAATCTGACAAGAGCAAGACTTCAAACCTTACCTTCTACTCTTTTAAGTAGAGATACTGACCCTATTGTCATTTAAATGGTATTCATGAAGACTGTTTTTAGCAACAGTAAAAAAAAAATTTTTAACTTCCTCTGGGGCACAAACAACTGCTAGAGAGATATATGATGTGCCATGCTAAGGCTTCACCACATTCCAGATGCAAGATGGACACTTTTCTTTCAGTATTATTCTCAGTGATGAAGGCTTATTAAGATGGAAAGTCTAAAATAACTAATAAAAATCTGATAGCCAACCTGTGAGTGAAACTTATAAAAATATATAATACTAGGATCCATTCCCCAATAGATAAATGGTCACAAGACTAGAAATTTCATTCTGAAGAAATGGAAAAGGTCCACCACCATATGAATTTATCTGAATCAGAAATAAGTTAAGTGCAAACTGAAACAACTCTGAGGTCTAATCTCATAAACCAACAAGTCTGAATGGCCAGTATTGGAGGGGTTGTGAAAAGACAAGTATTTTAAAACATTAGTAGAACAGTGAAGTAGTCTAGCCATTGTGGAGAACATTTTGGAAATATATGTAACTAGCATCCTAAAGTCCACTGGTATTGTATTCTCTGCTAATTGGCAGAGATCAGTGCCCCACATCTGTGTGAAGAGCAGGGCAGAGTTGGGGAAAGGAGGAGAGAAAAAGAGATTTAGTCTCTTGACCTTCTTGGGGTCTCTTGAATTTCTCCAGGTTCTGTAGTCTCTTGGTGCTTCTGGTTTACAGTTTTAAGAGAAAAAAATGAACAAGGCCAGCCCTCACTTCAGATTGCTAAAACAAGAAAAAACTCAGGAAGAAGCTGACAGTCTTCATCATGTACTTATCCTCAGACACTTCAGGGAATTTCCCCTCTGAATGAGTGCTTGACTTTCTCTCCTGATTGATCTGAGTTATCTTGCTCCCTGTGGGTGAGTTCTTTTATTATATTGTTGGGTATATATTCTCATATGTATGCTTCCTCTGACTTGTTTTGCTGCTGATTTGGATAAATGGAGTTTCTTTGCGGTTTGCTGGTTATATATGTTCACTGTGGAACTTATATTTGGTAGGAAGGAAATCAAGCCTTGGATATAAAACTTAGGGTCCTTCTTTCTCCATTAGTGAATAGCAAACAAAAGTTTAGCCTAAACCTTAAAAATCACATCTAATTAGTCTAGGGACTAATAATATTTAAGGGAACAGATAAAGATAATTCTAGCCCAGCATTCTTCTCTCTCTGAGGAAACTTGCAGTTCTCTTGATAGGAAAAAAAAAATTCTCCTTTGGAGAAGAGTACAGGGAGAAAAGGCTCTTCTGCACCCCTTCAAACAATACAACAGTACATCTCAGCTATAGATGGGCAAGTCTTTGCTACATATATATAAGAAAAAGCATTTACCCTTTGACCCAGTAATACCACTCTTAAGCATTGCTCCAAGAAAAGCAATGGCAGAAAGAAAATACGTAACAAAATTTTCCCAGCAGTACTCTTTGTTGTAGCAAAAACTGAAAACAAAGTGGATATCCATGCTTAGAGGATGGCTAAACAACTTGGAATGTTTTATATATGAATGAAATGGTAAATTATTTTGCTCTAACAAATGAATACAAGACATTCAGAGAAATTCTGGAAGGCTTACGTGCACAGATGTAGATTAAAATAAATAGAACCAAGAGTATGTGGTTATGGCATAGAAGAAAGAGCGCTAGTTCTAAAGTCAGAAGATCTGGGTTCAAATCCCATCTCAGCACTTAACTGTGTAACCCTGAACAAGTTGCTTAACCTCCCTGGGCCTCAGTTTCCTCACTTGTAAAACACGGAGTCTGGCTTCTCAGGTCCCTTTCAACTCTAGATATATGATCTACTCCAAATCCCATGCTCTGTCTTTCCCATGTACTGAACTATATCCTAATAATTACCACAATAAGACAAAGGGAAACATCTGTAAAAGAAATCTGAACCTAAAAGATAAATAACTTTGACTCAAAGAATGTTGAAACATACCTTTTTTCCTGTCATTAGAGAAATGGTGGACCACAGGTACAAAATGAGGCACCTACTGTCCAACATGATCAATGTGGTACAGTTTGTTCTGCAAAACTCTACTTTTTTTGTTATTGTTATAAAGAAGGGTATTTGGCAGGGGAGGAGAGAGAAAATATTGAAAAACCACAGCAATTCTAAAAACAAATGCCAGTTTTAAAAAAAGACTGGAATTCTTCCAGCTTATTGGCAAAGTATTAAGATTTTTCCAGTTTTAGGCATTTGACTCAATGCAAAATAATGTGTTATGGGTTGCTGATAAGCACACAGAACTTCCCCCCAAATGCTGGCAAAACTATTTGGGTTATCGTAGTTATCTAGATTCTCTCTATCAATGTAATTTGAATAATTATATAGTACAGTGTTCATGTAATATGTATAGGAGGAAATTACTTTGCACTGAAGATTTTAACAGTCTAATTCAGATAGAAATGATCTGGGTATCTGTTAAGAGGCAGTTATGCTACAGCAGAGAGCCGTGCTCGTAAACATCTGATTTTAAGTCCCAGCTCCACCATTCATTAGTTGTCGGAACTTCAGCATTCATTTAACCTCTCAGAACCTCACATTTCCCTTCTGGACAGTGTGGATAAGAATATCTGTACCCACCCCACAGGACTATTGTGAAGATCAAATGAGGAAATGCACATAAAACATTTTGTAAACGTTAAATATTAGCTATTTTATTTTTATTATTGATCCAACTAACATGTCCTCTGTTCTTCAAAGAATCTTCAAAATTAATAATAATTAGTTGGAAAAATATAAAAAAGTAGGCCATTACATAGAAATAAAGGTTGAATTCACAATAATCTTACTTTACTATAACCTCTCTCATTGAACTGTGATCTATTTATATTTTTTTGCCTTTTAATGTATGCTCCATACTTAGAGTATTTGGTACTTAATAGGTACTTAAGTAAATTCTTGCTAATCTGATTTAATTTACAAGCTTGCAAATCTAGAAGCTTTATTTTTATATTTGCCAGAAGCTTAAAAGGAGTCTGACTACAATTGTATTATAGGACACATAGCACAACTGATTTAGAGCTGGAAAGCATCTTACAGGCTATTTAGTCCAACTCCCTCATTTTGCAGATGAGGGAATGCAGAGCCAGAAGTGAAGCGCATAATTAAAGATGCTAAACCAACGCACATTCCCATGAACTCACCTAAACATCGATAAGGAATGACAATGTGAGGGTAACTCTTGCACTGCTTCCGGCCCCTCTTACACCAGTTCTGAATTGTCACCGGCTGGTTGGCTTCCACAACGTTGGTAATCTGTAACTCCGGATAGACCTGGTATAAAATACACACGAAGGTTATTTTAAAAGCTTCCAATCTCATTCTGTGGTGAGAAATGTAACAAAGTTTGTATATGGAATTTCACACATCAGCGCCACTCTGATTACTTCAATCATTTCATAGTTAAGGATCTAAACTCTAAATTGATTCAAATGTAAAATGAAAATGGCTACACTGACCCAAAAGACAAAGGAGAAGAAGGTGATCAGTGATGCCCTAAAGTGCAGAATAAAAAGCCTAAGCTTAAAGTTGAGGTTAATTGTGATAATCCATTGAAAATTTTATCACGTTATCTACTGTTTACAAAGGAACTCCATAGCACTGTTCTGTGGGGGAATAGAAAACTCCCTATCTTGGAGGAACTTACAAGTTTTATTGTTGTATTCTCTTGTTTATTAATGATTTCTATTTCTGTTCTTTATATAAAGAAAAATTAAACAACATTCTGAAGACAGTTTTGCATAGTGCCTATAATAGTGGTTCTATGGTAGCAAGAATGGGGAGATACAAGAGATGTTGGGGAGGCAGGTACAGTTAAGATTTGGCAAATGAATGGATAAGTGGTATAAAGTAGAGTGAGAAGCTAAGGACAATGCCAAGGTTGGTAACCTGGGAGAATAAATGAGCTTTAAAAGCTTATTCTGGGGCAGCTAGGTGGCGCAGTGAATAGAGCACTAGCCCTGGAGTCAGAAGGACCTGAGTTCAAATCGGACCTCAGACTCTTAACACACTTACTACTTGTGTAACCTTGGGCAAGTCACTTAACCCCAATTGCCCTGCCTTCCTCCCTCAAAAAAAAACAAAAAGGCTTATTCTACCAATTAGAGAATTGGGAAGGTTCAGAAGAGAGCTGTGTTTGAGGGCAAGAATAATGAATTCTGTTCATTTTGAGTTACGTATGTCTAGGACAGCAATGGGGAATACTCAGACTTAGGGAGGGTAATATATCTAACGAATTAGAAAAGGTAACCAACCAATAAGGAGCAGGTCAATAGGTAGGAGGGAAACCAAGAGAAAACGGCGTCATGAAAAGCCAGAGAACAAGAATACAGAGGATAGGCTGGGGTAGGGGGTCAACAGAGTCAAACGCTGTAGGGAGGTCAAGAATGCTGAGAATTTTTTAAAAGTCACCAGCTAGAAATAAGGAAAAGTGTTAGCACAGAGCCTACAGAAGCCAGAGATGCTTAGTGGAAAAGCTCTAAAAATGAAACAGAAGGAACAGGGGTAGAAACTTGGCATAGACCAATATCTTACACTGTATACCAAAATAAAGTCTAAATGGGTTCACGATCTATAGATAAAGGCTGATACTGTAAGTAATCTGGGAGAGCATGGAATAGTTTACCCATCAGATTTATGGAAAAGGAAAGAATTTATGACCAAACAAGAGACAGAGAGCATTATTAAATGCAAAATGGGTAATTTTGATTACATTAAATTGAAAAGTTTTTGTACAGGGGCGGCTAGGGGCACAGTAAATAGAGCACTGGCCCTGTAGTCAGGAGGACCTGAGTTCAGAGCCAGCCTCAGACACTTAGACACTTAACACTTTCTAGCCGTGTGACCTTGGGCAAGTCACTTAACCCCAATTGCCCTGCAAAAAGAAAAAAAAAGAAAAAGCTTGAATTATTAAAAAAAAAAAAGAAAGAAAAGTTTTTGTACAAACAAAGCCAATGTAACCAAGATTAGGAGGAAAGTAGAAAATCGGGAAAGAATTTTTAGAACCGGTGTCTCTGATGAAGGTCTCATTTCTAACATATACAGAAAACTGAGTCAAATTTATAAGAATGCAAGTCATTCCCCAATTGATAAATGGTCAAAGGATATGAACAGGCAATTTTCAGAGGAAGAAATTAAAGATATATATAATTACATGAAAAAATGCTCTAAACACTATTGATTAGAGAAATGCAAATCAAAACAACTCTGAGGTGACACATTTCACTGGTCAGATTGGCTAACATGACAAAACAGGAAAATGACAAATGCTGGAAAAGATGTGGGAAAATTGGAACAATAATGCATTGTTAGTGGAGTTATAAACTAATCCAACAATTCTGGAGAGCAATTTGGAACTATGCCCAAAGAGCTATAAAACTGTGCATACCCTTTGACCCAGCAATACCACTTCTAAAGCTGTATCCCAAAGAGATCATTCAGGTGGGAAAAGGATCTATATATACAAAAATATTTATAGGAGCTCTTTTTGTGGTGGCAAAGAATTCGAAATCAAGGAGATGGATGCCCATTAATTGGGAATGGCTAAACAAGTTGTGGTACATGAATGTAATGGAATACTTTTGTGCTATAAAAAATGAGGAGCAGATGGACTTCATAATAACCTGGAGAGACTTCTATAAATTGATGCTGAGTGAGAGGAGCAGAATCAGGAGAACATTATGCACAATTACAGAAACATCATATCTGTGATGACTCACTTTGATAGACTGGGCTCATCTCAGTAATGCAAGCTTATAAGACACAACTCCAAAGGACTCATGATGAAAAAAGCTATCAACATCCAGAGAAAGATTTACAGAGTCTGAATGCCGATTAAACCAAACTACTTGCTCACTTTCTTTTTTGTTTTGTTCCTTCTTCTTCATTGTTCATTCCATTGGTTATAATCCTTCTTTACAACTTGACTAACGTTTAATGTGAAGCTATTTATAGAACCTATATCGGATTACATGCTGCCATGGGGGAGAGGAGGGAGAACAGAGAGGGGGAGAAAATTTGGAACTCAAAAGTTTGTGGAACTGAATGTTGTAAACTAAAAATAAATTAATAAATTAAATTTTAAAAATATATAGCCTCTACGATTTTAATATGATCAAAGTCATATATTTAAAGCCAAGTGTTAGCACTGTTTCAATAAGCCAACCCACAAACATTTATTAAGCACCTACTATTCAAAAAGCACTATTCAAGAGGCAGGAGAAACGAAAACAAAAAACAAAATGAAACAATTCTTTAAATCAAGTTACTTACATTGTATTGGGAAAGGGACATGTAAAAAATTATACACAAAATATATACAAATAAATGTAAAGTGATTTATGGGTTGAGAGAGGGTACTAACAACAGCAGGGAGAAATGAAGAAATTAGTACATACGATAGTAAAACAAGTATATCTCTTCTCCCTACTATTATTTTATGTAGCTCTAGAAATGCCAGCTGTACATATAAGACAAGATAACAAAATTAATGATATAAACATTGGCAAGGGGGACTCATAATTATCCTGATGTGTGGATGAAAGGATGGTATACTTATAAAAAATCTAAAGCATCAGCAAAGATCCTAAGATGATAAATAACGTCAGTAAGGTAGCAAAATAAATCCATAAAAACATTTGACATTTCTAAGTAGGACTAATAAAAACCAATTTTAAAAAGTGAAATTCCATTCAAAGTAACTGATATGTAAGAAAATTTGAAACTCAAGGGATTGTGGAACTGAATCTTGTAAACTAAATGTAAACAAATAAATTAATTTAAAAAAACTGATATGTATAAAATATCTGGGAGTTAATCTATCACAACAACTGTAAGATTTATATAAATAAAATTATAAATCACTTTTTTTTTTTACACAAATAAAACAAAGTAAGGTTTGTACTGGTGATTTAATTGGCTTGGGTAATTCTTGAGATAATAAATGCATCTAGCATTTATATAACATGTTAATGTTTGCAAAGGGGGATACCTGTATCATTTCACTTGATCTCAATGTGATTTATGGTGTTAAGAGAAGTGTCCAGGGTTCTAAGAAGGTAAGTAACTAGTCTAAGGTCACAAAGCTACTTTGTGTCCAAGGCAAGATTTGGTCTCTGGGTCTTCTTGGCTCCACTGTCAGCTCTTCATCTACCACACTGAAGCCAGCTTCCTACACACTTCTGCTTTCTTTAGCCTCACAGCTTGGGTAAAGCAAATACCTGGGTTCAGGATTTCTAGAAAATTGGTACTCGGGCAAAGGATACCATCATGAGCTGAATTATCATGTGGCACATCAAGCAGACAGAAGCATATACACACTATATGGCAATACAAACGAAGGGTTTTTCTTCACATATGCAAGAAACTCATCTCAGCCTGAGGTCAGAGGACCTGGGCTGGGAGGAAACATACTCAAAACGAAGTTCAGGTAGGAAGATCATATACCTAAAAATGGCCATGGTGGAGAACAGGTAACTGGTGCTAGATGTACAAGGGGGCATTCATTCCTCATTGGACCTAGGTGCGGCGGAAAAGTTCTGAGGGTCCCTTATCAATACCAGGTCTGGGTGAAGCTCAGGCACAGGGAATTCTCTGTGGGGACCACAAACTGAAAGGATAATCTAACATTAACGAACAGCAAAAGGAGAAAGACTCAAGGCCCCTGTAGCAGATCAAGATTTCATCCAATCAAAGAGCCGCAAAACACGCACCTAACACAGTTATCAGTGAAAAAGTACCAACTGTTTTGCCTGTATACTTCTATGATCATTACGACTTTAGGGCATTAGGCCAAGTGATGCTGTATTGGAATGTTATCATAAATATAATAGCAATCAGTATAAAGTTTACAATGATCACAACTACACTGCTTCTATACAGAAAGAAAGGGAGAATTAAATACCTGAAACTGTATACTGACATACTGCTCGAGGTTGGGTCTTAACAGTATAATAAAAATGATAATACTACCCTAATTTACTCAGTGCCACAGCAATCAAACTTGCAAGGTATTATTTCACAGCACTATAAAATAAAGTCACAAAAGGTCCAGAATCTCAAGTTTTGAGTAAAAAGTAGGATTTAATGAGTTATTACCGGACCTATAATTATACTAAAAAGCAATAATCACCAAAACTACTTGTACTGGGATAGAACAGAATATAGCAAAATGTGGAAGAAATGAATTTAACCCAATAAACCTAAGAATACAAAATACCTGAAAAAGAATCTCCTGTTTGATAAGAACTGTTAAGAAAACTGGAAAGTAATTTGGCAAAAATTAGGCTTAAGGCATTTTTGTCCACCATATATACCTACAATACATTCAAAAGGGCTACAAAATCATAAAAGGTAACATACTGAAAAACAACTAGAAGAGAACGATATCAGGTATCTTTTAGGACTACAGGGGCAAAACTCTTAATTAAAAGAGGGATAGACAGAAGAAATGTTAAAAAAAATGAAGTACACTATGTAAAATATAAAATACTTTATATGAACAAAATCAAAGAAGAGAGAATTAAAAGAGAAATGACAGATTAGGAAAACACATTTTCATCACATGTTACCTGTAAAAATTTGCTATCCAAAATATGAGATTGACAAGCAGATAAAAACAAATAAATGGTCAGTGATTACAATTTTCAAAAGAATTACAAGCCATATATAGCCACATAAAATTTATCTCAGATTAATTAAAACAACTTCAAGTTTCTACCTCACACCTGCAAACTGGCAAAGATGGGAAACAATGCCAGAGGAAATGCAGAAAGACAGAGCCATCTGTATAATTACTTTAGCTCCTCACACATAACACTCCATCTCCCATCTCCATACTCTTGCACTGGCCTTCTCACATGCTTGGAATGCATTCTCCCTCTTTACTCTGTGCCTCAGACAGACACCCCACTCCCCCCCATTCCTTTAAGGCACAACCCAAAACCACTGTCTGCATAAAGTCCTTCTCAATTCCCCACCTGTTAGCATCCTTTCTTCCAAACTACCCTGAATTTAACAAATAAGTCTATCTGTATATATGTCAGATATATATGTATATACACATGTTTGTCAAGCATACATATAATATAGGCACATAAATATCTGAATTTCTTAATTTTGCATTTAGGCTATATTTATATGTGTACTTGCTTGCTCCCCCATTAGAAGGGAAACTGCTTTTTAATTGGAACTGTTTAATCCTTGGTACTCCTACCCGAAGAAGCAAGCATAATGTCTGGCATGACTACCACAGTGCCTGTACATAGGCTCTACATCAGTGGTTCTCAACCTTCCTAATGCTGCGACCCTTTAATACAGTTCCTCATGTTGTAGTGACCCCCAACCATAAAATTCTTTTTGTTGTTACTTCATAACTGTAATTTTTCTACTGTTATGAATCATAATGTAAATATCTGATATGCAGAATGTATTTTCATTGTTACAAATTGAACATAACCCACAGGTTGAGAACCGCTGTCTTAAAAGAACAAATATACAAAATGAATAGATATATACATATACTAGAGGATATGACATTCACAGGTAAAACTGCTCTCTACTTAGAACACATCATCAAGTACAGATCAATTCATATAAAATGTGGCACCATCCAGGCAGACCATTTAGGACTGCCATGTTTCTGCAAACCCAATTTCATCGCTCCTTAACAGAACAAAGTATGGCTTTCAAGAAAAAGAAGGAGGCATACCCAAACACTTTATTATTACCTAATATACATGGATGACACAAAAGTATACAGTTCCTCTGAAAAACATAGCAATCTACTTTATTTCATCGAAACTTTCTCTAACGATTTAAAAATGTAATAAGTATGAAATTTTTTTCACCAAGGAAGAGTAAAAAGTTAAGGTTTTGAGAATGAATCCAGAGGTCACTGAACCAAGGATGAAGGCAATACTTATACATACATTATTATGTACGTAAGATAAGATAAGAAAGATAAATAAAGCCTGAAGTTATCAAGGCGAAAGCTGGGGTTGTGACTATAAAGTGATTGAATAGCACCTTGAAAACAAATTTCGTGGAGGAACACAGAAAAGTAATGAATACCCACGCAATATCCTTCTTAACATACGCTTTTGATATAGTAAAATGGACAACTGAGAGATATACCAAAATTAACTGGTAAAATGTTAATGGATTTATCCTACATACACTTTCAGTGGATATACAGAAAATAAGATGATACCCCAATATTTATCCAATTAGAAAAAAAATTACTCACTTTTTCAAGTGCATAGAACATTAAATATAAAAGAATATTTGGATAAATGTTTCTATCTAAACTCCATCAAAACATCTAAGCTCCATCAAAAAAAGAAGAAAAGAACAAACAAAAACAGTAATATCATATATACTTTTTTGATTAGAAGTGCTTATTCTCTAGTCCTCTTCATTTTTCTTATCTTGGGGGAAAATTTAAGCTAAAAATTAAAGATCTAGTTGATAATTATAATTCTTGAAATATTCATAAACTTCACAGAAATAGCTAAAATAAAATAAGCAATTTAATAAAAGAGAATCTGATGGTGTCTATTAATGTCTTAATCTATCATTCAATATTTAATTTGGATTTTTACAGCCTTTCCAAACATATTGAGAATTAAAGCAAAGTTACACAATGTTACACAAGAAATTTTTCATCATTTTAACACTAAAAATGTCTTTTTTCTAAAATTAAATTCCTTAAACCAAAGATCATCAAATTAGCACAATCTTAACTGACAAATTACAGCAGAAGTACAGTAAGAGGTACCCTTCACACGGCAGAGAGCCACTGTAGCTGCAGGGAGCTTCCATTAGCTTCTGAAAAAATTTTTAAGAAAAAAATCTTAAAAATAATGTAGTCTAATTTTCATCTTTCTCAAAGATGAAATCAACTTATTTCAATGTAATAGCTCAAAATATTCAAAAATGAAAACAAAGTTGGGGCAGCTAGGTGGCGCAGTGAATAGAGCACTGGCCCTGGAGTCAGGAAGACCTGAGTTCAAATCCAACCTCAGACACTTAACATACACCAAAAAAAAAACCAGCCGCGTGACCCTGGGCAAGTCACTTAACCCCAACTGCCCTGCCTTCTCTCCAAAAAAAAAAAAAAAACAAAAAACCAAAGTTAAGAAATAATACTTTATTTTAAAATGGTCTATTCTGTGGTATTTTACAGAATATGAAAACTGAGTAAAAAGGAAAGGAAGTTATTGAAGAAAAGGTGAAAATAAGAGTCTATAAATAATGTTATTGTACACTAAGAAATGACAAACATAAGGAATTCAGAGAAACAAGGAAATATTTTTATGAACCAAAGCAGAGCAAAATAAGCAAAATCAAATGAATGATATAAACAAAGTCTAGGTAACTGAAGACAAAATGACAACATGACAGAACAGTTAATGGGGAAGGAGGGAAGAAGCCCCTGGAGGGCATCTATCAGGTGTCAGGCGCTGTGCTAAGTGCTTTACAAACACTTCATTTAATCTTCACTCCAACCCTGTGAGGCATGTGCTGCTGTTATCCCCATGTTAACTAATTACAGAAAATAAGGCAAAGAGAAGTTAAATCACTCCCCCAGGGTCGCACAGCTATTGAGTGTCTGGGGCTATATCTGAACACAGGTCTTCCTGACTCCAGGCGCAGTTTTATCCCAGGGTGCTACCTGGAGTATTGACACATTTTTATTTATTTTATTAACACATTTTTGTTTTTACTTCACCTTCATTTCTGGATACATCCTTCCCCAGGTCTAACCCAACTAACTCTCCTAAATAGTAAAGTGCTGTTACGGCCTTTTTGTGCGCACCATGCACCTCTACAAAGCCCTCTGGCTGACTCTCAACTTTAATTCTTCTGACATGTGGTATTCTGTGGCTCACAGCCATCAATGGGAGAATAGTGTTAAAAAAGATGGGCTTGAGAATTCATGGGAAGCTGGTAGCATGTTAGAAACTAAAGGGGCCTACATTCCTAACAAGATCCCTAGGATAAACACTCTAAAAATATACTCAGTTCATAACTGCATATGAGATTGCCAAAATCTAATGGCAGCCCTTAGTAGCAACTAACCTAGGTAGGTAGAAGGCAAAACCCGAAAGCATCTAAATCTTATGATAGAAGACAAGGTCAGACAAGCCACAGGTACCACAACGGATATAAATATGCCCAGTGCTAGGCATCCTGTGCCCTAACCACTCCAGGAAACAGGTCTAACCCAACCCAATATTGGGCAATGGAAGACTGTGCTCCATGCTTTGCAAAAAAACAAGCCAGTGACCACAGGGCAATCAAGCCTGTGGATAGGAGATAGAGCCAGACAACTACCCACTATAAAGCTGAGAGAGCCCAGGACAGGGCCTGACCCAAACTTACAAAAAAGACGGAATCAAACTGGCACCAAAACAGGGACCTCTTCTTTCAGGATCCACTCCTGGCCCAGAGCCCTGGATGCCTAGATTAAAATACAGTAGGAGACACAGCAAGCCCAGCCTGCCCAGGCAGGTCACAGCAAAGACAGCAGGAGAAGGGACTGGGGCAGAATCTGGCAAGCGAAACACCTGGGGTATTGCAAGAGGTTTGCTATCAATGTACTATCAATCACAAACCCTGCTCACAGCAGGGATTCAGGACTTTGCAAGGAGCCAACACCAAAATCTAAGCTGGGCCAACAGGAGACTTAGCTAAAACCCACAAATTCCTGCAGAAGGAATCATCTAGAGGAATCCGGACTGAGCACCACTGGCTGTCCATACCATCCAAGCACACAGAGAGTCTGACACAAGAGAGAAGAGACAATACCAATGCAGACACCCTTGTGAAAGACAAGAGTAAACAGAAAGGAGGCGGGAAGGCAATAAGCACTGATACGTGCAACTACCGTGTGCCAGGCACGGGGCGAAGTCCTTTTTACAAACCCAATGAGGGAATATTTTGTACTGGGAGAAACCCAAGAAGAAAAGAACCCCCACAAGTCTCAGTTGAGCCTCAGAGGAAATGATGTCCTAGCTAGAGGAAGTGAAATGAAACACAAGATACAAAATATATTACTAAAGGAAATTATAACTAGCATGGAAGACAAAAAGAATTAATAGCTTAGGCTGGACGGTGACAAAATTAGAACCAGCCACGCATACTCTATGGGACAATAAAAAACATTAAAATCAAAAGACTGGAAAAACAAAATAAAAAACAATATAGAAAAAGGAATAAATATATATTTACTATCAGAAACAACCAACCTGAAAAACAAATCAAGGGGAAACAATCAGATTATCTGAAACTCCTAAGAAAAAATACGGAGATGGGAGTCTGGTCTGGATAACGTATTTCAAGAGATTATACAAGTACCTAAATCTATTAGAAATAGATGGCAAAGTGGAATCATATGGGAAGAAACTCCTCCCAAAAGACACTTGACCAGATGGAGGGCCTTTACAATGATAAACTGTTAATGATTTTTTTCAGTCAACTAGTATTCATTAAGGGCTGAGAAGATGTGTTTCTCAGAACTCTAATGTCTTCAAGGATTATAGAGAAAATTAAACAAGAATGATGGAGGATCTAGAGAAAGTCATATTATGTTGTGAAGATGCTAAAAGAAAAAAGTAAAGGAGAAGAAAATACTGGTGAAAAAAAGAGAAGGAATTAATTAACTAATTAATAGGGCTATTTGTAATCAAGCTGAAAAAATGGGAAAAAGGGCATCTAATCATCTTCACTGTCTTTTGAACTACACAAAAGAAGGCTGAACACACACAGGAAGAGCTTAATGTAGAAATGCATCATATGCAATATGGAAATAAGGGAAGAAAATAAGAGATAGGTGGGGGGGGGGACAGAATAAGCAAGGGAATAAAGCAAAATAAACTCCAATCTCAAAAGGTGGATCAAAAAGGAAAAGGGAAAGAGTTAAAACTACCATCAGGAGCAAGGCAAGGGGTGGGGGTGGGAGGGAAATGGAACAAAGGGATCACATCAATTATAGATCATTTGCCTTTAAGCAAACTCCTACTCTTTCATTACTTTCTTCTTTGTAAAGTGGGAGGAGGAACAAGGAAAAAGGACAAAACAGAAGCAAACAGTGAACTAGAATTTATTGAGCATGTGCCGGACACAGTGTAAAGTGCTGGGAATATAAAGAAAGGCAAAAAAAGAGCTCCTGTTCTCTAGGAGAAGGAATCATCTACAGAAATCCGGAACTAAGCAACGTCGGTCCATACCATCCAAGCACACAAAGAGTCTGACACAAGAGAGAGGAGACAATACCAATCTAGACACTCTTGCTAAAGACAAGAGTAAACAGAAAGGAGGCGGGAAGGCAATAAGCACTGATATGTGCAACTACTATGTGCCAGGCACAGGGCTAAGTCTGATGGGGAGACAACATGTGAACAAATGCATACAAACAAGATCTATACAGGATAGCATCAGAGGAAAGGTATGAAGATGACGGAGTACTGCACAAGGCTTTTTTTTCTCCCTCAAAAGGCAGGACTTTAGCTGAGGCTTAAACAAAGTCAGGAAAGCTAGGAGACTGAGATAAGGGGACAGCTGGTGAAAATGTCTGGAGTCAGGAGATAGAGCATTTTATCCGAGGAACAGCAAGGAGGGTCAGTGTCATTGGATCATAAAATACATCAGAGGAGAGGAGTAAGGTGTAAGAAGGCTGTTAAGGTAGAAGAGGTCAGGTTATGAAAGGCTTTAAATGCTAAACAGAGAATTTCATATTCTAGCCTGGAAGTGATAGGGAGCCAGCAAAATTTATCGAGAAGGGGAGTGGAGGTAACATGGTTAAATCTATGTTTTAAAAAAATCAATTTGACAGCTAAGTGGAGGATGGGTTGGAGTGGGGAGAGACTTGTGGCAGAAAAACCAATCATCTCTATTGAACTGTAGGCATGAGGAAACGAGGGCATGTACTAGAGTGATGGCAATTATCAGAGGTGAGAAAAGGACATATATGAAAGATGTTACCAAGGCAGGATTGGTAGGAATTAAGAACCAACTGGAAATGGAACAGGATGTACATGAAAGTGAGAAGTAAAAAATGACATCTATGTTTCTAGAGAATGAATGACTGGAAGGATGGTTGTACCCTCTACAGTACAATGAAAGCAAGGAAGAGAGATAGGTTTGGGGGAAAAAGAGAATGGGTTCAGTTTTGGACCTGTGGAATTTAAGATGTCTATAAGAGATCCAGCTTGAGCTATATGGGAGAAGTAAGGTTTTTGCACCTAAGCCAGAAAGAAACAAAGCAGAAAATGAAAATATCCAAGGAAAAAAAAAACCAAGTCCCTAATGAAGATTAAATAAATATTTAAATAATTTCTAATTTAGAAATATATAATTTATAAACAAACAGCAAAAACAAAATATTAGATTACACATAATAGACAGGTTGGATTTATATCAGGAACGCAACATAAAGAAAACTATAAACATTATAGGCCATACTAATAACAAAACGAACAAAAAACACATAATTATTTCAATACTTAAAAAGCTTTTTGACAAAAACCAATACCCATTTCTGTTTTAAAAAAGAATGAAAGAAAAAAGCATAGGAATGAATGAAACCTCTCTAAAACCAAGAATAATTATTATATAGAATGGAGTGCTTCACAGCAAGAGCAGGGGTAAAGCAGGGATGTTCATTATCTGCTATTATCAGCACTATTATTTGATAAAATTCTAGAAATGCCAGCTATAGCAAGAGAAGAAATAAACACAGGTGAAGAGAAAAGAAAATTATCACTTTTTGCAATGTTCTACTCAAAGTAACTTCACAATGTAGCTGAGACTCTATCGACACAGATACAAGAACTCAATGAATACAGCTACAAAACTCTCATTACACAGACAGACCTAAGTAAGTGGAGAGAGATTAATGCTCAAGAGTAAGTAGTTAAGTAAAATAATAAAAATGACAATATAACCTAAAACAATTTACTTACCCAGTGGTCATCATAACCAAACTATTATGTGGGGAGAAAAGACACTGAAATTCATCTGAAGGAACAAAATTCAAGAAACTCAAAAAGGAACCACAAAAAATGTGAAAAGGAAATGGTTCTATAAGCGTCATCTCTCAACCTGCACAACACAGATTTTTAAAAAGAGGCTAAAAAACAGAACTGGTTAAATGTATAACATATAGAAACAAAAGACACTTAGCTTTGGATAAACAACGAGGCCCTACTTCCTACGGTAAATAAAAAACAACCCAGAAGGGGAAAAGCAAAAAACAAAAACATTACAAGAAAACATTCTAGCTCTACAAGCAAAACGTATGTCAAAGACAGACTGAGCAAAGAGGGCCTAAGGATCCTGTTTCCCAGGACACGACACGACAAAAAAGCTTTAGCACTGTAACGGAAGAAGCAGCAGAAGAGGCCTCCCCGGAACATCTGAACACAGAAAATGAAATTCCAATGAAAATCAGAACTGCCTCCAGGAAAAAAAAAGCCGCAAATCCCAAGACATGCAGCGGTTACATTTAACAATGCAATTCAGAAACAAATTCTGCAAGCCACTAAGAGAAAGCCATAAAGGAAGGCACATTCAAATGACACAAGTCTACCCTGCACTTCCCAGGAAAAGGAGGGAACGGAATGATGTATTCCGAAGAGCGCCGGAGCTCTGGATGCAGCCCGGGCTGATCTGTCCTGCAAACTAACCACGGAGGGCGGCGGATGGACATTCAGTAATGAAGAAGAGTTGGAAACATTTAGAAAGAAAACAAGAACCAAGGAGATTATCTGCTTCTCAAACACCCCAAATAAAAAAACGCAGAAGGAGCAAATAAAACCCGACAACAACCACAACAACAGAGACTTCTTTCAAAACACAGGCAAGGAGACGAGAGCGAAGGCAGAAGTCTGGCAGAGGTGACGTGAAGAGCCAGACGGGCATCCTGGGCCGACCCTGGTGACATCCTGCTTATCGGCCAATGCCTCCTTTGCGGGACATCACAACAGGGACGAAGGCAGGGAAAGGGAGAGAGGGCAGCAGGAGCACGGGGAGGAGAGAGTCATGTGCTAGGGCTAAAGCAAGGGCTGTCCATGAGGGGAAAGTGATCTCTGTGGGCTTGGAAAGAGAAAAGTCAACAGGAGACTGGGTGAGGAACAAGGGAAAGAACGTAAAGGGGGGAAGGAAGAAGGTCTTACTCTGGAGGTGGGAGGAGATTCCACTGATGATTGCTCCTGTGGGTGAGGGGAGATAGATACACCTTACACCGAATGAGGCCTTGGGGATTTGGTACCTGAAAAGTCCACCTGTCCTAAGAGGAAGGAGTTGGAACCCCTGCGGACAATTGGCACCTGGAGGAGTGGGAAAGCTCATACACAGAAAGGAAATCTCCAGGTTAATATAGGAAAAAAAAAAGTCAACAAGAGAGAATATATATCAGTGGGCAATGGAGCATGGGAGTGTGGAAGTGTCACCACAGGGCAATGGCCTGACATTTGTAATAATTATAACTGTTTTTAGAGTAAGGCACAATGCAAAAGGCTAATAATCCATAGGGTAAGTCCTATAAGGTAGTGGCAGAAAGTGCCTAGAGGTCAGAGCCTGGAATGGATTTAAAATGGATACCTCGGAAGCTTTGATTGTAAGAGAGACAAAAGAGAGAGAACAGATGATTATAGGCGTCATGAATCAGAGGTCTAGAGTAAAGAGAAAGAGAAGACAGAAAACGAAGAGAATGAGAGAAATCCTTTTCAGAAAGGTGCACCAAAAAAAAAAATCTCCAAAATTAAAAAAACTAAAGAACAGGACTAGCTGAAGTCAGAGAGACAGAGAGAGAGGAAGAGAGGGAAAAAGTATAAAGCAGTAAAAGTGGGAGAAGAAAAGGAACTAAAACAAAACCCTAAAGGGAAATGGGTAGAAACATGATGAAGGGATCAGATGTGAGAAGACAGCCAGCAGAAACAGAACCACATTAAAAAAAAGATTAAAGTAACTGAATGAATGTGATATTACGTGTACAGTTAGAAGAGGGGAAAAATCAAAACATGAAAAAAATTTACAATTTCAGAGACAGATGGAGGTAAATACAAACCTAACTTTGAAATATTAAATGTGAATGGCTAAAAAAAAGTCTAGTAAAATAAAAAGAGTGAAATATTGGACAAAAAAACAAACCTAACAATCTGCTGCTTATAAGTAACACAATCAAAACAAAGATATATACAAAGTAAAAGCAAGGAGATGGAAAAAGAAGGAACTGTCATCATGTTATCAGACAAAGCAAAGCCAAATGTTCAAAATTCAAAAAAGGATAAACAAGGAAACTATTATGCTGAAAGGAATAATACACAACAAACCAATATTTGTAATAAACTTATAAAAAACTTGGCAGCTAGGTGATGTAGTAGATAAGAGTGCTGGGCCTAAAGTCGAGAAGATTCATCTTCCTGAGTTCAAATATGGCCTCAGACACTTAGGAGTTATGTGACCCTGGGTACGTCACTTAATCCTGTTTGATTCAGTTCTTCATCTATAAAATGAGCTGGTGAAGAAATGGCAAAACACTCCAGTGTCTTTGTCAAGCACATCCAAAAGGGGTCGTGAAGTCAAACAAGAATGAAACAACTGAAGAACAAATAAATTCTTCAAATACCTTAGTATCCAAATTAATAAAGGAAACCTTATTTGAGATTCAAGAAGACATACACAGTAGTAACACAATAGTGACAGGAGACTTCAATGTTGAAAAATAAAAAGCTAAACAAATTTCTGAAGAAATTAGAGTTAGAGACTTGTGGAATCTTCTGAACATCCATATTTTTCTGTACCACATGAAACTTTCACACAAATTTACCATCTACTAGGGCACAGTGATATTGCAAATAAATGTAAGAAGTCAGAAATAGTTAATACATCCTTTACAGTTCATGAAGCAATAAGAATAGAATCTGGTTCAGGGACCACAAACAGAAGATGGAGACTCAAACAGAGATTTAACAATGAAATCTTAATTAATGAGTGGGTCAAAGAACAAATCAGAGAAACAATTAATAACTTTATAAAGAAAATTATAATGAAGAAATAAATATACCAAAATTACTGGGCTATAGGTAGTCCTTACCGGGAAACATATCCTTACAATCCTACATTAACAAAACAGAAAAGGGGAAGATTAATTATATGAATATGCATTTTAAAAAATAGAAAATCAACAAACCTAAAATAAGCTTATAAAAGAAGTATTAAAAACTAGAGTGGCAACAGACTAACTTGAAACAAAGTATACACAAATGATAAAAGTAAAAGCTGGTCCTTTGAAAAGACTAATAAAATGGATAAACCCTTAGCTTAATCTGATTAAAAAGAGAGCAGAAAATCAAATGAATAAAATAGCAAATGAATAAGGTGAAACCACAGCAAAACCAGAATAAAAAGATCTGATCATATGATGCATAGCTATATGCTAATAAAACTAAGATCATAAAAGGAATATAGGAATACCTTCAAAAATATAAAATACTCAACTTATCAGAAAACCAGATAAAGATCTTAAATACTACAATCTAAGAAAAATGTATCTGGCTTATAAAGAAAATATCAAAGAAAAAATTAAAAACTCCAGATCCTGATCCACTTAAAGGAAAATTCAATCAATTGTTTAAAGAACAGTTAGTATTCATACTTCACAAATAATTATTAAAAAATCGAGTAAAAACCCCACCAGAATCCTTTTTATAAGACAAATATAATCCTAACATCTAAGCCAGGGAAAGATAAAACACAAAAATAAAACTATAGACTAGTATCATTAATGAACACTGTCTTAATAAATTTAGCCAAAATCCTATCAAACAGATTATAGCAATTTATCCATCCATTATGACGCAGTGGGATTTATACCAAGGATGCAACATAATTAATCATGAAAATGAAGATATCCAGAACCATATGCTCATTTCAACATATGAAGAGTCTCTGACAAAGTACACTTTTATGCTAAAACAAAAACATTTACAAAATATACAGAGAGAAAATTTTTTTAATATCATAAAAAAGCTTCTATCTAAAAACAAAAGCAATAGACATATCATATGCAACAGGGACACATTACAACCTTTCCCGATAAATATGAGAATGAAGCAAGGATGCCCACTTTCTCCACTATTATTTGATATTGTTCTGGAAATGCTGGTAATACCAATAAGAGAAAGAAATTAAAGGACTAAAGATGGGTAAAGAAGAGATAAAACTATACTTGTTTGCTGATATAATAGTTTACTTGGAAAGCCTCAGGGAATTAGTAAAGATACTAATAGAGATATTTCAGCCAAGTTGCATGCCACAAAAAAAAAAATCCTCAAAAATCAACAACATTGGGGCAGCTAGGGGGCACAGTGAATAGAGCACTGGCCCTGGAGTCAGGAGGACCTGAGTTCAAATTTGGTCTCAGACACTTAATACTTACTAGCTGTGTGATCTTGGGCAAGTCACTTAACCCCAAGTGCCCTGCCTTCCCCCCTCCAAAAAGAAAAAAAAAATCAATAACATTTCTACAGAATAATATCAAAATACAACAATAATGGAAAGGGAAATCCCATTTCAAATAATGACAAAATTCATAAAATATCTGGGAATCAACCTCTCAAAGCACACAAAAGACTTGTAAAGATTCAATTATGGAGCACTCCTTAAAGAAATAAAGAGCAAGCGAAATAACTGGAGGAATGTTCAGTGTTCATGGTTAGGCTTTGCTAATATAATAAAAATATTATAAACAATATTACCAAAAGTAATTTATACTTTTAATGCTATACCACTCAAATTATGAAAGAGAATACTTTACAGAGCTCAATAAAATAATAAAATTCATTAAAAAAAAAGATCTGGAATATCAAGGGGGATGATGAAAAGAAGTAAAGGTGAAGAGTGAAGTACTTCCTGACTTAAAATTATTTTATTAAGCAGCAATCATCACAATCATCTGGTACTGGTTAAAGAGAGAAAGATAGGTCACTGGAATGGATTTGAGAAGGAAGATTCAGAAACAATAAAACTCAATAACCTACTTTATGATAAAGTGAAAAACAAAAGTTACCCAGAGAAAAACTCCATACTTGATAAAAACTGCTGGGAAAACTGGAAAGCAGTCTGGTATCACATCCCATAATACATTCTAAATGTACACGCGACCTTCCCATTAAAGATCATATACTATTTAGAGAAGCAGAGCATGTACCTCTCATAACTGTGGGAAGAGACGTATTTTTATCCAAACGCGAGACAGAGGCAATTACAAAAGATAAAATTGGTAAGTTTTTTCACTTGAAATTTTTGAAAAGTTTCTGCATAGACAATCTTAATTCATCTAAGTGGGATAAGAGAAGTGGTTGAATAGAAACAAATCTTTGTATCAAATTTCTCTGACAAGGATTTGGCAGCAAACATAAATAAAACTTTCATATGTGTTTGTGTATGTGTGTGCACATGTACATTAAACAACCCTCAAAGCATTAAAGACAATCAAATAAAGGCTCTATGAACAAGGTGGGATTTAAGCTGAGATCTGAAGGAAGCTCAGGAAGCTGACAGATGGAAATAAAGAAAAAGAATTCTAGGCATGAGGGCCAGTGAAAACCTGCCAAGTGGGAGATTTGTGTCTTATGTGAGGAGAAGCAAGGAGGCTCATGTCACCTGCAGCAGAAATGACAAAACAAAAAGGACTAACAGAATTTCTGCTCAAGATAAGGAAGGCAAGAGATCAAGAGAGTATCTCGTAGACCTCTATGAACTCAAGTCACTTGGCAGAAACGGACTACATTCTTGAATCTTACAAGAACTGGAAGATAGGAATGCTGAGTCATTGTCAGTGATATCTGAAAGGTCCTGGAAACCTGGGGAGAAACCACCAGAGGAGTAGGGCTATTGTTTCAGTTTTCACAAAAGATACCAGAACAGACTGCAAATTATAGGCCAGGGTGTTTTACTTTGATTCTTAGGACAAATCTAAGGGATCATCACAGAGAGGGCTGAGAAGTGACGATTACAAAGAATTACCAGGGTTTCATCAATCAATCCACAAGTATTTATTAAGGGCCAAATATCTGCCAAGCACTGAGCTGGGTACAAAGTACAAAGACTGAAATAATTCTTATTTGCAATGATCTTTCTGGAAGTAGGGATACAAACACATATAAAAAAGGAATAAAGCATAAATGTAAATTTAACAAACACCTGTGCATATACATATACAAGAGAGTCCAATACAAGGTAGTTTAGGAGGGAGAAAACTATTAGTTGGGAGAACCAGGAGAGGCTTCATACAGAAGATGGCCCTTGAGTTGCATTCAAAGACAGGGACCTGATTTGCAGGTAATGAGGCAGACATGGGCGACTGCCAGTGAAAGGGGGCAGAAATGGGAAATGGAGTCTCATGAGCAAAGGACAGTTTGGCTGGAGGGCAGAGCAGGACAGGAAGGAATGCTGAATGAACAGGTGATGCCAGACTAACCACACTTACTCTTTGACAGAATTATGAAATAAGTAGCTGAGAGGCATGCTGTAAATATAGTTTACACAGATTTTAGCAAAGCTTTGAAGAGTATCTTTTAATAATTCTTTTTTTTTTTTGAGAGCAACTGGGGTTAAGTGACTTGCCCAAAGTCACACGGCGAGCGTGTCAAGTGTCTGAGGCCGGATTTGAACTCAGGTCCTCCTGACACCAGGGCCAGTACTTTCTTCACTGCATGACCTAGCTGCCCCAACTTTTAATATTCTTATGAACAAGGTGGAGAGATATGGATTAGAGTTAGATGGAAAACTCCCAGTACTGTCCTTTGTGGTTTAAATTACACATGGCAGGTGCTCACTAGTGGTATACCTCAGGGATATGTGATTGCCTTATGATGTTTAACATTTTTATCAATGACTTAAAGACACAGAAGGCATGCTCATCAAGTCTTCAAAGAACACAAAACTGAGAGGGATAGCTAATACAATGGACAAAGAAGTCAGGATCCAAAATAATTTTGACAGGCTACTGCACAAACTGAATCTAATATCATATTAAATTCACGAAGGTTAAATGTAAAGGTTTACACTGGAATACAAAACAAAACAAAATGTCATATGGACAGATAGGTGAGGCATGATTAGACAGCAGTTCCAAAAATAATCTACAGGTTTTAATAAGCCACTCGACTTAAGTCGACAGTGTGAAGCAACAACAAAAAAAGCTAATGTGATCGTGGGCTACGTTAAGAGAAGCCTAGTTTTCACTAACAGGATGGATACAGTCCCACCAAAGAGACCTCTTATCAGACATGTTCCAGAATAGTGTTCAGTTCTGGGTATGACAGTTTAAGGACATTAATAAGCTTGCATGTGTCCAAAGCAGGGTAGCCAGCATGGTGATGGGCCATGAGTCCATTTCAGAAGAGCATCAGTGGAAGGAAATAGGTATGTTTACCTTGGAGAAGAGAAGACTTAGAACAGTTAACTGCCTTTAAATATTTAATTCCTAGAGGGGCAGCAGAACCAGAAACAACAGGCAGATACTGCAAAAAGAGAGGATTTAGGCTGCTGGGAGGGGAGCAACTTCTTAGCAATTAGAGCTGACCACAAGCAGAATGTGCTGCTTCAAGGTTTCCTTTTGCTTGGAGATCTTCAGGAAGAGTCTGGATGAGTATGTCTTAGGTATAATTATAGTAAACTCAGCATGTCCAAAAAGAAATTCAGTATCTTTCTCCTAAAAAGCTCCCTCCAGCCTAACTTCCTTATTATTTTCTAGAGCACAATCACCCTCCTGGTCACCTACACTTGAAATCTAGATGTTATCTGGGATTCCTCACTCCTCACTCTGCCTCTTCCCTGTACCCAATCTGTTGTCAAATCCAGCCAATCTTTAGAATTCCTCTTGTATATAAAAGCTTCTTACTGCCCAAACTGCCACAACCCTAATTACCTGATTACCTGGACTGCTTCAACAGTCTTTTGTTTGGGTTTCTTACCTCAAGTCTCTCCCCATTCCAGTCCGTGCTCTGCAGTTGTTTACTTATGTCCAACTCTTTGTGACCCCTTTGGGGATTTTCTTAGCAAAGGTAGAGTGGTGTGCCACTTCCTTATCTAGCTTATTTTACAAATGAAGAAACTGAGGCAAAAAGAGTTAAGTAACTTACCCAGTGTCACACAGCTAGTAAGTGTCTGAGCCTGGATTGAACTTAGGTCTTTCTGACTCCAGGCCCGGCACTCTCTCCACTGTGCTGCCTAGCTGTCCCAGGCTGATTTTTCTAAAACATAGTTCTGACCATGTCACACCCTTATTCAACAAACTCAAGTGTAATATCCTCTGTTTGGCTTTTAAAGCCCTTAACAGCCTGGCAAATTCTTACTTAGCCAGTTTTCTTACATCTTGTTCTACTCCCTCAAACATATTCTGTGATCCTGAATACTAGCCTCCTTGATCTTCCTCACATCTCTAACTCTGAGTATTTTCACTGGCTGTCCCTTGTGCCTAGAATTCTTTCTCTCTTCAATTTCTATCTCTTAGATTCCCAGGTTTCCTTTAGATCACAGCTAAAATCCCATGTTTTTCAAGAAGCCTTTCCTGAGCCCCTTTGATGCTAGCACCTTTCCTCTAAAATTACCTCCATCTTATCTATACCTTGTCCATACACAGCTGTTTGCACATTGTCTACCCCTGTTGTTCTCCTTTAGAGCAGGGATAGTTTTTTTCCTTCTTTGTATCCTTAGAGCTGACCACAAGCAGAATGTGCTGCTTCAAGGTTTCCTTTTGCTTGGAGATCTTCAGGAAGAGTCTGGATGAGTATGTCTTAGGTATAATTATAGTAAACTCAGCATGTCCAAAAAGACAGTTTCTGGCACATAAGGGGTACCTAATTAATGCTTTCTGACTTGACTATTAGGGATACCTTTCATAAATGGTGAATCAGCAGCTGGAATCAACAGCCACTAAGGTTGCTTCCAATTCTCAAATTCTGAAATGCCACCATTCTCTGTTGTAATTGTAATTGTTGGGGGAAATCTCCTCAACAGGAGTTACTAACACCAGTGAAATCATAAGTCTGGCAAAATAAAAATTTCTTAAGCTTTTACAGAAATAAAAAGATGCAGATGCACACACATATACAGTCACTGGTGCTAGTAAGATAGACAAACAGAGCTGTCAGTAATTCACTAGGGTAAGGGGGAAGAGGGACTAGGGAAGAAAGAAGAGAGAGAGAAGGAGAATCAGGAAGAGGGAGAAAGAAAGGAGAGAGAGGAGGAAGAAGGGGGAGAGGAAAGAGGAAGAAGAGAAAAGGGGAAGGAAAGAGAAAAGGAGAGATAGAGAGGAAAGGAGAGGGAGGGAGGCAGAGAGTGAGAGGAGAGAGGGAGAGTCTTTGCCTAACAATCTTGGGCTTCTGATTGGCTAGTATCTCAGAAGAAATCAGTATCCATATAATATTATCTTTCTCCCTTTAACATACTGTACTCTCAGCAAATATTAAATGCAAGACATAAATCAATTTTCCCTGACAAAATACAAATTTTGGCTTATACAAACCTAAGGGCTTCAACTTTTTCCCCACCAAGGTTTTGTCCTTCTTCAAATCCCAATCTCACTAAAAACAATCTAGTATATAGAATTATTAGAGATTCAAATGGCCATCTGATTTTTATATGACACTACCAACCAAAAGACATGGATAGTAACTTGATTTATTATGAGAGAAAGGCACATAAACGTAGGAACTCCTTATACCAAGTACAAATGTGTCCTTAAAACAGGAAGAAACTTGAGCATTTATGAGTTACAAAAAAGGGAGGTCTCATGCGAGAAGAACTGGGAGTAAGACAGCTAGTTTCCCCTCCATTTAGTTCTCCATTAGGATAAAGCAAGGGAGTTAATAAGGCAGACAGAAGGTGAGAGGTTCTCCACACTGCCACTCTACTCCAGAAAAACACGGGAGAAAGTCAATGTAAGGTAGTCTCACCAAAAGTTTCATTATTCCCTTTCTCGTTAGTTCTAGGATTCTGTCCCTGACTCTTCAGTGCTTTCATGTGTCACTGGGGAATAGTAACACTTGACTAGGTATAAGACCAATCCAAAATGGTAGAGATCAACATACAGACCCCAGCTAGACACTGCAATAGCCCTAACATTCCCATTCTTCAGCTTTCTATCAATGTGTGCATATATGTGTATTTTTATATGTGATATAAAATCAAAGAATTTTTTTTTCAAAACAACAAGATTGACATTTGGGGGGATATAGTTGCTCTGACTTCCAAAAGACAGAAAATTAAATAACATTTATTAATCCTGATTCACATTAGACACAAGAATATTGAAAGAAATCTTCCAAAATATGAAGGACTATAGTAAAGAAAATGCTGACTCTAGGTGTTCTCCAGCAACACTAAGAAAAGAAAAAACTTCCTTCCAGTAGAAATTAATGACTAAAAAAGAACAGACTTTTCCAGTGTGAGGACACATTCCTAAAATCAGGTTGTGTTGGGTTTTTTTTTAAAATAGACTAAATGCTCACAAGTCTGTTAATTCTATTATTTTTGAGTTTAATGGAAAGACCAGTAATTTCCCTGGTATAGGGAATTCCTGGAAAGGAAACTTTCTCTAATACATACGGGCACCTCCTTCCTCATAGTCTAACAAGCTCCTAGTGACAGAACTTGCCATGGTCATGGTCAAAACGCCAATGGTTCAGAGGCAGGACCTGAGTCTTATTGATTTCAGGGTTGACTCAGAATCTACTATGCCATGATGCCTCTCAAATGGAAAGAATATTCTGATTAAAAACAGTGATATGCAAGAAAAACAACTGCGGACATTCTTTTAAAAATGTTAAAACTGTCAGCTGACAGAGGTACTTACCTCTTGGCAGTACTGTAAAATTCCCTCTTTTGCTCCAATGCATGTTTTTGTCCCGGATGGGTCAGTCTCCCATTTCCCATTCTGCACATTCATATGCATATTGAGTTTGCCACAGATCATGGCAATTTGGGGTTCAGCCAAGAGTCCCGCATTTCCATCAGTAGATACCTGCAACAACAAATCTGTTTCAGTTTACTGAAGTTTTTAGTTTTTGTCCCCAGAGTTGCAGATGAGGGAGAGATAGGAGAGGATGAAAATAACATTAAAACTCAGAAGAATACCTTATGCCTTAACTAAGTTTTGATATTATACTCTTAAATAATATAAATGGTATACCTCTGACTCAACTTACATACCCATTTTTGATCATCCTTAGGTTGAAAACTAAGCAAGTTAAAGAGATCCTTATGGAATCACCAATATTTATTAGCACCTATACACTCACACAAACTTAGATCAGGATACAAAATATTAGAAAGGATGTCAGAAATCACTAAATCTAATAATCATATTACAGAGGAGGAATCTGAGACCCAGAGATGGTAAGTAACTTACTGAAAGTCACAAGAGTTTTTAAAGCTCAGAATAGATTCCATGATGAGAAAGGGCTAGATGAAGAATATTTTTTAAAATTTTCTCTACTAGCACAATGGTATTCTAAAATTTGCATTGACCACAGTTAAAAAAAAAAGGACAAAATACAAAACTAGCTTTCATTATTATGTACTGTATATTTGCACGTTTGGGATGAAACTTACTTCTACTACTTCTAATGGTGGAAGAAATTAAATATAGTTCAAACTCCCCGCCACTATACTTTCATGGTTCTGATAGTGTTAGTCAGACACTATCAGATAATAGCAACACCAGTGGAATGAACACTGATGTTGCACTATTATGGGAAGATGCTGGCTGTTCTTTCAGGCTCCCATTATGGCTAATGCATCGTTGACAGAGTTGTGAACAGGTCCAACCATTCTGGAGAGCAATGTGGAACTATGCCCAAAGGACTACAAAACTATGCATAGCCTCTGATCCAGTAAGGCCATTACTAGGCCTCTGTATCCCAAAGCAGACCTGCACAACTTGGCAGTAGGTTTGGGCCAAAATTAAAATAGGCTAAACTTCTTCAGGCTGCAGATAAGTTTTTAGTGGCTCACTTTCCAAGTGAAGATAACTAGAGACAGACTGATGATGGTTGGTTGCTGTGGATCACGTGACAAACAGGAGAGTATGCAGTGGCAACCCACCCACCAAGTTATATGACAGACACAGTAATGACTAGTGGAAGGTGAGTTAAGTGGGACACAAACAAAGCACCTGTACATCTTTACTTTCTTTCATATTCTCTACTTTTTTTGTGGACTGTATATTGTGCAGGCCTGTTCCAAAGGCATCCAAAAAAAGGTAAAAGGACCTATGTGGACAAAAATATTTATAGCAGCTCTTTTTGTGTGAGCTAAAAATTAGAAATCAAAGGGATGTCCATCAATTGGGAAATGGCTAAACAGGCTGTGGTATAAATTTGTAATGGAATATTATTATACTATAAGAAATGACAAGCAGGATGATTTCAGAAAAACCTGGAGAGACTTACATGAACTGATGCATAGTGAAGGGAACAGAACCAGGAGAATGTTATACACAGTAACAGCAATACTGTTTCGATGAACAGCTGTGAATGACTTAACTATCCTCAGCAACAGAATGATCCAAGACAATCCCAAAGGACTAATGATGAAGCATACTATTCATCTTCTGAGAAAGAACTGATACTGATTGAGTACAGACTGAAGCATGCTATTTTTCACCTTCTTTCTTTTTTTTCTTTTCAGTCTTCCTATACAAAATATCTAATGTGGAAATGTTTTACATAATTGCACTCGCAGAACCTATATACCTGATGGCTTACCATCTCAGAGAGGGGAAGGGGAGAGCAGCTAGGTGGCACAGTAGATGCAATCCTGGCCCTGGAGGGAAAAGGACCTGAGTTCAAATGTAGCTTCAGACACTTGACATGAGCTGTGTGACCCAGGGCACTTAACCCCAACTGCCTCACAAGAAAAAAAAACTTTAATTAAAAATGTTTAAAAAACTGGAAAAGAAAAGTGGTTAAGTGAGAAAGTAGAAGCAAGAAGTAAAGTACAGAGCCTGTATAGTACAGACTCATTTAAGGAGTCCGGTTATAAAAGGAGAAATATGACAGTAGTCTGTTGGAGGTAACGGGTCAAGTGAAGAACCTCTGAAAGATAGGAGATGGGGGAATATTTTTAGGTAAGAAGTAAGAAACCAACAGATAACGAAAGGCCAAAGATTATATATAGAGGGAGTGATGGAGGGCGCAATTTTCCAAAGGAAGTGCAAACTGAGGGGACTGAGGGCACAAGTAGAAAGATTGGCCTTGGAAAGAAGGTCTACACCTTGTCTTCTGAGATTTAAGCAAAAGAGGAGAATGTAAGAAGGATGCTTAGGGGATCTGAGGTTTAAAAATAAGAGAAGAGTTGAGCTCACCATAGTCCCCACTTTCTTAATTAAATATGAGATGAGATTCTCTGCTGAAAGAGGGGAGGGCATGAGGATGTAGTTTACACTGCTTGAGGCAGAATGTGAAATGGAGGGATATAAGGTTATGGTTTGAGAAAGAAATTCCAGAATTTAAGATCACAGAGACCCAACAATTGTGGATGGAGGTGAGAACAAAAGTTTGACTAATCCTGAATGTCACAACAGTGGAGTGAAGGAAAAATTCACTGACTTGAGGAGGCTGATATTCATGTTATTTCCAATCAATGAATACCCACAGCACTTTTTATATACTTTAATGCTCTACCTTGAGTTATCTAGGTACCCATCTTACCTCCCCCACTTAACTGTAAACTCCAAACAGGGAAAAAGAAGTCACTTTCATTTCCTTCCAGGACCAGTGCAGTGCTGTATATGAAGCAGGCAGTGAATAAATGTTAGAGGGAGGAGTGAATGAATTGTTTTCAACTTTTTGGCAAGATACTCTTGCCTATCTGACCCTCCTCCTAAAATAAGAAATCCCAATCAATAAAATCCTTACCAGGAAAAAAATGACTTAGCAACCAAAATTGTTGGTAACCTTGAAAAAGGGCACTTTCATTTGCACTGTAAGGTCAGAAGCTGGATTCAAAGGGGCTGAGGTACAGAAAAGCAGGTACATGAGGTGATAAGTTATTGATACTGTTTTGGCAATAAGGTCTCACATGTCTTCTAAACATCTGGAATCCTCCTTCAGTTCCCTCAGTCTGATAGCTAATCCTTAGTCCCAACTCTGTTTTCTTACAGTTATTTCTACTTCTTTATAAAATAGTGGTTACTGCATTGTGGGAGCAATATTATCTATCAGAGTCTTCCTCTGCCTTTGCCATCTTGCTCTGTTTTATTAATCCTCACCCAATGATTTCCATTTCCTTCACACTCCTAATTTTTTCTTAAGCCAGCTCCCTTAAACTGTGACCGCCTTCTTATTCTTCCCTATCTCAACCACTTGGAACACTTAACTCAACTCTGCAATATCTTCTCAACTCTTAAAAAAAATAAGGCCTAGGACCAAGCTTTGGGGGACACCCATTTTTGACAAATGAGAATGAAAATAAGAGAAGCAAAACCCAAAAATACTAAAAGAAACTAGGCTTACTATGCAAGTAAAACATATGGCTCCTGAAGGCAGAATGTATAGAGGCAACCTCAGAATCCCAGGTCTCCCAGAGGGACACAAAAAAGTTTACTCTCATAAGCAAGGAAATAATAGAAGAGACCTTCACAGAACATCTGAATGTAGAAATTCCAATTGGAAGAATCTACAAATTGCCTCCAGGAAAAAAAAAAGTTGCATATCCCAAACATGGAGTGGTTAAATTTAACAATGCAATTCAGAAACAAGTTCTACAAGCCACTAAGAGAAAGACATGCAAATACAAAGGAAACCACATTCGAATAACACAGGACGATTCTGCACTTACTAGAAAAAGGAGAAGGGAATGGAATCATGTGTTCCAAAGAGCATGGCCCTCAGGAGGAAGTCCAGAGCGATCTGTCCTGCAAATCTGGGCTTAACTATACAGGATAAGAGACGGACATTTAATAATAAACATGGGTTTGACACATTTTTAGAAAGAAAACCAGAACTGAAGAGATTATTTCCTTGTCAATACTCAAACAAGAACTGATGGAATGATTACATGCACACAGCAATAGCAACAGCATGACAACAGACAGATCAGTAAGAGACTTCTTTCTAAACGTAGACAAGGCCCAGGGCTGCAGACGGAAATCTCATCAAGGTAACAAAGAAAAGGCAGACGGGGCATTATGGACAGATCCTGGCAATACCCTACCTATACGTGAATGCTTCTTTTGCAGGATTGCATTAGAACAAGGGAGGGAGGGAGCACAGCAAGGAGATACAGAGAAGAGACGGATGTGCCCGGGTCAAATCAAGGGCTGACAATGAGGGGAAGGCAATATCTGCGGTCTCAGAAAGAGAAGAGCCGCCTATCCGAGAGTGGGTATGGAAGATGGAGGAAAAGACTGAAAAGAGGTGGAAAGGAAGGAGGCCTTACTTTGGAGATGGGAGGGAATTTCACTGATGAATGCTTCTATGAATAAAAGGAGAAGAGGATCTCATACTAGATGAGGCCTCAGGGATTTGGTGATTATCCTTTCTTTGCTATCACTAAATAAATATCCTTTCATTAATTAGTTCTTAGATAATCTATAAGATTCTGATTTCATTCCAATTCTAAACTCATTATAGCCTGACCAGTTTCAATCTGGCCTAGCTCTCAATGGACTGTGGCAAGTCTAAATATGGTTGCTCTACCTATTTAAAAAATTGTTATTGCTACCCCGTTTTTATATCATCTACATCTCCCAATACACCCTTTCATCCTCCCCCTCCCAGAGAACCAACTTTACAATAAAGAATTTTTTAAAAGATAGAAAAAAAATTTCAACAAAACTAATTATGCAAGACCAATACATTCTTCCCAGTAGTGTACAGAGCCTGGCCTGAATAGTCTCAACAGGACACCAACTGAACCATAATAAAACCAGAATATGAGAAACATCCAATAGCAAAGTGTCCAAGAAAAACAGGCTGGACATGAGATCAACTAGAATTTCTATAGTAAATGAAATGAGATTGTTTTAAATGACACTATAAATCAAACAAGAACTCGACAACAAGGGTTCTTATCTTTTTTAAGTCATGAACCATTTAGCAGTCTAGGCAAGTCTATGGAAAATGTTTGCTGCCTATACTCACAACTGAAAGAAATACTTAATATCAATTAGAGGTTAGTGAAATTGAAATGCATTGTTTTCCCATCCAAGTTCACAGACCCCATGAAATCTATCCACTGACCACTGAAAGGTTGAGAAATAAAAGGAAAATTAACAACTTATCACATGACATACAAAATCTTACACACATGAGAATCAGAATGGACTAAATAGAAGTTAATGATGTCATGAAACAAGAACTACTTTAAAAGGTCAAAAGAAAAAAAATATTAGAAAATTTATGGTATCTTATACAAAAAATAACAGACCTAGGAGGTAAATAAAAGTGATCTGTCATAATTGTCTCTATAAAAATGTTTATATTCTAATATATAGCAATATACAAATCTACCTTCAGACTGATGATACTACCAAGTATCCTGGATGGAGTTAAATGAAACAGAGTCAAGAAGTGGTTAGGTTTTGATAATTTAAAAGAAGATGGAAAGGGAGGGAAGAAGGAATATACTTCTGATGGGAAGGAGGGAAGAAGGGTGGAGTTACTATCTTACATAACTGGGTTATAAAAGTAAAAAACTACAGAAACAAGGAAAAGGAGGCAGCCACTTGAATCTTACTTGGATCAGAACTGATAAAAAGAGAGAATACACACAGATCTGAGGGAAAAAATACATTCAATTTAACAAGGAAAGTGGGGATTACGAATGAGTGGAAAGGACTAAGAGGGAGTGTGGATTTAAGAAAGGCTTAGTCATAAGCAAATTCTAAACTTGGAGGATAGATTGTAAAGAAAGGATTTAAAAGGGAAAAAGAACAGGAGGGAAATACATAGACTATGTTATACCACTGTTCAAAAAACTCCAATCGCTCCTTATTACCTTCAGAATCAAATATAAAGTCCTATGTTTGGAATTCAAAGCCATTCATCAGTCAATCCACCACCATTTATTAAGGACGAACTATGTGTCAATCACTGTGCTAAGTGTTGGCATACAAAGAGAGGCAAAAGACAGTCCCCTACCCTCAAGGAATTTAAAATCTAAGGGGGGGGGCAACTTGGACCCCAAAATGAGCTATATACAAGATACATAAGAAATAAATAAAAGAGAGAAGGCCCTGGAATTGGAGAGGGACTGGGGGGCCTTACTGGAGAAGGGGGGATGGTAGTTGGGCTGTAAAAGAGGCCAAGGAGGTCACTAGTTGGAGTTGAGGAGGAGGAGAGTTCCAGGTAAGGAGGACAGTCAAAGAAAATGCCCCGAGTAGAGAAATGGAGTCTCTTGTTAGTGGAACATCCAGAAATACAATGTCACTGAACTGAAGAAATGTGGCAAGGGAGAGTGGAGAGGCAGAAGGCCTAGGGTAAGAGGGGCTGCTTTGAATGCCAGACACAGCATTCTATACTTGCTCCTGGAGACAACAGGAAGTCACTGGAGTTTACCAGGGTGGGGGTAGAGGGTTTATATGACCAGAATTGTGTTTTAGGAAAATCACTTTAGTAGCTGAATGGAGAATGGACTTGAGATGGGAGAGACTTGAGGTAGGCAGATCTACCATCACAGTATTGCAATAACCCGGCTGTGAGGTGATAAGGGCCTGCACTTGAGTGGTGGCACTGTCAGAGGAGAGAAGGGGCAGTATAAGAAAGATACAGCCAAGGTGAAATCAGCAGGCCTTGGCAACAGCTCGAGTATGGAAGGGTGAGGGAGAGTGAGAAATTCAGGATAAGTCCTAGGTTGTGAGCCTGAGGAATTGGGAGGATGGTGTTGCCCTCCATAGTAACAAGGAAGGTAGGAAGGAGTATTTAGGGGGAAAGATGACGAGTTTTCTTTTTGACAAATTTAGTTTCAGATGTCTACTGAAAATTCAGTTCAAGATGTCTGAAAGGCCAACTGGAGATTCAAGACTGGAGGTCAGCAGAGGGGCAGATTTGAGAATCATCAGCAAAAAGACAGTAACTAAATCCATGGGAGCTGATGAGATCACCAAGCGAAGTAGTACAGAGGGAGAAGAGAAGAGAATGAACTGGAGGGGTACCCAACAAAAGAACCAGGAGAGAGCAGAGAATATCAAGGAGGAGAGAATGTGATCAACAGTATCAAAGGCGACAGAGAGGTCTTGGAGAATGAAGACTGAGAAAAATCCATTTTATATGGCAGCTAAGCTATTATTACTAACTGTGGAGAGAGCAGGTTCAGCAGAATGATAAGGTCAGGGATCAGATTGTAAGGGGTTAAGAAGAGAGTGAGTGGAGAGAAACTGGAGCCCCCTATTGTAGATGGCCTTTTCAAGAAGTTTAATACAAACAGAAGAGAGAGAACAACAGCTAGCAGGGATCAAGTGATAGGTAAAACATGAGCATGTTTGTAGGCAGTAGGACATGAGCCGGGAGAGAGGGAGAGACTGAAAATAAGTGAAAGAGTGGGAATGACAGAGGTGGAGGTGGCTCTCCATTGGAAGTGATGGGATGGGATTACTTGAATAAGTAAAGGGGTCAGCCTTGGTAAGGAGTAAGGTCATTTCATCCTGTGAGACAAGGGTGAAGGAAGAGAGAGGGACAGAAGGCACTTGAGTGATGGAAGATGAAGAAGAGGGGAGGAGGGAAAATTTCATAACGTGGTTCCCCTCCCTACCTATCCAGTTTTCTTATATCTTATATTTCTCCATGTCCTCTTCAATCCAATGACAGTGGCTGGTCTCCTTGCTATTCTTGAACAAGATCTGAACAAATCTCCTGACTCTGGACGTTTTCCCTGGCTGATCCACGCATAAAATGCTTTTCTTCTTCACCTCTGACTCCCGGCTTCCTTCAAGGCCCAGGAAAATCCCACTTTCTATAGGAAGCCTCTCCTTAATTCTCATGTCTTCCCTCTATTGCTATTTCTCATTTACAGCTCGTTCATACGGTTATTTGCACACTGTCTCCCCCATTTGATTACAAGCTCCTCAGAGCGAGGGACTGGCTTTTACCTTTCTTTGGACCTTAGTGCTCAGCACAATGTCTGGCACACGGCAGGCACTTAATTTTTTTTTCTTACCAACTACACAATAGAGAGGAGTAACTTGGTGAAAGAAGACACTTATAGATGGAAGGTTCTAGGAGTAACATCTTGTAGAAAACAGTACTCATGCCAAGTCAAAACCCTGAGTATGAAGCATGCTTCTTGCCTATTCATGAAACATGCTTCTCCCCTCTTCAGAGGGAGGACAGGAGACAGATTTTCACACACGACCAATGAATGAATTTCTTTTACTTTGCTTTATTTATTAAAAGATGGCTTTTTGGGGGGAAAGGGTAGTTTTAAGAGAGAGACTGTTTAGTGAGAGTGATGCAAAAATTGAAAAAAAAAAGATGAAATATTTAAAATCTACACAGTATAGCAGAAAGAAGTTTGTAAAGGGAATACAAATAAGAAGCACAGTTTTATTACCATCATTTTAATTTAATATATACTCGCTTTGAGATTCATGGGTTTTGTTTGTATAGAGATCATGTGTTCATTAACAGTAATTTTTTTTTTTTTACTTCTTCCAAATTGTTTTTCTTCTTTCTCTGCTGCTAAGAACACTTGCCACTGTGAATTCACTTTTTTTTCCTCCTTTGCTAATTATTTCTGCTGTGTAGGCCATGTGTGCTATAATTTATTCTTGTCTGTCTTTTTTTTATGTCTTTCATGTCCCTGGAATTCTTATGTCATATTCTTTTGCTATTAGACAGAGTTTTGTGTTTTATCAGGTATTATTTCAATTTCTTGTCTTATGTTAATTTGGAGACATTAAATTTTTTTTTTTTTACATTTTAGCACTCATTCTTTCTTACAATTTTGGTGTCACCTCTTGATTTATTTGCTTGTGATCAAAGGGTTTAATTAAATTACCTTCTCTTGAAATCTTTGATGGGTTTAACATTTCCTTGCCACTTACTTTCTAATTCAAGTGGAATTAGAGGAGTGTAGATTAAGGGAAAGTTTAGTTCTAAGTAAAACAAACCAGTTTAGATGTACAAAAAAAGGAGGTATAAACATACCATTGGCTCTCTTTGAAGGAACAAAGAATGGGAATGCGAAGAAGTACACATACATTGGGATATGGCTGAAGTAAGTATATAAATGTGACAGAATACTATTGTACTCTAAGAATTAATAAAGGGGATGGTTTCAGAGAAATATGGAAAGACTTGTATGCAGAAGTGAGAGATGGAGAATAAGGTGAGTAGAACCAGGAAAAAAATTTATAAAATGACAACAATATGGAAATGAAAACCAACTTTGAAAGAATTAGGAACTCTGATCTTCATAACGATTTAGCACAGTGCCAGACGACAACGATGAAACACGCTGTGAAAGACTTGTAAAGAATGAGATATATTTTTTTGGACGTGGCCAACAGGGAATTCTATTTTGCTTAATCATACAAATTTGTAACCAGAGTTTTGTTTTTCTTTCATTCTCAGTGAGGAAAGGGAATGGAGTTGTTAGAGTGGAAGGAAAGATAGATTTTTTTTTCTGATTGAAAAAAATTAATAATAAAATCCTCAAGCACAAACTCATAAATCAAGCAAGAAGATATTAAAAAGAAGAGAAAATGGTCACTAGGACTTCTAAACAGCTGCAATCCTCTCAGACTAAAGATTTTTTAAATATTTTAAAAATAAAGAGCAAAATGAAATCACAGCAAAATTAGAAGAAATAAAAAGAATAATCAGAACATATTATGCACAGTTATATGCTAACAAAGCGAAGGACACAAAACAAGTTGAGGAATAATTTCAAAAATATAAAATAATCAAACTATCGGAAGACCAAACAAAGATCTTAAATACCCCAATCTCAAAAAAAAAAAAACAGCTCTAACTGTAAAGGAACTACCAAAGGGGAAGAAAAAACAACAGCAATAACACTTCTGGTCCTGATCCATTCAGAGGAGAATTCTATCAGACTTTGACAGAATAGATAGTACCTACCTATACTTCAAAAATTATTCACGAATTTGAGAAAGAAAACACCATACCCAGAGTCCTTTTGGAAGTAAAATATAATTCTAATACCTAAACCAGGAAAAGATAGAACACGGAAAGAAAACTCAAGGACAATTTAATGAACGCTGACTCAATTTTAAACAAAAACCAATAAAAAAAGATTATAGCAATTTATCCAAGAAATCATTCATTATGATCAAGAGAAATTTATATGAGGGATGCAAGGATGTTTTAATATTAGGAAAATAATCAACATAATTTATTATATTAAAAAACCAAAACATACATCTAAAACCACACAATCATCTCAACAGATGCAGAAAAAGTCTATGACAAAGTACAAAACTTTTTTATGCTAAAAACTTTTTAAAAGTAAAGGCATGATGTTGTGGTTTATTCGTATCTGACTCTTCTTGACCCCAAGGACCACAGCCAAGCCCATCTCTTCTCTAATATCTCTCAATGTCTGCCCAAGTTCATGCTCATTCTCTCCTTTTTCTTTTTGGAAGGGAAGAGATAGAGTAATTAGGGTTAAGTGACTTGCCCAAGGTCACACGGCTAGTTGTTTGTGTTAGGTGTCTGAGGCCAGATTTGGACTTGGGTCCTCCTGACTCCATAGCCAGTGCTCTATTCACTGCACCACCTAGCCGCCCCTATGTTCATTCTTTTCATGACACTATCAATCTCATCCTCTGCCATCCCATTCTTCTTTTGCCGTCAATCTTTCCCAACACCACAGTCTTTTCCAATAAGTCTCATCTTCTCATTGTGTGATCAAAGTATTTAAGGCTTCAATCTCAGAATTTAACCTTCCAGTAACTTGTCTGACTTAATTTCTTTAAGTAATGACAAATCTGATCTCCCTGTTGGCCAAGAGACTCTTAAGAGTCTTCTCTTGCACCACAATTCAAAAGCATAGATTTTGTGGCACTCAGCTTTCCTTATAGCCCAACTCTCACAGCCACACACTGCAACTACAAAGACCACACCTCTGACATACAGACCTTTGTCAACAAGGTGATGTCTCTGATTTTTAATATGCTGTCCAAATTTACCATAGCTTTACTTCCAAGGAGCAAGCATCTTTTAATTTCATGGCTGTAGTCACTGTCTGCAGTGATCTCTGCGCCCAAGAATGTAGTCTGAGAGGCTTCCATTTCTTCTCCCTCTGTCTGCCGGGAAGTAAGGGGACAAGCTGCCAGGATCTTGGGTTTATTTTTTTTTTTTCACATTAAGCTTCAAGCCATTTTTTCCACACTCCTCTTTCACCCTCATCAAGAGGCATCTTAATTCCTCTTCATTTTCTGCCTTTTAAAAATATCATAAAGAGCATCTATCGAAAATAAAAAGCAAGAATCATATACAAAGGGGATACACTAAAATGTTTCCCAATAAATACAAGAGTGAAGGCAAGGATGTTCATTCTCCTTCCTTATTATTTTATAGGAAGTTCTGAAAATGCTAGTAATAGCCATAAGACAAGAGAAAGGAACCAAAGCCATAGACGCAAAGAGGAGAGAAAACTATCCCTGTCTGCTGATATGATGGTTTACTTGGAAAACCCCAGGAATCAGCAAAGATACTAATTCAGACAACAGGTTCAGCAAAGTTGCAGATTACAAAATAAACTGTCAAAAATCAATAGTAGTTCTATATAACAATTAACACAAAAAGTAATGATAGAAGTAGAAATTCTATTTGAAATAACTACCAAAAAAAACATATCTGTGAAGCAGCCTCTCAAAGCACATGAAAGACTTCCATAGATTCAATTACAAAGTACTCCTTAAAGAAATAAAGAACTAACTAAATAGCTAGAGGAATACTCAGTGCTCATGATATAGTAATATAACATATAATATGACAATATAATAAATGACAATAACATCAAAATTAATTCATACTCTTAATGTTTTATCTACCAAATTAACAAGGAGATACTTTACTAAATTTGATAAAATAATAAGATTTATTTCTAAAAACAAAAGATCTAGGATATCAAGGGAAATGATAAAAAGGAGAGACAAAGAGGAAATGGCATTTCCAGACTTAAAACTATATTATAAAACAACAATTATCAAAATCATTTGGTATTAGTTAAAGAAGAGAGAGACAGATCAATGGAATGGACTAGAAAAGGGAGATTCAGAAACAATACAACTCAATAACCCAGTGTTTGATAAAGTGGGTATGGACCTTTTTGAACCAAAGACTTCATTACTGGGCTTATATCCCAAAGAAGTCATCAATAAGAACAAAGTTTCCATATACTCCAAAATATTTATAGCAGCATGGTTTGTGATAGGTAAGAATTAGAAACAAGGTAGATGCTCATCACCTGGGAATGGCTAAACAAATTGTGGTACATGAATATAATGGAATACTACTGTGCACTGTGATAAAGACAGAGAAACATGTAAAGATCTTTATGAACTGATGCAGAGACAAGAAAACAATATACAAAGTAACTACAAAAATGGAAACGGAAATAACACACCCAAATCAAAAGTAACATAACAAAATTATAAGCATGACTCCGAATGAAGAAATATGGGAAACACTTTCAACCCACTCTTTCATTGAGGTGGGAGATCCACAGGTGCTGTACAATGCACATTTTTTGAACTTTTTCGTTGTATCGATAAGTTTTGTTGACTTTTTTCCCCTTCTTCAGAAAATGCTATGTGTCATATGGGATAGTTCTCTGGGAGATAGAAGGAAAGGGATACACTGGATACTATGGTGAAATAAAAAACAGAAAATGCTAATAAAAACTTATTTTTTTAAAAAAGGGAGTGGGAAACATTTCAAGTGTCATCTTCAAATCTACACAAAGTCTGTCCTGATCCCTCCAGTTTCTAAGCCCTTCACCAAAATTACTTTGTACTATATTCTGTATATATTAAATATATGTGTCACCTTTTTTGATAGAATTTAAGATCTTTAAGGGCAAGAATTATATCAGATACAGTGTATCATATATAGTAGGCACTACAGACAGTAAAAAAAAAGATTCCTATCTATATACAAATATTCATAAAAGCATTTTTGTAAAAACAAAAACTAAAAACCACCCATATATCCAATAATTCAAGAACGGCTAAACAAACTGTAAAATATAGAATATTACTATACCATAAGAAATGATATAGAAAGAATTCAAATAAATGCGATGCTAGACAGGAAGCAGAATTTGAACATTAACATTAATGCTACCTAGATACAAGGCATCCCTTTTGTATTACCTCCCCCGATTTGCTTTCAAAAGTTAGGTCCCCCAGAAAGCATCTGTCCTAGGTTCAAGATACCCTCTGGAACTGCACTCCTAGAACTGTACTTCACCAGTGTGTTTATATTTAATAGCCTATTGATATGATAATTCAGAGTAAAGGTATTTAACAAAATTCTGCTTCCTGTCCTACAGCATCACATTTTTTTGAATTTTTTCTATGTCATTTCCTATGGTGCAGTAATATTCTATAATATTTTTCAATTTGTTTAGCCATTCTTGAATTACTGAATATATGGGTGGTTTCTAATTTTGGGGGTCTAGTTTCTGAGTTGAGTTATCAAGTCAAGAGATAGACTTAGCAGTCAAGATTTGAGTAGCAGAGTAGATCAGGGCCAGAAAGCCTAGTTGAGCAACCTGCCCAACACAGATGCTGTGCATGGCCAAGGGGTGGGGCACAGGGGCATGAAAACGACTCAAGAAGGAAAAGGACATGAGGACCCTAAAGTCCTGGATGTGTGAGTTGCCTTGGCCATCTGAGTTCCCTACATGCCTACCCAATGTTTATTCCCTCTTTTGCTGAGGTCCTTTTACTTCTGTTCACTGTAGGGTTCACTGTCTCTCATTGGGTGAGCTGCTTTACTGCAAGATGCCACTGCCAATAGTAGGAAAGTGCTATGGAGGAAAGAAAAACTTGTACTTCAGCAGAGACACAAAGGGAAAGGCAAAAGAGGGATTCCCCCCCCATCCCCACCCCCCACCCCCCCACCCCCGGAGAGAGCTGAGTTCTTCTGAAATGCCAGGCAACTCCATAACCAGAAATTACTAACTTATAGAAAGTCTAGCTTGCTATTTAAATGTCAATGGAGTGTGGCTAATAATCTAGCCAGTCAAAGCTAGACACTTTATTGTTTTGTAGAACTTCTTAACATCTCATCAAGAAACAAAGAAATGTAAGCCATTCTTTGTGCGAGCCACTCAAAGTAACCTGTTACAATGCCCTGTCACTTTAACCTAGAAGATTCAGTTGATCAAGGTGCTGCCATCAGCCTCTCACATATTGATTAACAAGATCCAGAAAATTATAGAAAAGAAAAAAGTGTTCAGAAGAAAAGCAAAAAAGCTTGCTGATATTACCTGATTAAGGTTAATATGGATTTTTTTTCAAAAAAAGCCAACTAAGCAAAGGAAATGTCTAGTTTCATTTAGAATATATCTTTATTCTTCTTTGCCTATTACTTTGTTTTTATTAGTTAATAATAAAAATAACTGACATTAATGTGGTGCTTTAAAATTTACAAAGCACTTTAAAAAACAATTTACCAATTCATGTGACAAGTACTATGGCAGTGTTTTCTTCCAATCTCTCCAAACCAAAGACCCCAGAAAAAGAAACCATGTATCAAAATATAAAGTGACTAAAGCAGAATCCACAACATACTAAGACAACAAATTTATAGAAGGGGTTAAAAAGCCCCTAAGATATAAAAGAGAACCACAATATTTGGAATTCTCATACAGCCTCCCAAATGTCAAACCATGCTGGGTACCAGGCCTATGCTGCATAAATAATCTTGAAATTTACGCTTAATATTCTAATTGTAGGGGGTCCCAACATGGTATCCCATAGCAGTGACTAAGGCTTCACTTCTCTTTCCTCACTCCATAAGACGTAAGTTACTTTAAAATTCTGTTCATTCATGCAAAGAAAATGGAAAACAAACTACAATAAAGGGAAAACATTCAAAATCAACTAGAAAAGAAGAAACTTCCATGTCAAGGAAAAGGGGACTGGAGAACCAATTAATCAAATAAATCAAATCAAATGAACAAGCATTTAAGTCTTTACTTTGTGCCAGGCACAGTACTAGGCAAAAACCGCCCCTGACCTCAAGGAGCTCACATTCTAACAGAGAGAGAAAATGTTAACGATTATGTACAAAAAATAGGGGGGTCATCTCATAGAGGCCCCCAAAAAGTCACTAACATTAAGGGACAGCAGGAAAGGTTCTGGTGAGGAAAGTACTAATGGCTAGAAGGATAAGGAAAGGCTCCATGTAGAAGACAGTGAGTGAACTGACCCTTTAAAGAAACTAGCCATTCTAAGAGGAAGAGGAGAGATGGAGCACATGGGGGTAGTTTTTGTCTTATGCCCAGCCCCACCAATTATTCTGGGGCAGGACTTTGGCATACAGCCCTCACACAAAGTAAGGGCTTCATAAATGCTTGCTGACTTGATCTATTTTTGGTTGGTTAATTGGCTTTCCAGTCCCCTTTTAGCTGATATGGAAATGCCTTCCTTTCTAATTGGTTCCCAATATTTTTCCCTATACATCTGACAAGAAGTCAGCAATGCCCAGCCACAATTAACTTCTATATTATAACTATAACTATATATATATATATATATATATATATATATATATATTCTATATACGGTAAAATCAGGAGGAAAAAAAATAGAGGCAACTTTTAAAATAACTCTGTGTATAAAATATCTCAGAGTCAATCTACCTAGGGATAGTCAAAATTACAAAACACTCTTTACTGAAGCAAACAATGACTCGAATGATTAGAGGGATATTATATGACCATGGGTGAGGGGAGGGCGGCGGTGTGGAGAATGGGGCACAAATTTAATGAAAATCATACTCGAATCTATCTGTGATCTCTTCAATCCACTGAATTCCCTCCAACAATTCAAACTGCAAATGATACCACCTAAAATAATTTATATGTTCCGTGTTATATCAAACTAGTAAGCAAATACTTGAGAAAAATTGGTTTTTGGAAAAACCTAAGTTCTAAAATCTCAAGTGATATGAAGAAAGTAGGGAGAATCACAACCACTACCAGATTTCAAATTATACTACAAAACAGTATCATCAAAACTATTTGGAACCATTAGAAAATAAATTTAGTATTAGTAGAACAGATAGAAGTTAGAATCAGAAATAACTGAATTTAATAGCTCAGTTTTTATAAACCTGGGAACACAAAACTGCTTTGTAAAGGATTTCTAATTTGAGAAAAACTACTTGAAAAACTGTAAAGTGGCTTGGCAGAAATTAGGTATAGGTCAATATCATATGACATTTATTACAACAAGCTCAAAACAGATGTACCATGCGAAATTAAAGGTTGCATCATCAAAGAAATCAGAAGAAGAATAAATCAGGCCCCCTTCCTACATATCAAAAAGTAGAGTTCTTAACCAAAAGAGGAAAAAAGAGTACAAAAGATAAAAGAGATAATTATTATTATATGAAATTGAAAAGTTATGGCGTAAACAAAATCAATATAGCTAGAATAAGAATGGAACGTACTGATTATAAAAAAAATTGCATCAAGTATCTTAGGGTCTGATATCCAAGATATAAAGGGAATTTATACATATAAAAATAAGAACCAATCCCCCCAAAGCAGTAATAATTTAAAATGAAATCTTATATTTTAATATTTATTATATGTACATACATGTATATGTGTATACATACACATTTCCCTAAACTTCAGTCTCAAACTAATTATTAAAATGCTACAGGGCCTTTATGACTCAAAAACAAGTCTCTAGACTAAGGGCCTTAAAAAAAAGTGGAATTAATTAGAAAACAAGAAGAAACCTAGCTTCAGTGGAGAAGAGAAGACAAATGGATCTGAGAGAAGCTACCTTGAGAATGAATCCCATAACTAAGAGTAAGTAACCAACTGAATAATAAAATGTGTCAAGTTGCTATGCCAAATAACAGATAGTAAAAGAACTGCTAAAGAAAATGCTACTGAAAGTTACATCAAAATACTTTGCTTATCTTCATCATGATCAAAAGATTTATAGCCATAATGAAAAAAAATCATACCTAAAAGATTTTAATTCTTTAAAAATTTATTGTTAAGTATAAGTCTTTAAAGAAGATGATACAATCATCTTTTCTAAGAAAAATCAACTTGTCAATGAATTAAATGTCTCTTCTGGGGCATCACACTTAATCCAAAAAGCAGTCCCTACATTATTTATTCTTTACTTAGTGCCTCTGGAGGCAGAGTAGCACAGTAGATGGAAAGTTGGCTTTGAATAATAATAGTAAATAAGTAATGATAGCTAACATTTATATAAAGGAGGGAATTTAAGATTAGAAAAGCGCTTCACAAATATTATCTCACATTATCTTAACAACCCTGAGAGGTAGGTGCCATATGCTGTGCTACCTAGAAGCCAGAAAGACCTAGGCTTAAATTATGCGTTTCCACATAGGAGATATGTGAGCCTGGGTAAATTATTTAACCTCTCAGTGCCCCAGGGAAACTATGAGTACAAGTCACAGAGAAGTTAGAGACTTTCACAAGCACACAAAGGTCCTCACTCAAAGCTGTCTACATCAAAGAAATCACAAGTTCAGTCCCTATATAAAACCCATATGAAGTAAAATGAGTTTGCGGCAATGGTTAAAAAAAAACAAACCACAAAAATATCTAAGTCTGGAATGATTTTCTACGCTAACCATATTTAACATCCTATTCATCCTAATCTAACGTCTCCTAATAGTGTGTTAGTATTCTTTATGAAAAACATCCTTTCCAACTCCCCAACAGCTAAAGTTAAACAGTTAAAGAAAGATAGATTTAGAGATGGAAGGGCCCATTACAAGAATTAAGTACCAGTCTCAGTATTTGAACCAATATTATTTGGTTCCAAGTATAGTTCTATTTCCAATGCAACATGCTACCTCTCAAGAAGTTCAAACTTTTAACTATAGGTGCTTTAATAATCTTTTATCTTACCTTTTTCTAAATGTTGCTTTTCTTTTAAACATTTAATCAAGTTCCAATTTTAAAAAGGGGTATCTCAGAGAGAAGCAATGTGCCAAATCAAGCTCTTTGCCTAACCCACAAAAAATTACCATTATTAAGGCTTTCCCCCAAAACAGATCTCCTCTTCTAGTACCATTACTTCAAGGCTGAAAAAGAATTTCTCAATTTCCATAATCTAGCATGATAATACTTACCACCTTTGGAGACTATGGTACATGATTCCTTCTGGGAAGAGAATTTAAGGCATAAGACTTAAATAATTGGTTTCTTTTGGAATGATTAACATGTAAAGATCAGACTACCAAAAAAATGGCAAAATATTCTTCGTAGTAAATCAATCTTATCAACTAAAAAATATCCTAAAGTAACTGGGCTTCTAAACAAGCCCAAGGCATTCTGCAGTCATATATATGGGGAAAGAGATATGACTACTGAGTGATGTAAAGAATGACATGAGACTGTGTACCTGTGTAAAGAATAAAAGTGGTGCCAGACCTTCTTCAAAGAAAAACACATACAAATCCAGAAGCACTCTGGGAAAGGAAAGTTACAAACATGGAGGGCAAACCAGCCGTTCAACATGTCCTTGATTTCCAGTGTGTGTCCCTAATAGATTAAAATGGACTTCTAACTTGGATGAAACTAGGCCTTCTCTCTTGTTTTGAGATGAGAGATTTAATTTTGATTGCAGCCAAAGAACTCATTTACTGATGTTTTTTCTGGTATATTACATCTGAATGACTTATCTGATTTCTGTTTGCTTAGATAAATGGATTTACTCCCTATTCATTTATGCAATGGACTTCTGTGTAAGCATTTTATGGAAAGAAGCTAAACTGGCTAGTAAGTGTACACAAAAGCTACTCTCTCCTTTAATTGCAACCATGGTTGTCTCATATTTTTATACCTATGTTAATTAAACCTGAGTGAAACAGACAATCTAATGAAAAGTAAAAATTAAGCAAGAGAGAATCATCTCCAAATTTTGTAGAGTAGGAAGGGAACTCAGAACACGTGTGGCCCTTTGACTAAATCCAAACTTCACAGAACAAAATCCCCTTAATAGAAGGATTTGTTTCATAAAACTTGGGACTCAGTCAAAAGGCTGCAGCCAAGGATTTAGAAGGCCACATGTGGCCTCAAGGCTACAGGTTGCCCACCCCTGAAACTTCCTCATATTTATAGATGATGCAACTGAAGACTAAAAAGGTGAAAGAACTTGATTAAGGACACAAGCTAATTAGTGAACCCCACTGGACCATAAACTCTTTTCTGTCTTAGCTTTTTAGCAGATATGTTGGATGAACACAGGTCATGCATTAGAACTTAGTTTTCATGACTTTTCACATGAAAATTCTTTTTTTCACAATACTTAATACTGCTTATTATAAACCCATTCAGAAGACTGTCTCAATTCAGCCGTTTTCACAACTAAAAAATAAAATAGGACCATATAGTCCAAGACATTTCAGTTTAGAATAGTATTGGTTTTACTCTGATGGTATATGATATAACTAATACTTCCCAGTTTCTTCTGTTCCCCTCCCCCACCCCAACAAAGGTTTGGTTAGTTTTTCGTGAAAAGGAAACAAAGCTGGGACTTGGGGGGGGGGGGGGGAGTGGAATAATCTCTGGCTATACCGACAAGACTGCTAGGTACCTAAGGGCATAAAATGGCCCATCCACTTGGGGGCAGGGCTATTCAGACTTGGCAAATATCCCAAGTCTATGTGAGACCCTGCCCTGCTAAGGCCAAGATTTACACTCTGGGACTTCCTGACTCCCAAGTCTAGTACTTTTTGGTGCTAATCCATTGTGCCGCCTAGCTGACACTTTGAATTTGATAAATTATATTTCAGAGGTGAGATAGTCTATAAGTGCCATGACACGGGTCATCCAGATTCAAGCTGCTCCTATTATTAACTGCTGAATGACCTATATAGCAGTGCCTCATTTTGGTCCACATCAAATCTAAATTAAGATAGTGCTTAACACAGTGCTTGGCCCATAATAGTCCCTAAATAAATACAAAGTAATTTCCAGACGAGTAAAACACTAGTAACTAGGTGAGGAGGAAAGGGTGAGCAGGAAAGGTCTCCTAAGTAGTAGCAGCTGAGCTGTACCTTCAAGCAAGGAGATGAGGAAGGAAAGCCACAGAAATGGTTATGCATGAGGAATAGCTCGTTTGACTGGGATAGAGGGTATATGAACAGGGTGATACAAAATAAAATTTAAAAGACAGGAGGGCTTAAATGTCAGGTAAAGATATTGTATTTTATTATAGAAGCAAACGAAGCAATTGAAGATTTCTGAGTAAGGTGAGTACACAGTGACATGATCAGATATGTTTTGGAAATATCAATATGGTAGCTTGTGGACAATGGACTGGAGAAGGAAGAGACTGGAATTAGGGAGACCACTTAGTAGATTATTGTAATAGTCTAGGCAGAGAGGTGATGAAGGCCCAAACTAGAGTGGTGTGAATGGAGAGAAGGGCATTAAGTACACGAGATTGTGCGGATGCAGGATCTTGACAAAATTTGGCAACTGATTAAATATGGAAGCAGAGGGAAAGGGAAGGGTCAAGGATGACATGGGAAAATTTGGAGGAGTACTGTGTTTAGGGGAGAAATAACATAATGAATTCCATTTTGGATATATTGAGTCTAAGATACCTACAGGACTTCCTGAGGGAGATGTTCAACAGTAAGTTGGTAATACAAGACTGGCATTCAGGAAAGGCATTAGGGCTGAATATACAGATTTATTTGTTACCTACACAAAGATGATAGATAAGAGTTAATTAGATCATCAGGGAGTATTCGGTAGAAAGAGAACATAGCAGAGCCTTAAGGAGCACCTACATTTAAGGTGTGGAAGACATGTGAGGACTGGTTAATTTGCAGATAAGTCCTCAATACAATTAGAACTGAAAACATCAAAATTATCCTAAGATAATCTCATTCTAACTTTCCAGGCCCATTCTCTGGATGAAGTATAGATGAGCAGTTAAATGGTTAAAAGGCTAGCAGAAAGAACTGAAATAGAAGCAAAGGCTTTTATGCTTGTAGAATCAAGCTGTACCCGTTTAATTACCTAAACACTATATAGAAAAAGAAAACACTCAAGATTCAGGAGGGTTGCTTTCACATTAAGTTTCAAACGAAAGCTTCAAAATATAGAAGGTAATAATTTTCATTCCCAAGAGCTTTTTAAATCAACAGGAGAAATCTCATCATGGAAAAACTGAGATGATTCTATAAATACATTTTGACTGTATTGCTTCAAAGTCCTCTTTTCCTACGGATTAAAAAAAAAAACCAATCATGGCACATTTAGGTTATCTTTTCATAAAATTACTCTCTTTAACCAGAATTGGAATAATTTTGGACTCTGGAAGGTAAAACCCAGAAAGTTCTATGACCTTTACAAAACTAGCAAGTTTTAAAAAATTGTGACGTTACATTATCCCATATATCCTCTTTGGAATTACAAAAAAAAACAACAGTTATTCAGATTTTTTTTGTCTAGTTTTAATTATCATAATGGGGGAGGGGGAGTAGATGATGAGGGTGGAGGCAAGAAAAATTGCCAAGTATGGAATTGGAACCCAACTGATGGTCATTTACCCCCACAGGCAATATAAACACCCACAGAGGACTTAAGGCTTTCAGACAAAAATAAAAATTATTTCTATTTTTGGCATGAGAAATTAACTGAATGCTTGGAAATTAATGTAAAGTAAGAAAATGTGCTAAACACCTAGTGATGGTTGAATTTCACCAGGATGCTGCGTTCATCACAGCTCTTCTCTGCTGCACTGCAGAGACGCCATCTTCATCTTAATCTTCACTCAATGCAGCCCTTTCATCTGCATCTTAAAAACAAGGTTGAAGAGGAAATCCTCTCCAAATACCGCCCGAGGGTCAACCAGGAGTCCCCGGCACACCCAGAGCTAAAGGCAGATCTTTACCCAGCAAGCCTCTCCTTTCAAATACCAGGAGTAAACAGCCCATTTATAGCCAGCCACCCCTGGCCATTCCTCTTCCTGCTTTTACACACCCTGCTTCTTTCTCCTTGTATTTAATCTTAAGGACACAGGCTACTCTGGCACAACAAAACCATCCAGAAGGCCACAGGCAGGAGGAGGAGAAGGTACAGGAGAAGTCACTCCACAGAGGTGCTCCGAGTCTCCCCAGACATGTCCCCAAAGAGGACACGCAGAAAGCTGGAAGGCAGAAGCTGCAAAGCAGGAAAGCCGCAGCTCTGCCCACAGCATTCCGGACAAATGGAGAAGCCCAGGAAGGGAAGGGCGTCTGGGTTTCTGCTTTTGTTTCAGGAAACGTTTTCCTGGAGCGAAGGGAAGGGAACAAGTCGGGGCTCTGGAAAGGTGTGGTGAAAGAGGAAAGGGGGGGGGGAAATTCTCCATCAATTTGCATAAGAGATAGAGGAGAAAAACTGGAAAATTGGCAATTGCCCTCCTAGGGTCGGTTAGCTATTGGCAACAGATATCTACTATTCCCCCTTCTTTCCATACCCCTCCTCAACCTCGCAGCACTGAGGCTACAAGAGAGAGCAGAAATAAGAGGTGAATTTGGAAAGATGGTGGTGGGAATGAAAGAAGGTAAAAGGACGAAACCTCTAAATAAGGCACAGTTGTGTCCTAGTCTTTGCTCCGTGAACGTTACTGCCACTGCCCTTCCCCAGGACACAACGAGGGAAATAAGCAATGGTTTGGAAAAAGCAGGGTTGGTGCCCGCTGCATCCTCAGTTTTCTAAATCCGTTTCCCATCCGACTTACTGTCCCCTTCTCTGGACAATCGTCTGGGAGGCTCGGGGTCGCCTTCTGGCTTTTTCTATGCACAGTCCTTGCTTAGCCGCCCATGAAGGAGTTGGGCTGGGCTGCAGCCCTGCCTAGGCTGACACAGTCTAACTTAAAAAGAGGCCGTCATTTTTGGGGTCAGGTGGGAGGAGAGGAAGGAAAAACATCAGCCAGGGAGGGTGGGAAGCTTGTGGTCTAGATGGGGAACAGGAAAGACACCTGCCCACTGCGGGTGGGTATGGCAAACTCCCCCCGCCCATAAACTGCAGGCGCTGGACTGAGTAGAGACAAAGACTGAGGAAAAGACGATTCCCAGGAAGCGAAAAATCCTGCCCCGTTTTCCCTTACCGCACCTCCCTGGGCCCCTAGGCCCATGCACCTACCTCCAGGGCTCCAACAGTCCAAGAGAGCAGCAGCAACGGCACTAAAGGAGGCAGCATCCCGACCCTGCGGTAGGAGACGGTCACAGGCAGCTCGGGGCTTCCTCGCGGCCACTGCAGCTGCAGCTGCGCTATTCCTCTTCCTCTCCCTCCTCCTCCTCTTCCTCCACTGCCGCGATAGCTGCCGCCGCCTCCGCTTCCTCGTAGCCTCCCTCCCTGCCTTGTCTGGATTACTGCTGCTCAGGAAACTGAGCAGAAGCAGCTGCTTCAGCCGGGGTCTGGGAGAGAAGTCACCTGATTCGGGCGATCCAGAACGGCGTGGATGCTAAGGGGACGTCGAGAGACCCCTAGCGGAGCCGCGGGGTAACGGCGCTGGCCTTAGCGAGAGCTGAGATGTGAGTCCATGCAGCCTTCGCTTCTAGCCCTCCTCCCCCGAACCATCAGGAGCACCCCTGAGCCCCACAGGTGGATGCAGAAAGAAAAGTGGCTGCTCAGTGTTCCAGAAGAGGGGTTAAAAGGTTAAAAAGGGGTTTAGATGAAGTCTTATCCACCCTTCCTCCCTTCCTATGGAAACCTCGGTGTGGAGGACTGTGTGTTTCACATTTATTGGTCATAAAGAACATATTGGTCATTTGTTTTGCATAAAGAGCATAGGAACAAGCAAAACATGATAGAAGGGGCATCATTTCCTGTGGAGTACAATCTTCCTCTTTGCAGTTGTAAGGGAGCTGGTCTTTCAGCTGACTCACAAGAAAGTGGAATGATACGGAGTTGTTAACTAAGTGTAAAAATTCAACCAGGAGATGATCCATTTATGAGGTACAAATGAGTTCCTTGAACAATCAAAAAGGAAGCAGTACAGTCTGACGAATGGCATGTTGGTCCTCACAGTACCTTTAAAAGTTATTTCAATGTCCCAGACATAATCAGAAGAGAAACTTGAAGATGAACCAAGCTGGAGATCATGGCAAAGATGGTAGAAGAGGAGAAAGCCATCTATACAGTCTAGCTCTGTCCCATAACCATTCCAACAAAGACTGAGGAAGAGCACCAGATGGAGGGATGATTGCCTAACTTCAAGGAGAAATCACAGGGGTAATGACCCATTTTTCAAGCCCAAGATTCAACATACAGGCAAGTAACCAGATTGGAGGTCAGTAGCTGACAGCTCTCTGTCTCTCTGTCTCTGTCTCTGTCTCTGTCTCTCTCTCTCTCTCTCATACACACACACACACACACACACACACACACACACACACACACACACACACAATCTCATATTCAGGAGTAAATCTGTAGCTCTGATCCTGTAGAAATATATGGGATTCAGCCCACAGGTGAGTACCATGGAGAGGCCTGCAGATCAGAGGCAGGCCTACAACTCTTGCTCTGACCCAGAAAAGGACTTCAGATTCAGTAGACAGACCAGAGCAGAGGTCTGCAACTGAGGGACAAAGGCAGAGACTGTCAAAGTAGAGCTGGTAACTCTATCAGTCTAAAGAGCCTCAAAGAAAGACAAAGATTGGCTATAAAGTCAACTATAATTCCAGAATAAATTAAGGAAGAGTTGATAAAAGAGTCCAGATTATATTATAAATGAAATGATAGCTCTATAGGCAAGAATTGGAAAAGAAATGAGAACTGTATGGAAAAACTTTGGAACGAAAATTCTGGATACAAGAAGTACAAAACCTAACTCAAGTAACACACTCTGGAAATAAGAATGGACAAAAAAGAAGTTAATGACTCATGAGACAATGAGATATTAAAACAAAATCAAAAGCCTGAAAAAAAAGGAAACAAATATAAGATGTTGCAAGAGAAAAATAACTGAATTGGGAAATATCAATGAAAGGTAATTTAAGAATCACTGTATGCCCTGAAAGCTATGACCAAAAAAGAGCCCAGATACCATGTTTCAAGAAATAATATAAGAAAACTGTCCAGATTTCTTTGAACCAGAGGGCAAAGTGAAAACAGAAAGAATGCCATAGTAATCTCCTGAAAGCAGCACTGAAATGAATACTACTTAGGAACATAAAAACCAAAATTCAGAATGTCCAGGTTAATTTAAAAATACCAAAAGTAGTGAGAAAGATAGAATTCAAATACCAAAGAGTCAAGACCACATTGGATTTAACAACTGAAACTATAAAGGAGGAGAGAGCTCACTAGCCTCTGAAGGAACGGCAATAAATAAAGGAGAAAATGTAAGAGAATAGAATAGAAGGAATACCTTATTAAGGATCATAACTATGAGTATAAATGATATGAACTAACCTATAAAACAGAAGCAAATAGCAAAATGTATCAGAAAGCAGGCTCCAATAATATGTTTACAGGAAATATACTTGTAACACAAAATTTACACAGAGTTAAAATAAGGAGCTAGAACAAAATCTATTCTATTTCAACTGAACTAAAAAAAAGCTGAGGTACCTGATCTCAGGGAACACAATAATAGACAGAAAACCATAGTTGCTTAAAGGTACCAAAGAGAATAAATTAATATCAATATTTAATATATAAATCACATGTCATTACATTTATATATTAAAGAAAAAGTTAAATAATTTAGAGAGAGAAAATAGGTAGCTAAAATATCCTAGTTGGGGAATTCAATGCATCACTTTCAGATTTAGACAGATTTAACAATTAAACAAGAAAGAAATTAAGGACCTGAATAGAATTTTAGGAAGGTTAGATATGATAGATCTCTGACTCTTACTGAATGACGATAGAAAGGGGTAAACATTTCTCAGTTGTGTATGACATCTGTAAAAAAAAAAATTTACTCGTGTACTATGGCATAAAATGTCATCAAAAAAATTCAGAAAAAGAAAAATACTAAGTGCATCCTTTGCTGCCCACTGTATATAATAAAAATTATATTCAGTAAGGGGACTTTGAGGAAAGAGTAAAAAATTAATTAAAGACTAAATAACAATACTAAAGAATTGATGGGTTAAAATACAGATCATAGAAACAATAGATAATTTCATCAAAGACAATGAAAACAATGAAAAACATACCAAAATTGTTGAGATAGAGCCTGACACCAATATCCTGTTAGTTCAGCGTAGACATTGAGATAAAATGAGGTAATTTGTTCAATTCTATGTTTTCTCATTTGTTTATATTTCTGTTAGATGGATTAAAAAAAACTGAAGGAATTTTAAAATCTCTTTCCACTGTTGTATTACTATCTATGTCTTCTAATTCACTTCATTTTTCTTTTATGAATTTAGTTGCTAATACATTTGGAGCATGTAAGTTTAACACTGATATTAATTTGTCATCTGTGCTTTCTTTTGGTTCAATTTAGTGTCAAGATACTATAAGACAACACCCTATTTTCCAGAGCTAAGGCCTAGCCAGCAAGCTGTGCCCTGAGCTTGGCAAACAACAATCCTTTGCGCTCACCCTCTGGATGAACACTGCAACAATTCAATCCCAGAGCTGATTGTCCCTGAGCTTGGGCAATCACCAGCAGGCCCAGACATGAAGCCCTGCTATGAACAGACTTTTTGTCACTAGACAACCTTGCCTCACCATTGCTATTGTGTCTCACTACCGTTGCTACACTACACTGTTTGACTCTTTGTCTAGCCACAAGTATATAAATCAGAGTTCAGCCACAGTATAGCAAGTCCCCTTACTAGGGGCAGGGCCCTGGCACAAGTGTCTACTCTGACTGCTTCTTACTTACTACTTGTGTAACCCCCTGACAAATCCCATGATTGTTCTGAGTCTCAATTTCTTCATATATAAAATGAGGTAGTTGTACTAGATGATCACTTAGGTCCTTTCTAGTTAGGTTTGCCAAAATAAAAGCTTTAAAAAGCAGCCATAACAAATACATCAGTAAGATGCAACTGATTTCGGTGATAAAAATGCTAGCACATACCAACTACTTGGCAAAACTCCTTCCATCATTTCATTATGCAAATAGCTTGTTTGTGTATATTTCATTATTTTTTTCTTCCCCATCAGATTGTGAGCTCCTTGAGAGCAGGGACTGTTTTTTGCTTCTTTTTGTATCCCCAGAGCTTAGCAAAATGCCTGGCACATTTAATAAATATTTATGGACTGACCAATGGAAGGAAACAGTTTTATTCAAATTTTTGAGATTTACCTTAACTTCTGTCTTGGTCTTCTCGCCTCTCCTTTAATGTCAATGTCACATATCCATTTAGAATGAATTGAGGAACAGGATGTAAGTTATTGCTCTAAAGCTAATTTCTGCTAGACTACTTTTCAGTTTTCCCAGTATTTCTTTCAAAAAAAATTTAAACTTAAATGGTAAAACAAATACATAACAAGAAAAGAAAAAGAAACATAAAGTTAAATATTGAAACAAATACAAAATAAGAAAAAGAAAAAAAAGCATTGTCATGCGCACAGCAGACAGTAAGAGAGGATTCAAGAAGGATTCAAACTATACAACAATGAATTTCCATTTCAAGAAAGCGTATGCAATAAATACTACACATTGTATTCAGAACTGTCCATCTTTTCTTTGTTTCCTTACAAGTTTTCTTTTGGTCTCTGTGGTGTACTTTTTACTTTGTTCTTTTTCCCCCTTCCTCCCCCCATTTCAAGAAGGCTAAAATTAAGTGCAGATAGGTACACACACACACACACACACACACACACACATACATACACACAAATACACATAGACATATAGACATGTAGACATACACACAGATATACTTAGATATTTATAATCATACTTACAGATAGACATATACATTCATAATCATCTATATAAGACCTGCTTATTTGTCCTCTGTTTCTCTGAGGGTAGATAACCTCATTCTAGTAGTTTTTGTCAAATAAAGAATATTTTCCTAGGGAATTTGTGTTTTCTGCTTTATCAAATACCATATTATTGAGTTCAGTTGTTTTTTATTCTCCCTTGTCTAGTTAGTTCCATTGATCTCTCATTTTTTAAACCAATACCACATGGTTTTGATCATTGCTTCTTTATAATATATATGAGGTTCTTCCTTCATGCCCATTTCTTTTCATAATTTCCTTTATTATCCTAAATCTTTTGCTTTGTCATATGAATTTTATTATTTTATCATGTTCTATAAACTATCCCATTGAACATTTTATTAGTATAACATTAAAACTATGTCAACTTTAAAAGTATTGTCATTTTTATTAAACTGGCATGACCCAGCTGTTAATGCTGCATAGTGCCCAAACAACTTAAGTTATTCTTAATTCTTTAAGGTACTTTTTGTAATTTAATATATATAAGTTTTTTGTGTACTTTAATATGTTGATTCTCAGATATTTTATGCATTTTATAGTTATTTGGAATGAGATTTCCCTTTCTGTTTCTTCTTCTTGGGTTTTGTTATTATTATCTAGAAATACCATTGATTTTTGTGGGTTTATTTTGTAGCTTGCAACTTTATTGAAGCTATTGATTTGTCTCAATTATCTTTGCTTATTCTCTTGGCTTTTCCAAGTATTTCATCATATCCCTCTTTACTTATAATTATGCCTTTAATTTCTTTCTCTTCTCTTATTGTTGCTAGCATTTCCAGAACTATATGACATAATAAATGGGAAGGTGGACATCCTTCCTTTACTCTCATATTTATTGGGAAAGGTTCTAGTATATATGATGCTAGCTTTGGGGTTTAGATAGATGGTTTTTAAGATATTAAAAAAAGGTTGCACTATACCTATATTTTGTAGGGTTTTTAGTATTAGAGTGTGTATGGGTGGCAGGGAAGACTAATATCTCTGGTGTGAGGGCTGCCAAACCCTTTTGAGAGTTGGTTTTCACCTTTGGGTATCTACTTGCTGCCCATCTCTCACCTGTGGCTCCAAGAAGCTGTAGTATGTGCAGTGGCCACACCCTGGTGAACCATTTCAGCAGAGGAGCTAAACCAGGTTGAGGGTAACCAACAGCTCTCAAACCTGTTGGTGAGTTAGGGAAGTATCTACCCCAAACATGTGTGGACATCCCCTGGCAGAATGGGCAGATGAGAATAGTTGTTGCAAATGGCCATGAAGGTGTCAGGAATAGACACTGTGGAGTACTTAGAACTTGCTCAGACAACAAACTCGTCCACTGTATCCTAAGTCATCACCAGTCATCTTGACTTTTGTCTTGTCACTGAACTTTCAATGACTCTGGAAGAGTCATTGTATAACTTTGTATAACTCTGCCTCACTTAATTTATGCTCTAGTCAAAAGATATCACCCTTATCATTTGATCATTTTTACCTACTTCAAAGTCATGTGGGGACAGGCAAATGATGATGCAGCAGGTGCAGATACCATGGGAGCTGTAGACAGAACGCTGCCCACAGGTAGCCTAGGCCATAGTATTGTCTCCTCATTGGATTGAAGTGGTAGTGGGATTCAGAAGCACCCTGAAAGTCTGAACAGCGTTTTTACAGAACCTCATTGCTCACCTCCTGGTGTGAGGAAGTAGCTAAAAAAAGTGACTTAAAAACTGCCTGCTTCACCAAATCTAACCCTGGCCTGCTTACCTTACCATGGCAGTCAAGGATCCTACCCTGCAGTTAAAATACAAAAAAAAATGTCCAAAACTTTTGAAAAAATGATTCTACTCACCATTGGTATATGAAACGTATGCACACTTACAAACAACACAAAATCCAATAGACTTGAAAGAGAAACAGCTCTTGTGAGAGAACTCAGCAGATATCACATCTAAATAGCAGCCCTGAATGAAACAAGGCTGGCAAATGAAGGCTAGTTGACCAAAGTTGGAACTAGATGCATGTTTTTCTGGCATGGCTACAGTGATGGGGAGAACTGTGAGGCTGGCATAGGTTTCACAATCAAAACTAATCTAGTCAACAAGTTTTTATACCTCCCAAGAAGGAGTGAATGACAGGCTCATGACAATACAATTGTCACTTGCAGAAAAGCACCACACCTGGATCAATGGAATAGGGTAGGTATATAAGACATAATAGTTAATGACTATAGTAATTTACTGTTTGATAAACCCAAAGACTCCAGCTGCTTGGATAAGAACTCACTAGTTAACAAAAACTACTGGGAAAACTGGAAAAGAGTATGGCAGAAACTAGGCATAGATCAACATCTTACATTATATACCAAGGTAAAGTCAAAATGGGTACGCAATTTAGATATAAAGGCTGATACTATAAGAAAACTATAAGAGCAAGGAATAGTTTACCTGTTGGATTTATGGAGAAGGGAAGAAATTATGACCAAACAAGAGATAAAGAACATTATGAAATGTAAAATGAATGATTTTGATCGCATTAAATTGAAAAGTTTTTGCACAAACAAAGCCAATACAACCAAGATTAGAAGGGAAGCAGAAGGCTGGGAAACAATTTTTACAACCAGTGTCTCTGATAAAGGTCTCATATCTAAAATATATATAGGGAACTGAGTCAAATTTACAAAAATACAAGTCATTCCCTAATTGAGAAGTGATCAAAGGATATGAACAGGCAGTTTTTAGAGGAAGAAATTAAAAACTATCTATAGTCATATGAAAAAAATGCTCTAAATCTCTATTAATTAGAGAAATACAAATCAAAACAACTCTCAGGTACCACATCCCTCTTATCAGATTGGTTAACATGACAAAACAGGAAAATGATAAATGTTGGAGAAGATGTGGGAAAATTGGAACACTAATGCATTATTGGTGGAGTTGAAATCTCTCTCTCTCTCTCTCTCTCTCTCTCTCTCTCGTTTTGCTGCTTCTTTCTCTTTTTCTTCTATTTTCACTTGCTTTACATTTTTATGGTTCTTTTCTTTTGGCCTGTTTCTTCTTCTTTTTTTAAATTAACTTTTGTTTATTTTTAGTTTACATTATTGATTTCCACAAGATTTTGAGTTACAAATTTTCTCCCCATCTTTCCCCTACCCACCCCCCCAAATAGTGATCCCATTGTATACCTCCTCCCCCAATCTGCTTGCTCCTATATCCTCCCCCATTACCCCTCTGACTTTCTGGTAGAGCAAGATGTTTATATATATATATATATATATATATATGTGTGTGTGTGTGTGTGTATGTATATATATTTAACATAGATTTTAGTACTTTAAATTCTAGATTCTTTCCCTTCCTCCCTTGTCACCCACCCCCACTGGAAGGACAAGCAATTCAATACAGGCCGTAGCTGTGTAGTTACACAAAACATCTCCACAATGGACATGTTATGTAATGCTGATGGTATTTCCCTCCTTTCTATCCCGCCCTCCCCTTGTTCTGTTTTCTACTTTGCCCCTGTCCCTTTACAGAAGTGTGTGCTTCTAACCATCCTCCCCCCCAAACCTGCCCTCCACTCCATCATCCCCCCTCTCATACTCTTCCCCCTACTCTCCTGCAGGGCAAGATACCCAATTTAGAGTATATGTCATTCCTTCCCTAAGCCAAATTCAATGAGACTAAGGTTGACTCATTCCCCTTTTTCCTTCCTGTTCTTCCCCTCCACTGTAACAGTTATCCCTTGCCTCTTCTATATGAAATGATTGATGCCATTCTGTCTCTCCCTGTCTCCTCTCATTCTATTCCTCTCCCACCTCTTAATTTCACCTTTTAAAATATCATCCCTTCCTATTCAAGTGATCCTGTGCCCTCTATCTATGTACATATATATATAAAATATATATACACTCACTCACATATGTATTCATATGTATATATACCCTCCTATATAGACATATGTGTATGTGTGCATATATATATATATATATATATATGTATATATACATTTATATTCCCTATACCTATCCTTATGCTGAGAAAAGTTTCATAAGTTACAATTCTCATTTTTCCATGTTGGCATGTAAATAGTTCAGCTTTGATAAGTTCCTTATGGTTTCTTTTCCATGTTTACCTTCTCATGCTTCTTGTATTTGAATGTCAAATTTTCTATTCAGTTCTGGTTTTTTCCTCAAGAATGCTTCAAAGTCCTCCACCTCATTGAATAACCATATTTTCCCCTGAAACATTATACTCAGTTTTGCTGGGTAGGTGATTCTTGGTTTTAATCCTAGCTCCCTTGATCTCCAGAATATCATATTCCAAGCCCTCCGATCCCTTAATGTAGAAGCTGGTAGATCCTGGGTTATCCTGATTGTGTTTCCACATTATTCAAATTGTTTCTTCTTGGAAACTTGTAATATTTGCCACTTGATCTGGGGACTCCAGAACCTTGCTATACTATATATACTATTCCTAGGAGTTTTCTTTTTGGGATCTTTTCAAGAGGTGATGGGTGAATTCTTTCAAGTTCTATTTTGCCCTCTAGTTCTAAAATATCTGGGCAATTTTCCTTGAAAATTTCTTGAAGGATACTTTCTAGGTGGCTTTCAGGTAGTCCAATAAATTTTAAATTGTCTCTTCTGGATCTATTTTCCAGGTCAGTGGTTTTTTCAAGGAGATATTTCACATTGCCTTCCATTTTTTCATTTGTTTGTATCTGTTTAATAGCATCTTGATTTCTCACAAAGTCATTTGCTTCCATTTGCTCTCCTCTAATTCTGAAGGAATTATTCTCTTCAGAATGCTTTTGAGATTCTTTTTCCATCTGGCAAATTTGACTTTTTAAGGCATTCTTCTCCTCATTGCCTTTTTGGAACTCTTTTGCCATTTGAGTTAGTCTATTTTTTAATATTTTCTTCATTTTTTTTTATTTATATTATATATTACATATATAATATATATGATATATATATTATGTAAATAATAAAAAATTATTTTCTTCAGTCAGGTGGTTGACTCTCTTATCATGATTTTCTTGCATCACTCTCATTTCTCTCCCCAATTTTTCCTCCCCTTCTCTTATTTGGTTTTCAAAATCCTTATTAAGCTCCTCTATGGCTCGTAATAAGTCTACATTTTTCTTGGAAGCTTTTGGTGTGGGAGTTCTGATTATGTTGTCTTCCTCCTGTTCCATGCTTTGATCCTTTTTGTCCTTAAAAAAGGAATCTAAAGTTGGATTGCTGAGCTTTCTTTGCTTCCTTTGCCTGCTCATGTTGCCAGTCAGTTACTTGACTTTTGGGCTCAGTAGAACTTTGTTTTCAGAGGGTAGAGCTCTGTCCCAAATTGCTGGGGTTTTTGCAGCTGCCGGAGCTATTAGGAGGCCGCAGTCTCTGCAGCCCACACCAGCTTTGGCTCACTGAAAACGCACCTCAGGACTACCACCCAAGATCCTGATCCTGATCCAGGCAACTCAAGGTAAGAGCACTTAGCCTCTGAATGATCGCTTGGCCCCCCTGCAATCTGCAGGCTGCGAGCTCTGAAGCAGCCACATGGAAGCAGCTGCAGGGCTGCCACTTCAGACTGCTTCTAGCTCTGGAGGCAGTTGGCTGAACCCTGTCCCCCAAATTTAGCCAAGTTCCACTGACCTTTTCCCTTTGTCCTTGGCTCTCATGGGTTGGTAATTCTGGAAACTGCCACAGCCACTGGTGATCTGCTCTCCTGAGAGCTCCATCTGCAGCTTCTCCTGGACAGACTGGGGCTAAAACCACATGGGGCTGGGCTCTGTTCCCAGAGCACTGGGATGAGCCCTTTCTGTCTGTCTGCTGGGCTGCCTTCAGCAGGAGCCTTGTTTCTCTGTCATTTTATGAGTTCTGGAGCTCTAAAATTTGTTTAGTCATATTTTACAGGTATTTGAGGTGTTTATGGTGGGAGCCATGGCGTTCTCCAGCTTCTATGCCGCCATCTTGACTCTGCCCTCCTTGTTTCTTTTTTCTTATGTTTCCTCTCATTGGTTCTAATTCTTCTTTACAATATGACTTATGTGAAAATATGTTTAATAAGAATGTATATGTAGATCCTATATGCTGTCCTGGGGGAAAGGGGGAGAAAATTTAAAACTCAAAAACTTATAGAAGTGAATGTTGAAAATTAAAAATAGATAAATTCATTTTTTAAAAAAAGGGAAGCACCACACCACCATCATCAGTGTGTATGCTCCCACCATGATGAACCCTGATTAGCTAAAAACAAATTTTTCATGACAACCTGGAGACCCTCATCATCAATGTGCCAAAAGAAGACAAACTTGTTATTCTAGGTGACTTTAACACTTGAGCAGATACAAGCTATCAGACATGGCAAGGAGTCCTTGGAAGGAATAGAGTTAGAAATAGCAACAGCAACAGCAACTGTCACTACAGAAGATGTGTGTCTAGTAACTTCATCACCAATGCTGCCATCCATTTACCTAAACACAATAAAACTTCGTGGATGCATGGCCACAGCAAAGATTAAGCTTTAATAGACTGTGTCAATATAAGGAGAAGAGACAGACAGGATGTGAGATTGACGAAGGCAATGTGTAGTGCAGAGTGCTGGGCTGATCATAGACTTATCCTATCCAAGCTAAACATTTGCATTTAACGGAAGCAGCAGCCCCAAGGCAAGACAACTACCCTGACTATGGGAAGGATTAACGTCAACAGATGAGAGTGTTTCTCCATGTGTGAAGTTTGTTGCTAACTTGGAGGGAAAGCTAAGTCAACACATGGTTGGCAACAGTGAGCAGGAAAGGAGTGAGCAGCTTTCAGAGATTTGGTGTATAGCACTGCATTTACTCATCTGGGCTGGAACATTTGCAAATATAAAGGTTGGTTTGACGAAAATGATAGGGAAATTCAGAAGCTGCTACAAAAAAAAAGAGAGAGAACTCCACAGGGTTTATCAGCAGGATAGATCATCTGTCCCTAACAAGGCAGCATTTAACTCCATCAAAAGTAAAGTGCTAGCAAAGCTTAGAGAGGTACAGGATTCTTGGCTCAATAAGAAGGCAGATGAAATTCAGTTTTATGCCGATGATAACAATCCAAAGGGCCTTTATCATGCCCTGAAGTCTTTTTATGGGCCAAAGACACATTGTACATCTTAACTGTTTATCACTGATGGAGCCACATTGATTAATGATAAGGAAAGGATCCTGGAGAAATAAGCTGAACACTTCCATAGTGTTCTAAGCCATTGACTGACTACCTCAAGTTGGAGTTAATTTTTCTCTAGACAAACTTCCGACTGAACAAGAGGTTTTGAATGTCCTTAGGCTCCTCTTGTGTTGTATCGGCAAGCACCCTAGCATACCTAGGGCGGCTACTAGCACAGGTTCTTAGATCTGCTTTTCTAAAGGAAAGCAACTCAAAATGGGTTAACAATCTTACTTTAATCAATCAAATACCATTTACCTAGTTCAGGGGGA
>CM053580.1:151545148-151563853 GCA_028627135.1 Pseudochirops cupreus
AGGCTCCATGTGACCACATTCAGCCTATTAGGGAACAGAGTATACTTTCAAATATCCAAGGGTCCTCAGAGTCACGTAGCCACTTTAGCAAAGGGCCTAGGGGCAGGGAAGATCTTCAGATTCCCATAACATGTGTGGCAAAGTGTCTGGTGCTATTTCTATTCCAGCCGAGATTTATGAATCAGGAGATCTGTTGCTCATACAAAAGCTAACTGAAATTTTCCAGTTTATTTGTCAAGAGAAGGTTAACCCCTAGGAGTTCAAGGATGCCTCCATTGTCCATCTGTATAAAGGAAAATGAAATAAGTTGTCCTGTGACATTTACAGAGTGGTGTCTATCTTGGTCATTTTTGCAAGATTCTTGCCAGAGTCCTTAATAGGTTGATTCTTCAGCTGGAAGATGGTTATCTACCTGAGAACCAGTGTGGCTTCAAAAAGGTATAGCACCAACACAATATTCATTATACTGACAGCAACTGTGAATATGCGGCATAGTGCTCAAACACAAAATATAACAGACTCTCCATGGGGAAGTCAGAAGCAAAATATTTATTCAGACACCAGAAAACCAAATCCCATCACCAGGAAACCAAATCCATCATAGTAGCAAAGAAGTTAATATACTATAAGAGCACAGAGAGCCACACCATCCTTTAGCCTTCCCACAAACCAATACTCATGAAGCCTAGCTGTCTGCTTGAGTGTGTCCTCTCCTCCCTGCAGTCTCTAACTGCTGACTCCCAGATTCCTGTGGGCTCTGCTCTATTCTTCAGCAAACTCCTCCCACCACAGGCTCTATGTGATTACATTCAGCCTATTAGGTGTCAGGGACCATCTTCAAATCAGGGAAAGTCTTCAATTCCCTTAGGTCTATTAAGGGGCAGGGAAGATCTTCAAATTTCTATTACCATTACAAAAGGACCAAAGAATAGTAAATATGGTGTTTGCTGCCTGACAACTCCAGGAGGAATGCCAGGAGCAGAATGGGGATCTGTATACAATGTTTATTGATCTGACCAAGGCATTTGATACTGTCATGAGGGCTTGTGGAACATCATGGCAAAATTCTTTGCCCAGAAAAGCTCATCAATAATTGTATGTCAGTTTTATGATGGCATTCTTGCTTGGCTTCTGGATAATGGATGATGCTCTTATGCTTTCCCTGTCACCAATGGAAAGAAACAAGGTTGTGTGTTTTGTCCCATGCTTTTTAGCATGATATTTTCATCAATGTTGTCAGAAGCCTTTAAAAAGAAAGAAAACGGCACCAAGGTCATCTACCACACCAACGGTAAAGTGTGTAACTTAAAAAGGCTACAAGCCAAGACTAAAGTTGAGGGAGAGTTGGTGCTCCACTCTTTGTTTACAGATGATTGTACACTCAGTGTAGCCTCTGAGGCTCAGATGCAACACAGTATGGATTAATTCTCTGCCACTTCTGCTAATTTTGGCCTAACAATTAAACACCAAGAAAATAGAGGTTCTCTACCAGCCAGCACCATACCATCCATACATGGTACCATTGATTGCAATAAATTGAGAAATTTTGAATGCTCTGGATAAGTTCACTTACTTTGGCAGTATACTTTCCAGGGATGTACACATTGGTGATGAAGTTGACACATGCATTGCCAGAGCTAGCTCAGTTTTTGGGAGGCTCTGAAGGAAAGTGTGGAAGAGAAAAGGTATAAGGATGCCAACTAAACTGAAAATCTACAGACCTCATTGTTGTACGCCTGTGAAACCTGGACAGTATACCAGTGCCATGCCAGGAAACTGAATCACTTCCATCTGAATTGTTTTAAGAAGATTCTGAAGATCACCTGGGAAGATAAGGTACCAGACATAGAGGTTCTTTCTTGAGCTAAACTGTCAACCATTCAAATTCTTCTACATAGAGTGTGACTCTGATGGGTTGGCTTCATTGTTTGAGTGCCAAACATACATTTGCCTAAAAGACTATTTTACAGAGACCTCCCATAAGGCAAGCACTCACATGTTGGTCAGAAGAAGTGATACAAAGACACTTTCAAGGTATCTCTGAAGAACTTTGGAATCGATTGTGAGATATGGGAGACATTGGCAAAGGACAGTGCAGCATGTCATGCCTGCATAAAAGAAGGTGCTGTGCATTATGAGCAAAGCAGAATTGCAGTAGCTGAAAAGAATGTGAGATGCACAAATTTAGAGACTTCTCCACTCAAAATGTTCCTATGAATATTTGTGCTAACCTGTGGTAGACCCTTCTGAGTTCATATTGGTCCAATCAGCCGCAGTCTGACACTGTCTCTTGACCCCAACATAATGATATTATTTTGATCCTCTTCAAGCACAAAGACCACAATCAGTGTAAAAGACTTTTTCTCAGCCTATTGAGATGATCATGAAGTTTTGGATGTTTTAGGTTTTAATATGATTAGTTATGTTGATTGTTTTCCCAATGTTGAACCATCCTCACATCCCTGGTATAAATCACATTTGGTTATAATGAATGATTTCTTGGCTAAATTGCTATAACCTATTTCGTGGGGTTTTGTTAAAATTTTTGAGTTGATATTCATTAATGATAGTGGTTCGTAGTTTTCTTTCTGTGTTTTATCTTTTCCCAGCCTAAGTATTAGGAATTTCTTTGTCTTATAAAAGGATTTTGGAAGGGTGCTTTCTTTCTCAGTTTTTGAGAATAATTTTTAAATTATTGGCACTAACTATTCTTTAAAAGTTTGATAGAATTTTCTGGGGTGTCCATCAGGATGTAGTTCCTTTACAGGTATATCTATTTTCTTTTGTGATATTGGGTTAAGATCTCTACTTAATCTCCTGATTTTTTAAAGTTATTTTGTGTTTTTAAAAATATTCATATGTTTCTTTTGTGTTCTGTTCTGTTGGTTTTTTAGCCTATAACTTGGCACTTTTTTCTGATTATTCTTTTTATTTCTTCTGGTTTTCTTGTGTTTTCACCTTGCTTCTTTGCTATTTTATTGATTTGATTTTCTGCCATCTTTTAAATTAGATTAGCCAAAGATTTAATCAGTTTTATTAGCCTTTTCAAAGAACCAGATTTAAGCTTTATCATTTCTACATTTTTTCAACATACATTTCTCCTTTAATTTTTAATATTTCCTCTTTCTTGCTTATTTTAAGTTTTGTTATTTCTTGGCTTTCTAGTATCTTAAAATGCATGTTCAATACATTGATCCTTTCTTTTTCTATTTTTAAAAAGTATGTTTGTAGAGATATGATTTTCCCCTTGAGGATTGCTTCGCTTGCATCCCAGAAATTTTATTACGTTGTTTCATCATTATCTTTTTCTTTCACATAATTATTAATTATTTCTATGATTTGTTCTTTAACCCATTCATTATTTAGGATTTTATTGTTAAATCTCCATTAATGTTTATATCTTTTCTTTGTGGTCCTTGAACTTATGAGTATTTTTGTTGCATCATGGTCAATAAAAGATATATGAACAATTTCTGCCTTTTTTTTACATTTGTTTGAAATATCTCTATTGTAGTAAATTTTTTGCGAATGTCCCATGTGGTGCTAAGAAATAAGTATTTTTTTTAACAGTCCTATTTAAAAGACTCTATAAGTCTTTAATTCTAATTTCCCTGGAAATTTTTTGTTTTATGTTTTCTCTTTTGTTTATCTTTCTGTTATTCTTATCAAAAAACAATAGAAGATTAATGGTCTCCTGTCACTAATGTGTTACTCTTTATGTCTTTTGTGGTATAGTTAATGTTCCTTTATTAATTTGGATGCTAAGACATTTGGAACATGTAAATTTATTATGGATATTGTTTTGTTGCCTATAGTTCTTTCATCAAAATGTAGCTGCCTTTTTTCTATTTTTATTTTTTGCGTGTTTGTTTTTGCTTTGTCTGATAGTATGATTTCAATGTCTGATTTTTTAAATTCACTTGATAAATAGTACATTTTTTTGCCACCTCCCAAGTTTTATTTTTTGTATATCTTTATTTTTAAATGTGTTTCTTATATGTAGCTGATTGTTGGATTTTGTTTTCTTATCCAATCTGCCACTTTTATTGGATAGTTTAATCCATTCCTATTTAAATTTATCAAACATATGTTTATTTTTCATTTTTCCCTAAATTTTTAAGTTGTGATTTTCCGCCTTCTTCTGCTATAAACACAGTACTATGTTCCTTACATTACTTTTTTTTTAAAGGAGACTTTATTCCCATTAGCTTTCTTCCCCTCACCCCTTATCCTCTCCTTTCTCTTTGAGGTTTTGTTTATTAGTTATTTTTTCTTTTATGCTTTTATATGGTCAGTTTTTCCCCTCTTATTTTCCCTCTCAGTCAAATAGTTTCCCCCATTCCCTCTTCCTCTTCATGTAGTCCTGTTGATTAGTTTTAACATTTTCATTTCCTTTTACATCCCTTTCCAGAGAGAATTTCTCTTACTCTTTTCATTGTCCACTCTCTGCTTCTACCCTCATTTTCTGGCTCCTGATTCCTATATTTTATCTAGTTTCTCTTTTCTATATTCCTTATAGAATCAAAACTTTCAGGGTATCCATTCTGGTCTCTCCTTTCTAGGCAGTTTCTGCCACTGCCTTGTAGAGCTTGCTTTGTTTCTTTACCTTTTCCATTTCCCCCCCCTTCCAAAACCAATTCCATCAGGTGGCAGAGAAAATACTGTCCCATGGTAGGATGCCTCCACAATCACCACCACTACCACATCCCTGATTAAGCAGTGCATCACTGATCTGTACTTTCCCTTCCCACCCAGGTTACATTCTTTTCTCCATTTGTTTCAAAATCTCGTTCCCAAGTCCATGCTCTCCCACTCTTCCAGGTGCCTGTAGTTCCCAGAAGTTCCAACTTTTTTCTTCTTAAGGTAGAACAATTGGTCTTTTAGAATAAGAGTGAAATACATCGAACATAAGGTCTCCATATCCCTTCACTGGACATCCGTCTTCACCCATAGGAACATTTAGTGGGTGGAACCCCCTCCCACTACCAAAACAAGGTCTTGCCTCTTTCTCCCTACTCTTTTTAATCTTACCTCCCTCCTCCTCACCCATTCCCCCACAGACTCATCTTTTCCTGACACCACAGAGATTACCTCCCCTTCATTGCTAGCCCTTGATTTGACCATGTAGGCTCTACTCTATCCTCCTCTCCCCTCTCCACTTTCATTTACCTCCCATTTTGTAATGACTGGGGTACACTCTCTGCACCCTCTGTGAAGACTCCTCAGAATGAGAAGGGAGAGAAACTATCTCGAAACCAAAGATAGACCTTTATAACACTGGACAGACCTGAGTCCTGAGTTTCCTATGAAATTACACAACCTAGGACCCTTCCCCCCTTCCCTTGTTGTCATCAGCATTAGGCCCCTTTCAGGAGTTTTAGACCTCCACCTTTGCTTGTGACCTTTACCCTCCCTTGCTCTGGCCTTTGCCAAATAAGGACATGGATGATACCTTGGCTTCCTGTCCCACCTCCCTGCCAATAGGAGATAGTGGTGGGCTTATTTGATATCTGCCATTGGGTTAGATTTTGGGCCAAGACTGAGAGCCCACCTCCCAGCCAGTGGGAGAAGGGACAGCCAGGGGGAGGGGGCTTGAATGTGTTAGGGTATAAATTCTTGTTCTGTCTTTTGTAACAGGCCTCCTCTCCTTGATCCCCACCATGGAGAGAACTGCCCTCTTCCTGTGGGGAAAAAGAATAAAACTTCCTGTTCCTTCCTCAAGATACCTCTGACTTTTGATTTTTTTCTTGGGTAGGGGATTTTTTGGGTCCCCATACCCCACACAGTAATGTAGTACCACAGAAACCATTGCTTCATCTGTAGACAGGGTGTCATATGGTTCTGTCCATAATGCTCCTGGCCTGCTTCTTCATCGTTAACCTCTCTTGACTACCATTTTAAACCCTGTCTCTGTGTCCGTTTAGAAAGAAGTCTCTTACGGGACTCCCCTATCACTCTGTTGCTGTTGTTTTCATTAACTGCTGCATTCATTCACCCCTCTTACATTTCTGTTGTCTGGGGTGTTCAAAAAAAGCAAATAATTTCTTAAGGCTTGGTCTTATTTCTAAGGATGTTTCAAATTCCTCCTTTTAATTGAATATTCATCTTTTTTCACTTAAACTCAGAATTGCAAGGTAGGTCACCCTGGGCTGCACCCTGAGCTCTATTGTTCTTCTGAACACTCTGAATACTTCTGAACATTGTTCTTCTATCCCCCTCAATGCCCTGCCATGTTTTCTTGTGGGTGCACAATTTTCTTATGTTAATTCAATTTTCTTTCCTTTGTATTTGAATGTCTTTCACCTGATTGCTACTGGTAGCAGCAAGGTGACCCAGTGGATAGAGTGAAGGGCCTGGTATCAAGAAGACCTGACTTCAAATCCAGCCTCAGACACTTACTATGTGCCTCGGGGCAAATCACTTAACCGTATTTGCTTCAGTTTCCTCATCTATTAAAATGAGGTGGAGAAGGAAATGGCAAACCCCTTCAGTATCTTTGCCAAGAAAACTCCAAATGAGATCATGACGAGTCAGACACACTGAAATAATTGAACAGCAACATCTGCTGATTGATTGCAGATCTTATTGTGTCTGACTTGAATTATTAAATTTAAGACATACTATGTGTCTCGGAGTTTGCAGCTTTGGGTTTTTTCTTGGAAGAAATCTATTAATTCTTTCAAATGGTATTTCATTTTCTATGTTCAAAAGTTCTGGAAAGTTCTCATCTATTATTTCCTTCACTATTGAGTTAAGATTTTTTTTTGCCTTTTCACATTTTTCTGGGAGAACTATAAGCCTTAGGTTGTCTCTACACAGCCTGTCTTTGAGATTCATATATTTTGCTTGCAGAGTGAGCATAGTTTCTTTTAATGTTTTGGGGGTTTTTTTTCTCTTCTTTTAGGTTGTCCTTCACTTCTGTGAATTTTTCATTCTCAATCTATTGTTCTCTCTTTTGTTTCTTTTTTAAGATTTGCCATCTCAGGTTCTGCCTGTTATTTTAGCTATGTAGGAGATAAATTCTGCTCTCATAATTCTCGTTTATTTTTTATTCTTCTCCTTCAGGAACAGATGTTGTGGTTCCATGTTCTCCTGAAATTCCACAGGGTCCTCTCTCTCATCAAGGGTTGGATCATTTTCCTTCATTTTACAGTATTTATATTCATAGATTCTTGAAATAGTTGACTAGATCTGGAGGCTATATTTCTTTCTGCTGTTAATGTTTTCCCTGTTGATTTATCTGGTTATGCTCAAGGTCTTTAATTTTTTTGATCATGAGATGTTTGATAATTTCAGTTTTTCCCTTTATTTCTCCCTATTGTTCACAGCCTGATCCCTCCCCTCTGATGGTGGTTTCTTTGGGGTCTGTATCTCAAAGCATCTCTGCTTCCTCCCGCATTGGACAATTGGATCACTAGCCTAGGTCTTTGCTTCAAGTGACCTTTGGAGAGATAGAACTGACCTCATCTGGATGCTGAACTCTTGCCTTCAGGCTTAGTGGACCACTGCAAATCTCCCTTTCCCATACACAAATGAAGTCTTGTTCTTATGACCTGCCCCACAACCTTTGTTTCTCGGTTTTCTGGCCCAGCACCAGCAGCTCAGAGAGCTGCCATGCCGGTTCTATAGGGCTGATTTCTATAGTTTCTGAGGATCTGGGAAGAGAATGTATTGGAATGGGGTATTGTGTTCTATTTTAAGCCTAAACTTGTATTCTGCTCCTTTCTCTTGTTGCTGGCTCAACCACAGAGATATTTTGCAGCAAAGAACACTGCCCCTCCCACCAGCAAGCTTCTGCCCCTGGAGCACTGCCATGTTGCTAGCTGACTGTCGGGGTGCCAGCAGGCTTCCACCCCTGGAGCACTGGAGCACTGGCTGTCTGTCATGGCCCTGGCAAACTTCTACGGCCTTGATCTGGGGTCTCCACATTACTAAAAACAGGGAAGGGTCTGGGGGTTGAGATTTGTTGGGAGCCATATGTCTCATCCTTGGGTTGGATTCTTGGGTCAGCTAAGTGCAACCTTGCTGCTGGTTGTGGGAGGTGGGGGCGGGGAATGTTGCTGAGTGAGCTCAGTGTAGAAGTCAGTTCATAGGGGTTTTGTTGTTTTAGCCTTCTTTTTGATTCCAGGGTTTTCAATCATGGAGACAGCTGAAATTGCTTTATCATTGGCACAATTTCTGTCTTGGGGAGGTCTGAGAAAATGTTTACTCCTCCATTTTGTTGATCATGTGACCCAGAAGTCCTGTCCCATTTAGTTTTTTTCCAGAAACTTCTAGGAAGCAGGCAAGTCCTTAAAGAGGATGTGGGTATTTGACCACCTCACAGGCTATGATTCCCATATTGGAGATTTCACACACGGCATCATAACCCTAAAGATTCTGAAAAACAAAACAAAACAAAAAAAAACATCAGGCCCAAACCAAGGCAGGACCTTCATGCTATATTTGGGGAAAACATGGACAATGTGGCTGTTGTCCATGACTGATCATGCTGAGGCTTCTGAACAGGCCACAGCCAGACAGATAGACCTTCCCACCTTCTAAGATTAGGATGTGACTGGCTTTAACATTCCTGTATACATAGATCATATGATGGATATAGTCTAATGCTTTTAGAATTCTTTGCAGGATATATGTAATTGCTTTCTCATTCACGCCATTCAAGAACTACATGCCAATGAGATCCTTTGCAGAACCACGTGCCATGAAAGATGTGACAACCCACGGCTCATTGTCAGCAATGAAGGTGGTTCAATATGGCATGATGCTGAGGTATTTGAAGAGATTAGAGACATGAAGTTTTCCCTGTACAGATGTCACTTTCTCATTGGTACAGGCTTCCAGACTAATCTTCCTCCACTTCTCTTATTTGCTTTGCAAAATCCTTCTTAAGCTGATCTATGACTTTTAGACAGTCTTCATGTTGCTTGGAAGCTTTTGGTGTGGGAGTTCTGACTGTGTTGTCTTCCTCCCATTCCATACTTTGATCCTTTTTGTCCCCAAAAAAGGATTCTAGAGTTCAGTTGCTGTTCTTACTTTGCTTCCTTTGCCTGCTCATGTTGCCAGTGAAAGTACTTGATTTTTTAGTTCTGTGAAACTCTGCTTGGGGGGGGAAGCTCTGTCCTAAATCGCTGAGGCTTTCGCAGCTGCTGGAGTTATTGGGAGGCTGCCACAGCCCCCACTAGCTTTGGCTCACTGAAAACACACCCCAGGACCACCACCCAAGACCACGATCTGGATCCAGGCTGCTCAACACAAGAGCATTTAGCCTCTGAATGATGGCTTGGCCCCTCTGCGGTTTGTAGGCTGGAAGCTCTGAAGCAACCATGTGGAGGTGGCTGCAGGGCCGCTGCTTCTGCCGCTTCCTTGCCCTGTTGGCAGTTCGGCCAGACTGCTTTTCTCCCCCAAATTTAGCTGAGATCCACTGACCTTTCACTTAGTTCTTGTTTCTTATGGCTTGATAATTCTGGAAACTGCCATAGCTATCGTTGATCCACTCTCCTGAAGCTCCAGCTGCGGCTTGTCCTGGCCACCCTGGGGCAAAGCCGTGGTTTCAGGCTGGGCTGGTTTCAGCTCCCAGTGTACTGCGATGAGCCCTTTGTGCCAAGCTGCCTTCAGTGGGAAATGTGTTTTTCTGTATTTTTATGTGAGTTTTGGAGCCCTAAAATTTGTTTAGAGTCATATTTTATGGGTATATGAGGTGGCTATGTGCAACCTGCGAAAACTTGCTGCTTCTACACTGCCATCTTGGCTCCGCCACCCCTGTATAATAATCTTTACTGTGATGTATTCTCCTCTGTTTAGCATTCAAAGCCTGCATAGTCTAGCCCAGTTCCCTACCTTTCCTAATAGGAATGGTCAAGCCTCCAAAGAGGCCTTGACCTCCTTGATGTTCCTTACACAAGACACCCCATCTCTTGGCTCTGTATGTTTTCATCAGCTGTGCCCCATTCCTGGAAAGCTTACCCCCACCCCCATTCCTGCTTCCTGGATTCCCTGGCTTCCTTCAGGCCCAGTTAAAATCCCTCATTTTACTGAAAGCTTTCCCAAATCCTTCTCCCTCTGCTGATTATTTCCTATTTATCCTTTATATAACTTGTTTACACATAGTTTTTCCACCTTATGTCCCTCATTAGAATGTGAGCCCTTCAAGGGCAGGGACTGTCTTTTTCCTTTCTTTGTATCCCCAGTGCTTAGCATGGTACCTGGCACATATTAAATATTTCACAAATGTTTGTTGACTGACTGATACAGTTAATGGCAAAACTCAGAATAATTAAGAAGCTATATAATACCTGCATGGTGCTAATGCAAATAAACATGAGAAAAATAATAAACCAGGAGCAGATTGAACACACAGCATTCATTGCATGAGTCAACAATTTCTGTTATCAACCAGACACAAGTATGACAGTTTCATCAATTTTACCTTGTTCATCATAAGTCAGTCTGATCACTGATCACCTGGTCCTTGCATTTTTATGGCCAATTAATTTAACATTGTTGTTATTATACCAGTGCTAGTTGGCATTATGAGTGACACATAATCCTCATCAGTCTTGCTTTCTTAAACCTGAATTTGTAGAGGGCACAGGCTAGGTAGTAGATTTACTATGCCCTGTGGGATACATGTACTCTGGGAGTGTGGTCAACTGAAGTACTTGGTAGAAAAGGTGGCATGTCTGGGTACAATCCACTCTCAGCATTTGAACTTATTTTTGAGTTACAGGATACAACATCTTCACTCAAAATCTCTGCTTCTGAGCCATTGTTTAGGTCAGGATGATTTTACATGATTGGGCAGGTGAGTATTCATTAACGTCAATTTGCTTGTGAGGGAGGCTGACTAACTCACATTAGTGATTATAGTGAATTGTCTTTGAAGGGCCCTTACCAGTTTCTGGGTCTATTTTGTCAACTGACAATTTAAGCAGTTCTTCCGCAGCTAAGAATGAATAAATTCCCATTGATTTGCTAGTCTGAGTGAATACCAAGAATACCAAGATTTCTCAGTAGAACTCTATTTCCTTCTTGAAGGTCTTGTCAATGAACTTGACCATAATTTTTTTTCTTTCAGCCTTCTTGACTGTAGGTATAGCTAGATGGTAAGCTTGTTTTACCTTTTTTTTATAGTACAGATGTACTGATTGTGGATAACTGTGGTCTCTCATCTTCAGACACTCCAAAGCACAAATCAATATGTAGGCATAGCTCAAACTCAAACATTAGCAAAGAGGGTGTAAAGCCAGTGACATTATTCCTGGTAGAATTGAACATATGTACTAGGAAACCACATAATGGGTTCGCTGAGATTTTTGTTCTGGTCTCTATGTAGCTAATATATTCATCAATTGAAACATTCAAATTGCTGCCTTAACAGAGCAAAGTATTGTTCTAGATTTCATAAAGCTAATCAAAGCTAATATTTTCTTAATCAGTGTGCTTTGAAGGTGTCTGTTCAATAATTTTTCAGTCATGTCTGACTCTTTGTGACCCCTTTTGGGGTGAAAGATATTGGAATGGTTTACCATTTCCTTTCCTAGATAATTTTAGAGATGAGGAAACTGAAGCAAACAGCGTTAAGGGAATTGCCCAGGGTTACACAGCTAATCAGTATCTGAGGCCAGATTTGAATTCACAAAGATGGATCTTCCTGACTCCAAGCCTAGCACTCTATCCATTGTGCCACTTGCCTTAGTTCAAATGGATCCTAGCAGAAAGTCCATATGCTAAGAAACACTTCTTTCACAAATATTTCACAATCTGATTCTCAGATGAGTACACCTGCAAATACTTGTAGTCAATTACAACTGATACCTCCTTCCAGAAATAAACCAATACAGACAAAAAGTAAAGGGTCTCTGGTACTTACAGTGCACAAATATTCTGTAGGAGCTGGCAATGCAGTGGGAATTAGTAGTGTTTTACTTTGCACTCACTGAACCCAAGTACTAGAGTGTTTTTGGTACCTATATTCTCCAAATTTTCAGTATAAATGCTTTACTTTGCCCATAACAAGTACAAATCTCAAACGTCTTGGCAACATATGAAGCCATCCTGAGCCCATCATAATCTGCTTAATACTAGTGTGGAACCTTTATTGACCCATAATGGTGTAATAGTAATGAAATCTGAAGTTCCTTTTGTATTGCTAAGCTGAGAGGTACTTAGCACTTAGTAATTAATCAAGCCTCTGTTAAAGAAACAGAAGGTATGAACCCCTGTTGCTGATGTAAGAGGAAGGGGTTGGGTGAAACAGGAAGGAGCTAATGCCATGTGTATATAAGGAGAAGGCCCTGCTGGGTCAGACAGATCTTCATGGAGTAAGCTTTGTGGAGGCAGAAGCTGCTGCCACCGGGGAGGCTGAAGGGGAAAGCCTTTCCACCCCCCCAACCCCCAGGCTGGAGAGAATGATTTTGATTTTGGGAACCTGGGTGAAGTGATTTTGATTCTGGGAACCAGCTGGAGCTTCTGCTGAGTAGCTGCTGAGTCTGAGGGCCAGTCAGAGCTTCTGGAAACTGCTGAAGATGTCCAAGGGCCAGCTGGAGCTGCCACAGACTGAGGAAGCATGACTGTGATCCTAGTACTTATGAACCTGTTTGTGGTTTTGTTAAGCCTTAACTTCCCGGGAACAGAGACTGTGAAGGATTTAAGGTGGACTGGATGTTGTGAGCTTCAGCATGGAACAGGAAGTGCTCAGAGAGCTGGACAAGGACCTGGAAGCTGTCTGCCTTTGAACCCAGGTGACAGTTTGGTGAATCCATGTAGGATCTGGGACCATGGAAGGGGATCCAGGGAATCTGAGAGACCACGCCAAATCAAGCTGAAAGAAGACTTTACTTGGATACTGTGTACTTACTGAGAAATTATAATTTACTAGTGACCTAGGGGTGGAGGGCTTGTGTATTTTCTGATGATTGAATAATGAATGATGACTGAATAATAACTGATTTGTAACTTGGTGTGTCCCATGGGTAGAGAACTTTGACTATTGTACTTTGTGCCCCTTAAGGAGGCAAACCTCCTTAAGGATGATTGAATGATTGAAATGGTTGAATGATTGAGTTACTAAATGACTGTTCTTTGTTCAAAAGTTTGTGATCACTGTGGTGAAAATTATGTGGTTATTTTAGGGATAAGCTCTTGTGAATGCTATATTTTTATTTTCTATAAGTTGTAACATTGTGAATGCTGTACCTTGATTTTCTGTGAATGTTTTGCTCTGATTTGCTATCGAATAAATAGAGTGTTCACTATACCGTGTAATCAGAACCTTAAAAGCTGTTCACAGTAGCATTCTTCTCGAAAGCTGCTTGTGCTTGGCTTTACAAATGGTTGAGAAAGTCAATCATATTATACGAAGTGATCAAATAGCACATTCACTGCTATGACCTGGATAGCACCAACTCTTAGCTCAGCAGTTCTCAACCTGTGGGTTATGTTCAATTTGTAACAATGAAAATACATCCTGCATATCAGATATTTACATTATGATTCATAACAGTAGCAAAATTATAGTTATGAAGTAGCAACGGAAATAATTTTATGGCTGGGGGTCACCACAACGTGAGAAACTGTATTAAAGGGTTGCAGCATTAGGAAGGTTAAGAACAACTGTGTTAGCTGATAAAACTCCTTGGGTGAAATAGCTTTTACTCTTTAAGGTATCACTACAATTTCATGTGGCTTTGGGATAGGTCATCTATACCCACAGTATCCTTCCCTTTCTGGTAATTCTTAATTAGCTAGTACTACCATCTATCTCTAGCAAATAATACCATCTAACCTGTTAGAATAAAAGTCATTTGATTGTTTTCTGTCCACATTGGTAACTTTGCTCCCTTTTCTCTCAGAGGGGAAACTCAGTTTTCTTTTTTCCCAGTTTTGTTTCTTCACTTTTGCTCCTTATTAAAATTCCAGTTTTTATTTCTTTTATTTTTTTGTATTTTTATGGTTTAGGATAGCCCAATTTAAGTACTAAGTGAACAATGACAATGACTTCTGGGGCCAGAGTTGGACATGCTTGAAAACTACTGAACAACAACAACAACCAGGGGTAACCATTTTTGTAAAATGTTTTTTGTTGAGTTTGTTCAAGTCTATATTTGCGACGAAAGTGTGACTTTTGCCTGTGAGTTTGGGACTATAAAAGACCTATGCCACGTTGACTATTTGGAGACTTTTGTGTATGGAATAGGGGAAGCAAGCTAATAGAAAATCCTTGAGCTTTCTGACAGGCGGGAGCCAGTTATATTCATTCTCCTAAGGGACCATAAGTGACATATTTGAACTCTACCACCTCAGTACCCAACATGTTAGTCATTATGGTACTTAAATTGGGAAGAGTAGCTAGACTTGAGCAAATAATGATGATAACAACGTGATAATAACCAACATTTATATAGTGCCTGCTCTGTATCAGGCCCGTGCTAAGCACTTTACAATTATTCTCTCATTTGATCACCCTGGGATGTAGGTGCTAAGAATTTTTCAGAGAAGGAAACTGAGGCAAATGAGAGTTAAGTGTGTTGCCCAGGGCCACATAGCTAATAAGTGCCTGAGGTCAGGTTTGAACGCTGGTCTTCCTGACTCCAGGCAGCCCTAGCACTCCATCCATTGTGCCACCTAATAGTTCCTAAGGTGTACAAAAGAAAATTCTGTTAAAAACAACATGATTTTTATAGTACTGGAGTTGAGTTTTCAAAAGTTATCTCAAAGAAGGTACATTTAAAAGTATGGAAAGTTCACAAATAGAATCACAGAGTTATCTATAAATGGAATGAGCTTTTTTGGGAAATAGTGTATTTTCTCCTCCACCTCCCCCGCTACCACCAGAGGTCTTCAAACAAACATTGGATTACCAGCTATATCCTGGTGAGAATTCCTGTTTGAATATGAGTTGGAATAAGTGGCCACTGAATTCTGTTCAAACTCTAACATTCTGTGAAATGTGAAATGTAAAAGAAAGGACCAATTAATTCAACTGAGAACATATTGATCAAAAAAGCAATAAATGTTTGTTAAGTCCCTAATATTTGTCAGGCATTGTGCTAAGTGCTGAGGACACAAAAAGAGACAATCACCACCACCACCACCCCCCCGCAAATAAACTAGTCTCTGCCTCAAGGTGCTTCAATCTAATGCAGGTGATAACATGCAAATGTACATATGTACTCATTTGTGTGGGTATAGGTATAGGTATATGTATATATAGATAGATATAGACATAAAGATGTGCATATCTATACACACATGCATACACACATAGAGCAAACTATATATGGGATAAATGAGAAGTAATTAACAGAGGAAAAGCACTAGAATTAAGAGGGATTGGAGAAGACTTCCTGCACAAAGTGGGATTATAGCTGGGCCTTAAAAAAAAGTCAGGGAGATAGTAAGTTAAATCATGCAACATTACATGATACATATAACAACAGATTATTTTGTTCAATGATTGATCCTCTTAGTATCAATATCAAGAAAGACATAAATCAGACTCATCAAAAGTATTTGATAATGTCATGGGCTGAGGACCCCTGAGTTTTATGGTGATAGCAATATGGTGATAGCAATAAGTTATAGATTATAATTGACAAAGGGTTGTAGTGGGCCTGTTTTTATCACTGCCCATGCCAGTGTCCACACTGCAGTAAACCATGTTCTCTTTATGCTGGGGTAAGCATCATACCTCATTCTTGAACCTAACTTTGCCCCCTATTCCTTGACTGGGTGCTATTAGGCAGAGTCATTGCCCTTGACTGGTCCACCATAGGTGATGAGGTCTGGGACCCTAATATGGGATAGCTTAGCAAACCCCAAAAGAATTCTGACTGATTATGTCAGGGATTTGGTTCCTCTTCTCTTCAGTAGTCACCCTCTCTTTGAGGTAGCCACAAGCTTCTGACATCTTGAACTCAAAAGGTCGCCACCAATATTAGGAATTTTCAGCTTAGGATCATCCTGAGGGAAAGAGACACAAAGCAAAAGCAAAAATGCACAAAGCCAGACTCCTCTAGGCCAATACATGGTTTGATCTGGCACGTGCAAACAGTAGTTAGCTCTGCTGGGGGAAGGGGAGCAAAACTCTGCAGGGAGAGTTTCCACTAGAAGAAAGAGAGAGACAGAGACAGAGACACATAAACAGAGACACAGACAGTCTTGTCTCTCTCCCTTTACACTGATATGGCAGCCCTTGTGTTCAGCAACTCAACTAGGAAAAAATTGGCATATTTGTCCATACATCCAGAGGCAGAACTCCAGAAAGAAATGAAGCAGTCTTTTCAGATCCTCTAACCAGTCCTTCGCACCAAAGAATCACAATGCAATTCACATGGCTTTCCTAAAGGGTTTCCTGAATGTCATAAAAGTTCTCAAACTATTCCTTTAGCACAGTTTGACAATCCTAAAATGGCAGGCATCTGTCCCGGTTTGTATACTCTCATTGTTGGGATTCTTCATGCCACCCCTCAAATGGCTGGTTATGTCCATGTAAAATTATAGAACTCAGTAGAGTTTATTCAACTGCACTGTCATTTCCAAAAAATCTAAACGCTTTTTTCCTCATTTAAATGCAAATCTCATAGTGAGATCCAAAGGACAAAAACCATTCCGTTTAAACCATCAAGTTTTTATGTCAAATTTACATTGTAGAAAACTCTCTTAGAGCTGACAGGAGCTTTCTCCTTGGTAGGATTCCCTCAAGGTGATGAACATTAGCAGCACAGAGGCATCAGGTACTAGCAAATTCAAGGCACATTTCAATCGCACGCGTTTGTCTTTTTCTACGGGGGTGGGGATAGCGGGTGGGGTGGGAATCACTTTTAATCCCCAAAATTCAATCCCTGTCATCTACTCTGAGTTTTAAAGAAATCTCTTAGTAGAACTTGGAGGCTCACGTTACCAGACTGGACACCCAAGGGACCACACAGCTGGTAGGCCTAAAACACAATTTCCTGCTGTTATCTTCAAGGTACAGTTCTCAAGGATTTATTGGTTCCTTATTTGCTGAGTGATCATATACAGGGTACTCACTAATTCTTCAGAGGCAATAGTGGAAGCCTCAAAGTAAGCAGCCACTATTATCAGAGGTCATATCAGAAGCTTGGAGGTCCACATTTTTTTCTGCACTGTCCAACTCTGTTCTTTCTCCCCTTCCCCTGCCCCTCAACTATCACTAATTATATAATAGGCTGTACCTGACTCAGGCAAGTAAGCCCCCTAGTAGTTGAGAATGAAGTTGTAGTGCAATGAGAGACTCATAATCTAATAATAACAAAAGGAGGCTTACTTAACCATGGCAGGGAATGATGTTCAGTGCAAGGAAAAGATACATTCTCATGGGCCTTCAGGTTCTCAACTCAGGTCTCATCTACCTCAACTCCTCACTATCTTTCACCCTCCATATATCCACACTGCTGCTGAGGCTCATAGATTTCACCTTTGCAACACCTATCAAATACATGCTATTCTTGCCACTGACCTTGGTTCAGGCCCTCATTAATTCATATCTGGACTATTGCAATAGCTTGCTTGTAGTTCTGCCTGCCTCAAGTCTCTTTCCACTATCTTCCATTCAATTGCCAAAGTGATTTTCCTAAAGCATAGGTGCAAACATGTCACCCTCTTAGTCAACAAACTCCAGTGAGTCCCTCTTGCTCTAGGATCAAATGCAAAATCTTGTGGTATAACCTGCCCCTCCTCAGCTTTTCTAGCCTTCTTATATCTTACTGCCTACTATGCGCTCTTCGATCAAGTGACTCTGGCCTCTTTGCAATTCCTTGAACAAGACTGTCCATCTCTTGACTCTGGGCATTTTTTCTGGTTGTAATGCTTTCTCTCCTCATCTCTGCCTACTGGCTTCCTCCAAGTCTCAATTAAAATCCCATCTTCTTGTTTTTAATGTTAATGATGTCTTTTATTTATACATCACCTCCATTTCCCAATATATCCCTTCCTTCCTCCCTGCTCAGGAAGCCATCCCTTACAATCAAGAACAAAAAAGAGGAAAATGAAGCAATTCAGTAAAACTAACCAATGTCAAGTACAAAAGTATATGAAGTACTCCACAGCCATAGTACCCCCTTTCCCCACCTCGAGCCCTCTAAAGAAAGGAAGAAGACATGGTATATTGGAAAGAAAAGTGGCTCTCGAGTCAAAGGACCGGGGTTCAAATCATAACTCTGACTCATATGACCTACATGACCTTGAAAAATCACTTTACTTCTGTGGTCCTGTTTCCTCATCTATAGAGTAATAAGTCAGGCTAGATGGTTTCTGAGGTCCCTTCATGTTCTACGGGTATAATCCTAGGGTGGTATTTTTTCTTCAAGACCCAATGTTTTTATCTTTGAAGTTCTGCAGCATTCATCTAGATTTCGAGTGTTGTTCTTCATATTTATGTTGCTGTAGTCATTGTGTATGTGTGTGTGTGTGTAAGTTCTGCTTACTTCACTTTGCATCTAATTAAAATAATGCTTCCCATGTGTCTTGTTTCATACTTAGGTACTTTTTTTGGGTTTTGCCTTTTTGAAAAAAATTTTATTTATTTTTAATTGATGGAATAAAACAAACATTTCTCTAACAACATAATTTTTAAAAGTTTATTGCACATGAAACTGCAAATCTGTTATGTACATCTTGCTATTCCTTTTAAATATATAAGTTATCACATACATTTCTTTTCCCCTTTCCTCATCCTAGAGA
>CM053580.1:151564353-151585860 GCA_028627135.1 Pseudochirops cupreus
TTTCCCCCTGAACTAGGTAAATGATATTTGATCGATTAAAGTAAGATTGTTAACCCATTTTGAGTTGCTTTCCTTTAGAAAAGCAGATCTAAGAACCTGTGCTAGCAGCCACCCTGGGTGTGTTGGGGTGCTTGCTGATACAAGAGGCTCAGGCATTGTCCTTTCAAGAACCTCCTCATGTGTCTTGCACTACAGTGTCTCAGCAAAGTACATATGACTCAGTTCTTAATGGCTTTTTAAATGCTCAATAAAAAAATCATTCATCACAGTTCTTAGACAATCCCAAAATTAAAGTCCTTAGGACCTGGAGATTACAATCACTCCCATAGACAAAGTTATGCAAGTTCAGCAAATGGTATTTTACAATGTTTATCACAGGTTACTGTTTGTTTAGTAATTATAACGGCTTATCTCAACCAGAACCACTAGAAAAACATTGCTTAAAGATCCAGAGACATTTACATTTATCTCTAGTTTGCTGGTAGGGGTCCAGGTTTTCTAGGAATGTTAACAATAGCCAGGAAAGGGTATCCCTGTCATTACCTTTGTTCTCCCTTCCCACCTCCTTAGACACTCTACTGGGGGTGGGGAATAGGAGATGGCATGCAGTAGTCCATGGAGAGCCAGGGTTCAATTCACAGGAGCAGAGATGGACTGAAAACTGCGTGTGATTTGTGGTAGCCAAAATAACTTTTGTTGAACCAGAATAAGCTTATGTTGGTAGTAGAAGCAGAGGAAAGCACCAGAGAAATGACTACCTATAGGGGAACTTTACAGCATCAAAGAGGACCATAACATCAGGGCAATGGTGACATGACTTGCAGTTGACTTTGATTTGAATGAGGGAGGGCTGTGCAAGGTCACCAGCCTCACTTTCTCCTCCAGAGCCATCTGGATCCAGTGGCCAGATATTCATCAGGATGACTGGAGATGTCCCAGGATGCAATGGGAGCCCCTGACCCTTTTAGGCTAAGGTCTTTTCAGATTCTTACTTTGATTGAGGTAATGCCCATTCAGTAAATATAATATGCCTAGATTTTAACAAAGGGTTTGCTAAATTATCTGGCTTAATCAGGATGGAGGCTTCAATAAATGTAATTAGAGTAGTCACTTTTATTCAGACCACCTTTGAGAATGCAACCAAAAAAGTCATGTAGTCATATAACCAGGTAGTTACAGATACAGGAACCCTGGCCAGGTTCATGAGCAGGTATGCCATATAATTCTGCTCTCCATGGTCAGATAGTAGTCACTTCTATATCTGGAACTGAAAGATGCCCTTTGTTCGCCCTTTTTGTATAGTCTACCCTCTGAACAAAAGTAGATATGATAGATTTTCAGTTCCTTGAGAGGAGGCTGCATGGTAGACATTTTCATAAGCAAAAAAGTACAAAAAAAGGAATGAAATTTTGAAGAGTTGGAAATAGTTGGGCTTTAAATACAATTAATGATTTCATAGAAGAATCTCTGTATGGGTTCTGCAGTGTGTCTCTTTAAGCATAATTATCAGTCTGACATCCCGGCAGCTTCTCAAGGCTTAAGTGAGAAGGAGATAAATAGGGAGGTCTTTACAGCGACATTCCCCTATCCCAGCTCCAGCTGTGCTGTGGTATTATTATAGCAAAAACTCAGCAAAGACAGAAAAGCAGCTGGCCAGGGCAGTGACTGGGGAACTCTAAGAAGGTTGTTGCAAAGATCCCTCTAATTCTCTCCCAGTCCTAATATTTCTTATGGAATTAGGAGCACCAAATCTCCACTCCCGTCCCAAACCCAGACTAGCCAGGTTTCAGCCCTGGTATAATTTTGGATGCTCATGGTGGTCATTAGACTACTGATGGGTCCATTTGCCTTAACAGCCACTCCATCCACCTGCTGTTCTGCTCTCCCTAACCATTCTCTACTGCTGTATCTGAGTGATTTGTTGATCCCCCTAAGCCTCAATACCTTCCTCAGAGTGTTTGATTTTGGCCTCTGCTCAAACTACACAAAATATTTTTTGATATTAAAGACTATGGAGAACAGCAGAGGAAACTTGGGCCTAGGGAAGGACAAATGCTACCCTGACATTTTTAAAAGCAGAAAGTGGAATCTGTGTACTATAGGTCAATGATCTTGACTTTGATGGCTGACAACATTTTAGGAAAGCTTTTTAAGCATCTAGTGAACATCTAGAAAAGGAAATGATGATCACAAAGGTCCAGCTAGGCTTAATGAAGAACAACAGCCCATTCCAGTATCACCTTATTTCCTTTTTTGATACAATTATTCTGTAGATATAATATGCCTAGATTTTAACAAAGGGTTTGCTACAATAACTCAGACTAGTTTTATGGGAAAATGATAAGATGAATAGTTGATAATAATATTAAATGAATTTAGAATTGTTTGGATATCTGGACTCATTAATGATTATTTGTCAGTTTGGAAGGTCTCCAGTATAGTGCACCAAGGGAACTGTGCTTGATCCTGGCTGTTAATCATTGATATCAGTGTTTTGGATAAAGGCATATATAGTGTACTTGTCAAATATTCGTGACAGAAATCTAGAAAAGATTGAAATGGATGACTGACCAGGATGGCCAAGATAGATAGATATAGATAATAGATAGAAACAGATGATAGATAATAGATAGTTGATAGAAAGTAGAGATAGATAGATAGATAGATAGGCCAGAATATAGGACTGAACTTAATGAGATTATATTTAACAGTTCCAGATTTAAAGTCTTGCAATTGGGTCCAACAAATTGACCACAAATACAAGATAAAAGATGCATGAATAGACTGCAATTTTTCTGAAAATGATCTGAGAGTTTTAGTGTACTTCCAATACAAATCAACAATGAGACATATGCATCCTCAGCACTTAGCACAGGACCTAGGTTATGTAGGCACTTAATAAATGTTTACCAACAGACTGGCTGACTGCATTAACTGGCATAGCTTCCAGAAAAAAGGAGGTGATAGTTCTGTTGTTTTCTTCCCTTCTCAGACTCTGCCTGGCATATTATGTTCAGCTCTTGGCACTAAAGGTTAGGAAGGATCTTGAGTCCATTCTATATAAGTATTGCTAAGACTGGAGAGGGGAGGACTAAGGGCTTTTTATGGTGGGTAGGTAATACAATGGATATTTTGCTTTACCTGGAAGCAGAAGACCTGAGTTCAAAGCCTCAGATACTTACTAGCTTGGTGACTCTGGGCAAATTGCTTTACTTTCATCTGTTTGAAAGGTGGCAAAAGAACCAGAGAGGTTGTAGAATAACTAATATTGACAGAGCAAGCAGCACATTTATTAAGCTTACAGGTTTGAGGATCATGTGATTACGAGGACCCTCAGTGGCCCATGGGCAACATAGAAGGCGATTGGTCTTTCATCCTGAAGGATAGCACTGGATATTAAGCCCTGGGGCTCTATAAGGTTTCATGTTGTTGAATTGTTTCAGTTGTGTCCAATTCTTCATGACCCCATTTGGGTCTGAGGCCAGACTTTAACTCAGGAAGATGAGACTTCCTGACTTCAGATCCACCACTCTATCCATTGTACCACCTAGCTGCCCCAAGGTTTCAGTTACTGGGGAGAATATGTGAGCTCAGCAGCAAGCCTAGCAATCAGGTAGAAGAAGCAGGAGGATTTGGGTCTGGAAAGAGCATATCTGAGAATGGGCATTGTACAATGCTTTGCTTTATGCCTTGTATCCCCTACGTAAGTGTTGCCTCAGGGCACTCAGAGCACAGATTCATTAGAGGTGAAAAAAAGGATGTCTCAACAGGTAATATTGGGTTAGTCTTGCTCAAGCATGATAGCTTAATCCTCACACTGACTCAATATCCTTTTCTGTAAAATAAGAATAATAATTTACCTCCCAGAGTTATCTTGAAGAGGATAAAATCAGATGAAATTTGTAAAGCACTTTGCAAACCTTAATATAAGTGCTCATTTATTAATAATAATATTTAAGTATTTGAGAAGGTGGGGTATATAGGGTATTTGAGGAGGACTAGCACCTCTACTGTGAGGGCTTGCTGAGCTCTTTTCAGGGATGCTTACCCACCTTTGGTGTTCACCTGGCACTCAAGACTCACCTGTGGCTCCAAGAAACTGTAGCATGTGCAATAACCACACCTCAGTAAACCATTTCCGCAGACAGGCTAAACCAGGTTGAAGATAACCAACAGTTCTCAAAATATTAGGGGAGTGTCTACCCTAAACATGTGATGACTTTCCCCGGTGGAATGGGAATTTGTTCAATGGCCATGAAATTGGGGGAAGCAGACTCTGTGGAGCACTTAGAGTTTGGTCAGACATTGAAGACACCAACATCATTCACTGGATCCCTGGTCATTACCCAGTTACCTTGACTTTTGTCTCGCCATTGGACTTCAATGACTCTGGAAGAGAGAGTGAGGCTAATGACTTTGTTGAACTCTGCCTCACTTAAATCCAATTTATATGCCAGTCAAAAGAGATCACCCATACTATTTTACCTCAAAGTCCTATGGGGCCAGGTTAATGATGAAAACAGCAAGTGAGGAAACATTGGGAGCAGCAGTCCACTCCCCTCCCCAAGTCTCTGCCCCCCATGGAGGTACATAATTTTGTTTCCCCGACAGGTCTTTTAGTCAATCAGAAGCTATATGTCTCTCCAAGAGGAGAGAGAAGAGAGAATAATGCTGCTGGGAGGCACAGTGAGTAGAATCCTGGAACTAGAGTCAAGAAGACCTGTGTTCAAATTCCAACCTCAAATACTTATTAGCTATGTGATCCTGGGTAGGTCACTTAACCTGTTTGCCACAGTTTCCTCCACTGTGAAATGGGGATAACAATAGCCCCTGTTTCTCAGGGTTGTCGTAAGAATTAAATGAGATAATATTTGTAATGTGCTCAGCATAGTGCCTGGCACAAAAGTGGTGCTGTGTAATTGCTGTTATTAACATGGACAAAAGGATAGAGCTTGGACTAAGGAAGTCATATATGTAGCACAATACATGCTAGTAATCAGGGTATTGACTGAATTGACTGAAGTAAATTTATGTAGATAAAGTGGAAGAAGATTATGGTGGGTTTTGTGCAAAGGATAAGAATTGTTTTGCTAATCACTGGGAAATTAGGTTCTTGGAGTCTTTTAGCTATGTATAAGACAGATATAGTGAGGAATATTTTGAACATCAGTTTTAGGTCAAGTCAGAGATCTTTAAAAAAAAGTGCATTTTAAACTGTGGTAGATAAATTTCAATCTACTTAAAGTATTTATTTTAATTGTAGAAGATCTATATGGAAATCTATATTTATACTTATGTCTGTATCTCTCTTATATGTCTATATAAGATAATATCTTATTAGTCTACAAAAACCACTTTTACTCTATGTAACTTTTCTTCACCGTCTCCTTTCATATCCTTTACATCAACATGACTTAGAGTGAAATCAAGGTGTTGGAGTAAAAAGAAGTAAAGAAAGCTTATGTACCATAACTCCCTCAAGAAGATAAAGAAGGGGGCAGAGCCAAGGTGGTGGAGTAAAAGCAGGAACTTGCTTCAGTTCCTGCTCCAACCACTGCCAATACCTATAAAAAAAATGACTGTAAACAAATTTTAGAGCTACAGAACTCTCAAGGTGACAAAGAGAAACAAATCTCCCGCTGAAGCCAGCCTGGCAGGATGACAGGAGGGGTCTATCACATTGGGGTGGGAGCTGAGCACAGCCCCACATGAACTCTGTGGACCCAGACTTGGGGTAGCCCAGACTTTTCAACCCATGAATGCCAAAGAGAAAGTAAAAAATCAACAGGGAACTCTGTTGGAACTAAGTGAGAGAAGAGCGCAGTCCGGCCCCTGCCCCTGGGGCAAGAGGTGGTAGAGGCACAGCTACAGTTGCTGCTACGTGGCTGGAGCTCCTGGCCTGCAGATTGTAGGGGGGACCAAGTGACCATTCAGAAGGTAATCATTCTTGCTTTGACTTGCTTGAATCTGGGTTGCAGTCTTGGGTGGTGGTCCTGGGGTGAGTAGCCAGTGTGCTAGATCTTGTGGTGGCTGTAGAGAGGGCACCTGCCTCATAATTTTGACAAATGCAAAAACCCCAGCGATTTGGGACATATCTCTCTCCACTCTGGAAGCCGAGTTCTACCATTGCAAAGAGCTCAAAAGTCAAGTAATTGGCTGGCATGATGAGCAAGCAGAAGAAGTGCAATCAGACCATAGAATCCTTTTTTGGGGACAAAAAGGATCAAAACATGGAACCAGAAGAACTCAACAAAGTTAAAACTCTGACATCGAAAACTTCCAAGAAAAATATGAGCTGGTTACAGGCCATGGAGGAGTTCAAGAAGGATTTTGAAAATCAAGTAAGAGAAGTGAAAGAAAAATTGGGAAGAGAAATGAGAATTATGCAAGAAAATCACAAAAAGCAAGTCAACAGGCTGCTAAAGGAGATCCCAAAAAATACTGAAGAAAATAACACCTTAAAAAATAGACTAACTCAAATGGCAAAAGAGACCCAAAAAGCCAATGAGGAGAAGAATGGTTAAAAAAAATGAATTGGCCAGATGGAAAAAGAATTTCAAAAACTCACTGAAGAGAATAATTCCTTCAAAATTAGATTGGAGCAAATGGAAGCTTATGAGAAATCAAAATACTGTAAAACAGATCCAAACAAATGAAAAAATAGAAGGCAACGTGAAATATCTCATTGGAAAAACCTCTGATCTGGAAAATAGATCCAGGAAAGATAATTTAAAAATTACTGGACTACCAGAAAGCCATGATCAAAAAAAGAACCTAGAAAGCATGCTTCAAGAAATTCTCAAGGGAAATTGCCTTCTAGAGCCAGAGGGCAAAATAGAAGTTGAAAGAATTCACCAATCACCTCTTGAAAAAGATCCCCGAAAGAAAACTCCTAGGAATATCATAGCCAAATTCCAGAGTTCACAGGTCAAGGAGAAAATATTACAAGCTGTCAGGAAGCAACAATTTGAATATTGTGAAACACAATCAGGATAACACAAGATCTAGCAGCTTCTACATTAAGGGATCATAGAATATGATAATCTGGAGGTCAAAGGAGCTAGGATTAAAATCAAGAATCATCTACCCAGAAAAACTGAGTATGACGCTTCAGGGGAAAATATTGTCATTCAATAAAATAGAGGACTTTAAAGTATTCTTTTTTTTTTTTGGAGGGGGAAGGCAGGACAATTGGGGTTAAGTAACTTGCCCAAGGTCACACAGCTAGTAGGTGGTAAGTGTCTGAGGCTGGATTTGAACTCAGGTCCTCCTGACTCCAGATCTGGTGCTCTATTCACTGAACCACCTAGCTGTCCCAACTTTCAAGTATTCTTGATGAAAAAACCAGAGCTAAACAGAAAATTTGACTTTCAAATACAAGAAGCAAGAGAAGCATGAGAAGGTAAACAGGAAAAAGAAATCATAGGAAACTTATTAAAGTTGAACTATTTATAGTCCTACATGGAAAAACCATAATTGTCACTCATGAGACTTTTCTCAATGTGAGGATAGTTGAAGGGAATATATAGTATATATATGTATACATACATATATATGTATGTATAGGAGGGTATATATTTGTATAAATACATATGTGAGTGTGGGCACAGAGTGAGTTGAATAAGAAGGGATGATATCAAAAAAATAAAATTAAGAGGTGAGAGAGGAATATAATGGGAGAGGGAGAAGGGGAAAGGTAGAATAGGGTAGGTTATCTCATATAGAAGAGGCAAGAGAAAACTGTTACAATGGAGGGGAAGAGCAGGAAGGTAAAGGGGAATGAGTCAACCTTGCTCTCATTGAATTTGGCTTTGGGAGGAAATGGCATACACATTCAATTGGGGATTTTGCCCTACAGGAAAGTGGGGGGTGGTAGAGATAGGCGGGGGGATGATGGAAGAGAGGGCAGATTGAGGGAGTGGGTAGTTAGAGGCAAGCACTTTTGAAGGGCGACAGGGTCAAGGTAGAAAATAGAACAAGTTGGGGGCAGGATAGGATGGAGGGAAATACGAAAATATGGACATAGTCTTTCACAATATAACTTCTATGGAAACATTCTGCATAGCTACACATGTACAACCTATACTGAATTGCTTGTCTTCCCAGTGGGGGTGGGTGCGGAGGGAAGAGGGGACAGAGTCTGGAAATCCAAGTTTTAAAAACAAATGTTAGAAAAAATTGTTTTTTACATGCAACTGGGAAGTGGGATTTGCAGGCACTGTGGTGTAGAGGTCCATGTTGCCCTGCTAGAAGGTTAGGGGGGGGGGGGGGAATTGGAAGAGGTAGGATATAGGAGAGAACAGATTGGGGGAAGAGGCATTCAATATGCTTGCCTGCCATCTTGGGGTGGGGGGGGGTAAGGGAAAGATGGGGAGAAAATTTGTAACTCAAACTTTTGTGGAAATGAATGTTGAAAACCAAAAGTAAATAAATAAAAGATTTAAAAAATTTTAAAAAAAAAAGAAGACAAAGAAAACTAAATTCTGATTGGGAAATCCAAGAAAAATTCAGTGAGTTATTTTTTTTCCCCTAGTCCAAGGAGCCTTAAGAAAACAGACATAGATACCTGCAGATTGTGGGGACAAAAAATAGCAGAGCTCAGGTCAGGAGGGTAGTAGGCAAATTTTGCCCCAGATTACATCATTTTGGTAGCACTGAAAGCTTGAAGAGCCCTTGCCTTTACTGTGAAAGGATGTAAGAGGACAGAAACTCAAGCCAGATATTCCTCTAGAAAGGCATAGAGCCTCAGCATTAACAAAAAAAATTCAAGAAGATGGTTGAAATCCTCCCATCAAGAGCTATTATGGTGACAAGAAAGTATAAGAGACAAATCCAGAAAAAGGGAATGTGTCCAAAACATCTACAAGCAAAGCCTTGAAGAAAAATGCTGCTCAAACATCAATCTAACCAGAATTTCTGGAAAAGTTAAAGCAAGAACTTTAAAAGAGCTACAAATGATTTTAAAAACCAAATGAGAACAAAAAAAGTTAAAAAAAATAAAGATAATAACAAAATAATTTAACAGCTTGGAACAAGAAGTATAAAATCTTACCCATGACACAAAGGAAATTAATAAAGATAGACTCAGGTACATATTTCTGAACTTTATCAATTTATTAACAGAGCAACGCTAATCTATTAATAAAGCAGGTTGATTGGCTACCTCAGGCCAATGATCATGAGAAAAGAAGGCAACTTAGTTTTGTAAAATGACAAAGCAAAATCTCAAACACTGTTTCTTCCTGTGATTGACCTGATATTGCATCATGAGAATCCTGATTGGTAGACATTTTATTTTATTTATTTATTTTGATGAACTATATAGTATTGATTAAATTATAAATTTCATAACAAAAAGAAAGGAAAAGAAAAAGATGAGACAGATTAGGAGAAACCTCAAACTACAAGGACTAGACAGCAACACTTACAGGAAGGTGTGTTACAGTCAATATTTTGCATCAAGTTATTAGTTGTTTACATTTTCATTTTGAAACTTGAAGATAAAATTTTTCTCATAACTTTGAAACATTTATTTGTACATTAAATTAAGCATCCTGTTCTTATGAATAACTAGCATCTTATATTGCTCCCAAATTTAGTGTTCTTTCCGTATGTTAGTCCATGTAGGGAATTAAGACAAAATGCAACAGTTAGATAATGAAGACAGTTAATGTACAGAGAATACACAATGGACAAAAGGGTGAGGATCTTTAAAAAAAAAACCAAGGAAAAGAAAGGAAAAAAACTAAAAAAAAGACTTTTAGAAGGAAAAACTAGGTATTGCTAGGTAATTTTCAACTACAACATTCAAGTTCTTGACTTTTAAGTAAATTTTCCAGAGACATGTTAGACATTTTAGTTACAGTCCCTCCTATTCCCCTTTCTTACCCCTAAACTCAAAATACACTACTAGGGGATGAGTGTAATGTTTCATGGTTAGATATTTACAGATATCTTTACAGATGTACTTGTGTTCTTGAACATATGGCTGACATATTTACACTTCAGTTACTGTGAACTGTCCATCAGATCTTCGACACCTGACACTGGTACTCACTGCTCCACCTCCTGCTGCAAGACCTATCAGCTGCTGTCTGATTTACATTCGGAACCACATATCTCTGCCAAGTCAAGGATAAGTGTTGTGCAACACAAGCAGATACATCCTCACTATCACTATTAGCATCTGATAATGTTTCTTCCAGCTTTGGAACAGGACTCAGCTACCTTTCTGTTTGTAGGAAGCATGTTGATTGTGGGATTAATTTCTCCATAGCCAGCCATCCTCAGTCAGGATGCAAGCCTGACTCTGACCCATAATGTCTATGTAATCCCAAGAAAGTCACAACCTGTCAAGGACCAGCTTTGTAAAACTGTAAAACACATTGGTAGAGGGAGTTTCCTCACTGGGAGCTCCTAATACTTATATTTCTATTATAGATCCCACTGATATGTTATAAGAATAAAACATCCTTTTCACAGGCAGTTAGTCAAGTTGAAGTACTTTATACTCTCTATCGGTTCATTCTTTGCGTTGGAAAGCGAGACCCTACTTGCATTAATTTCTCTGTGAATTAACATTATTGACTTTATATCACCAGCTAACTTAAAAATGACAATGTTGTTGTTCTATCAAAGCTCTAAAAAAAAAAAAAGAATTAGTTTATTTCTTCTGGCCCACTGCTGTGTCACTTCACAGTTTTTTCTCTCTGGTCATCAACCCCATAACAGGAGTTTGTGGATGCCTGGTAGACATGTTAATGAGGAGATGGGTTAAGAGTAACCTCAGCTCTTCCACATTACTTCCTCATTGGGAGATGGGAGTAATCCTCAAGTGATTGGATAAGCCTGCAGGTGTGGGTATATAGCCTGCAAGGACTTTGAATCAACTTGAATTTGAGTTAAGTGGGTGGTGGGTGAAATTACTAAAATAGAGAAGACTAGGGTGGAGATTCACTTCACAAAACAATAGAGTCCAAAGTTGAGATAATTATGACAATAGCTTGACATTTAGGCAAGTTTCTCAGGAATGTAGGTGAAGAGTAGAATTACAAAGGTAAGGAATTTGGACTCAACTGCTTGGAATAGCAAACCTATGACCTCTTGATTGTCTTAAAAATAGAATTAAACTAGATTTTCAATATTACACCTAAGAAAATAACTCCCTGAAAATTAGAATTGAGCAAATAGAAGCTAATGGTTCTGTTGCGGGATAGGTTTTGGGGAGATTTCTAATGAGAAATCCTTTCTGGGTTCGCATCTGAAAAGAATTACAGGCTCAGCTGTCTCTGGGCAGATTAGAGTTTATTTTGCTAGTCAGCGGCCAGGAAAAGGGGAATCCGGCCCAAGGCAGGTGCTAGGGATACAGAATTTAAAGAGACAAAACTGTCAATCACAGATTCATTAGGCTAATGATGTGCACATAGGTGGAGTTAGGGAGGGACCAGGGAGGAGCCAGGGCATGACTAATGCTTAAAGGGACATGCACCCTTGACGTCAACTGTGCATGTGTTTTACCCATAATACACTGGGACAAGCAGCAGGAGGGAAGGGGCAGGGGGTGTGGTTTGAGCCCTGAAACGTCATAAGGTGGACCAGCAGTCACAGATTTGAGGGAGTTAAATGAGATCTTCCCATCCTGATTTGCAAGTGGATAGGTTTGGTTTGCTAGGTCAAAAGGAGGTAGTACCTTGAATGAAGAGTTAATGGTTTGAGAGGAAATACCTCTAGGCTGGGGCTGAGAAAGACAAGTACAGCTGGGGGAAGGGGAAAAACAGTTAAGAAATGTGGCTTTTACAACTTAACACAAAACTAAATTAAAGTTACCCCAAAATATATTACACAGGCCACCCAGCACCTCTTCACTACCATAAGATGTCAAGAAATACCAATGATGTGGTTACCCATAAAGAGCGTTAGGGTTGCCCGAGACCCCAAAATACCAATACACCAAGTCCTGCTGAAAGAATTCGACTCAAGTCTTCTCAGCCAAAGAAAAATAAAGTTTATTAATAGTTCACCATATGGGATAGACTCTTAAGGAGCCAGTCTATGCTAGGTCATTCCATGGCACTCTCATACCACATGGAAGTAAGATAGGGTCTTTTCTAGGGGTGGTCTAGAGGAGTTTGGGGAAGGTCTTCAGGAGGAGTTAATGAGGTCAACGCAAGGGTGGATTGATATTTTGTTAGGCTCAAGGGTGGGAAGTAGATAGACAAAAGAGGGCTAGGCTAGAAACAGAGGTTTGGGCCCAGCCACAATGAAAAACTTATGGCCTCTGCAAATGCCTCATCAAGTGGGAAGATTTAATCAGACTTCAAGGGGTTGCCCAAAGCCTGTACCTGAAAGATTCAAGGAGAGCCCAAGGGGTTTCCCAGAGCCTGCAGCTCATCACTAAAACAATCTCAAAACACTTAAAAATCAAAAGAAAATGTGAAGTTTCTCACAGCAAAACAAGAACAACAAGAAACTAACCTGAAAACTAATTGAGGAGAGATAATTTAAGACCTGAAAGCCATGAACAAAAACAGAGATTAGACTTCATATTTCAAGAAATCACAGAACTGCTCAGATCCCTTAGAAAAAGAGGGCAATGTAGAAACTGAAAGAATCCACCGGTCAACACCCCTCCCCCGCAAAGGAAACCCTAGAATGAAAACTCCCAGAAATATTACAGCCAAAATCCAGAGCATCCAGGGTCAAGCAAAAAAAAAAAATTATATAAGCAGTCAGAAAGAATTCAAGTAACAAGGAGCAATAGTCAGGATTCTACAAAAATCTAGCAGCTGCCCCTCTGAAGGAGAGAAGAACTCGGGATGTGGTATTCCAGAAGGCAAATGATTTAGGAGTTTACAACCAAAAGTAACTTACCCAGCAAAACTGAGCACTATGTTAGAGGGAAAACCATGAATCTTTAATAGAGGATTTCTAAGCATTCCTGGTGAAAAGACCAGAACTGAGTAGAAATTTAACATACTAATGCATACGTCAAGAGAAAGCATAAAAAAGTAAACATGAGCAAGCAAACATAAGAGACTAAACAAGGTTAAAATGTTTATATTTATATATTTACATTTACATAAAACATTTATATTCTTATAAGGGTAGACGATACACATAACCGCTCAGAACTCTATCATCATCCAGGGTCATAGAGGGAGTCCAATTTGACAGAGGGCCTGGAAATGATTCACGTTGAAATGAATTATCTTGCTATGACTCTTCTTGAGGGAATGTCCCCATAGACTGAGGAACTATTCCAGGAATTTACTCATTTTTAACTAGTTGTTCTCTAAAAAAAATAAATTTTGGGAACTTAGTCAAGCACAAAAATAATATTGAAGTTCCTCTCTTGACTTAAGCTTTGTTTTCTCACTTAGGCAAAAGCTCAAAAGGGAAATGGCAACAATCCTAATATCTAGTGCAATTCATATAACTATGCTTAGGGAGGAAACTATAATGAGTGAGAACATAATTATTTCAAAGGAAAACTAGATACATGATGAACTTGGTGTTCTGCTTACCATTCTTTTAACACATTTGAAGGTAAAATGATTCATCTTTACTCATATGTTCTGTCTTACTGAGAAAATTCTAATAAATGAGAATTTTGACATAGTAATTTTTGTTTTCTTTCCTGTGGAGCCTAGGGGAAAAATGAATAGATTTTATGACAAGAAACTGAAAGGAGTGGCAAACTAGGGAATACTAGACAACCAAGAAAATGACCAGAAATGCTTACAGATTCACAAAGCAAACACTTCCTCTGTAAATATTTGTAATTGTACATTCTAATAATACCTTTTAGGGCAGCTAGGTAGCTCAGCAAATAGAGCCCCAGACCTGGAGTCAGGAAGATCCGTTCAAATCAGGCCTCAGACACGGTGACCCTGGGCAAGTCACTTACCCCTGTTTGCCTCAGTTTCTTCATCTATAAAATGAGCTAGAGAAGGAAATTCCAAATCACTCCAATATCTGCCAAGAAAACCCCAAATGTTAAAAAAAAAAAAAGAAAACCGCAAATGAGGTCACAAAGAGTCCGACACAATGGAAAAACAACTGAAGAACCACAGCAACAACTACCTTTTAAGGAAAAAATGAAATCTATCTTTAATTTGAGGGATTTTAAGAGACCCATTAAAGGACTCTTCATCTGTTTACATCTGTCTTCATTTGCTTTGGGTATGTTGTCAGTTTTGTGCTGTTTAGGCTAAAGCTGAAAGTACAGAAGTGGTTTTACTTAAATCAAGTAAATTCAAGCCTCCTCAAGTCATAAACCTGGAAAGGAACATGAGACTTAACCTCTGCCAACTCTTCTTTATTTATTTCTTATTTCCTATTTTGATAGATGATACAATCTATTCAATACAATCATACGTAAATCCATCAGACTTTGCAGAGTTTTAGCAGAGACACAGCTAAGTGGACTAAGGATACAAGACAATTCAAACGTTAATTCTCAGATATATTATTGTTCACCATTTCTGTAAGGCTAAACAAGTAGATTAACATAGATGATACAAACAATTATTTGGCTATTTTAATAGGAAAACATTTGGGCCTGATAAGGACTGTGATTCAGCAATGCCAGTTTCTCTGCTATTATTTTCATACAACTCTCCATTTCCTATCTCCATGTTTTTGCACTGACTGTCCCTTATACCTGCAATGCTCTCCCTTTTTACCTTTTTCTTCTTGAAATCACTGACTTTTTTTAAGACTCCACTCAAACACCGTTTTCTGAAAGAGACTTTTCCTAGTTCCCCTAACCACTTGACCCTTCCCTGCAAGAGTTACCTTTCTTTTGCTGTGCATATGTTTTCTATATTCCTATTTATTTGCATGTTGCATCTCTCATTGGCGTATGCGCTGTTTCAGTCCTGAATTGTTTTGAGTTTTCCCCTTTCTTTGTATCTTCATTGCTTAGTACAATGACCTAAGTAAGCACTTAATAAACATTTGTTGACTGACAAATGTTAAGACACTTTTACATTGGTTTCATTGTGATCTTATTTTTTTCTTTCAGATTTAATACTTGACTTTCCAATTTCTTCATTATTCTTTCTAGGTTTTAATGTTTCTTCTTATTCTAGACGTGTGTCTGTAGAAAAGTGACATCTCTGATTCTAGTTTTCTTCATCCATAAAACGAGACCAATAATAATGGGACACACTTTATAGGATTGCTATAAGGTTCTAATGAGATAAATTATTTAAAAGGCTTTGCAAACCTCAGAGTACTATGAATATATCTTTGTTGTTGTTCAGTCATTTTTCAATTGTGTCTGACTTTTTGTGACCCCATTTGGAGTTTTCTTGGCAAAGATGCTGGAGTGGTTTGCCATTTCCTTCTAGTTCATTTTACAGATGAGGAACTGATGAAAACTGGGTTAAATGAATTGCCTAGGGTCACATAGCTAGTAAATGCCTGAGGCCAGATTTGAACCAGGGAAGATTAGCCTTCCTGACTCCAGGCCCATTGCTATATCCTCTCTACCACCTAGCTACCCTTCTGTCTGCTTTAGTGGATAATAAACTGACTGTTGAGTTATATTTCGCAGTATTTGGTTTGTAGCTCACATACTGATGTGGTTAGGGTTAGGGTTGCTCGAGACCCCAAAATACCAACACTCCAGGTCCTGCCAAATAAATTCCACTCAAGTTTTTTCTCAGACAAATAAAAGTAAAGTTTATTAAAAGTTCGCTTGTATGGACACAGAGTTAAGTCTGTGCTAGAAAATTCTATGGTGCTGTCACACCACATGGAGGGAAGATGGGGTCTTACATAGAGAAAAGTTGTGGGAGGAATCTAGGGGTGTTCTGAAGGAGGAGTTTGGGGAGGGTCTTCAGGAGGAGTCAATGAGATCAGACTCCAATAATGAGTTTGGGGAGGGTCTTCAGGAAGACTTAATGAGGTCAATGAGTGATTAAGAGTGGGAAGTTGCTATAGGCTACCAGGAGCCAAGAGACAATGGTGGGCTAGGCCAATTCAAGGGTGGATTGATATTTTGATAGGCTCAAGGGTAGGAAGTAGATAGACAATGGAGGGCTAAGCTAGTAACAGAGGTCTGGGCCCAGCCACAATGAAAGGCTCATGGCCTCATGCAAATGCCTCAAGTGGGAAGATTCAATCAGAGTTCAAGGGGGTTCCCAGAGCCTGTGCCTCAAAGACTGAAGGAGAGTTCAAGGGGGTTCCCAGAGCCTGCACCTCATCAATACCTCCTGACTGGGGTACACTCTCTGTACCCTCTGTGAAGACTCCTCAGAATGAAAAGGGAGAGAAACTATTTGGAAACCAGAGACAGACTTTTATAAGACTGGACAGACCTGAGTCCTGGGTTTATACAACCTAGGACCCTTCCCTCCCTTCTCTTGTTGTCATCAGCATTGGGTCCCTTTCAGGAGTTTTTGACCTCCACCTTCACTTGTGACCTTTTCCCCTCCCTTGCTTGGCCTTTACCAAATAAGGACATGGATGATACCTTGGCTTCCTGTCCCACCTCCCTGCCAATAGGAGATAGTGGTGGGCTTCTTTGTTATCCGACATTGGGTTAGATTTCCGGCCAAGACTAAGAGCCCACCTCCCAGCAAATGGGAGAAGGGACAGCCAGGGGGAGGGGGCTTGACTCTGTTAGGGTATAAATTCTTGTTCTGTCTTTTGTAACAGGCCTCCTCTCCTGGATCCTCACCATGGAGAGGGCCACCTTCTTCCTGCGGGGGAAGAAAATAAAACTTTCTGTTCTTTCCTCAAGATACTTCTGACTTTTGATTTTTTTTGGGTATGGGATTTTTGGGGTCCCCACACCACACATACACCTTTTAATAGTAGTATAAGGATTTGCGTAACTGAAAGTGACATCGTCTGTGAATGCAAATAAATTGGCACTACTTTTTAGAGAATGTAGATTTTTGTTTGTTGTTCAGCAGCATCTGACTCTTCATGATTATGGAGTTAGGGGTAACGGGTGGGAGCCTGGTCAGCACTCCAGGCTAAATTAAAACACGTATGGTTGACAACTGTGAATGAGAAAGATCATGGTGTACCCTGGGTTAAAGAAGGGGACAAGAATTTCAATTTATAATTTCATACACCTACAGTCAGGGTTTCAGCATTTGATCCTCTCTTGCTAACTGGCATTCAGGACTGAACTTTTGAAATACTTACATTGCCTATCTGTTATTTTATTATTTGTTTTTCTTCTCTTTATTTTCCCCTCTGATGAGATCATGGGTAAAGAATAAAAAAGGCAAGTTTCCTTATTCCAGCTGCCTCAATCAACTTTTCTTGAAACAAAGAAATTGTCCTCTTTAATACCCTCAGGGTCCTGAAGATTTTAACATCCCAGCTGTGATTTCTAAGACTTTGAAGATTTTATTTTTATTCATACTTTTGGTGATGGAGAGTCAGGAGTAGAATAGAACGGTAGGGAAATCTGGACAAAATTTTCATGTTGCTTTATGCTGCTCTGTGCATGTATACTGAATCCTCTGGGGGGATTTATAATGGAAGACTGGGCCCAAAGGTCTCTCAATGGGGAAAGATATTTGGACTGGCAGTCTCTTCTACTGCCTGGCTTAGAGAACCACACAGAAGTCCCTTTGAGAGGTGAAATCAAGAGCTAAAGGAAACTTCAGATCTTTTCTGACAGTCTTCTTTTCAAAGCACAATTCTCTCTCTCTCCTCCTCCTTGTTCTTGGTCACTAAAGTCACTCTCATCCTTTTAGGACAAAAGTTCTCAAGCCTTGTGCAATATGGTCTCTTGCATCTCAGGCTGTCCTGGTGGAGGAATGGTTGGTTAGTTTGTTTTGAGGGCACCTCTCGTCTGAGTCCCAATTTCTACAGGCCTTGGTATTGTTCTTAGGCTGCCTCTAAAAACAAACCTTTGGGCATTTATATCTTCTTGGCATTGAGTGCCTGGTGGTGGAAGAGGAGCGTCTTTTTCTAAATGTGACTGCAATCTGTTAGTAGAATTGTGCAATATTTACTGTTCTTGGTTGGGGAGAAACAGAAGACTGCTGTACTGGAAAAGAGTATACCTCCCCCCTCCTTTCCACTCCACCCTGTTACTTTATGGGAGTAAAGGGCAGGGGCTAAGAAGGCTTCAGGTATCCCTCATCAGAACACTCTAGTAAGAACATAGCTGGAACATATGGTCAACTTGGTTAAGCTCCTACTCCTAGGGCTTAGTAAAGAATTCCTCCCCCCTCTCCACCTTACTGAGGAAGTATCTCCCCACCTTTCTGTTTTGGATTCCTCAAGCTGCTCCATTCTCTGATTCATAAAGTGCTAATAACCGAACACTCCCCCTACTCTTTCATTCTAGTCCTGCCCCCTTATAACTGTACTGACTTTTGTGCCAACTTCTAGACACCGGTTTGAGTTTTAAGTTTGTTTTAAAGTTAATTCTTACTCTACCGAGAGGGTGTTGATTCCCTGACCTGTGAGACAGACTAAAAAACCTAAAAAAAAAAAACCCAACCAAACAAAAAAACCTCAAACAAACAAAACAGCTGTGAATCATTATGGAATATGTTCTTGCCTCTGACTGCTCACAGGACCCTGCTGCTTCAGCCGCAGCTTCGTGGTCTCTTAATCTTTTTTCTCTTTTCTTCCTCAAGATTTACTTTTAAAAAACAAGATTGCAGAGCTGGACTTTTGAGCAGGACTTGCTCTCCTATGAAGTAAAACATGATATTGAATCTGTAAGCTTTCCTGACAGAGAGAGACAAAGGTGGCTGATTCTATATTGTATAGTGTTTTTATATAAAATAATGTGTCTATTCATAAATATACACTTTTGTTACTTTAATTAAAATGTAGCTGTTGAAAAAATAGTGCTACTACAAATATTTTGTGGTATATGTGGACTCTTCTTTTTTTTGGAGGGGGCAAGGCAGGGCAATTGGAGTTAAGTGACTTGCCCAAGGTCACGCAGCTAGTAAATGTTGTGTCTTAGGCCGCATTTGAACTCAGATCCTCCTGACTGCAGGGCTGGTGTTCTGTTTACTGCACCACCTAGCTGCCCCCATGGGCTCTCTTCTTATCAATGGTCTGTTTGGGCTATAAAACCAGGAATAGAACCTATGGGTCAAAAATGTATGGCATTTTTGTCACTTTATTTGTATAATTCCAAATGACTTTCCAAAATGATTATATGGATTCTACCAATGATGCATTAATGCATCTATCTTCCCATAACCCCTCCAGCTATTGCCAATTTTTGTAATTTTTGTCCATTTGCAGGACTATTTCAACGTGTATTTTTCTTGTCATTAGTGATTTGGAACATTCTTTCCTATGATTCCTATAATTTTCCATTCTTCTTTTAATAACTCTTCATTTCCATAGATTGCTCGTCTGTTGGGAAATGAGTTTTAGTCATTAATATTTGTCAATTAAAATGCCAATATATCTGTAAACGTTTTAAGCATCTTAGATACTAAACTTCCATTAGAGAAATCTGATACAAAGATTTTCCCTATTCATTGCTTTACTTCTTATCTGAGGTATATGAGTTTTGTTCGTGCAAAATTTTTTCAGATTCAAGTAATCAAAATAATCTATTTTATTTTTTGTACTTACCTCTATCCCTTATTTGATTGAGAATATACCTCCTACCCATACCTGTCAGAGGCATATGCTTCTGTTCTAGTTTTAAATATTATGGTCTTTAATATTATGATTGCAAATCATTTTAGAGTATATTGTGGGATATAGTATAAGATAGTGGTCTAAGCCTAATTTCTGCCAAACTATTTTCCATTTTACCCTACAGTATTTTTCTTCTCAAATGAGGAGCTTGTCCCCAAGTAATTTGTTTCCTAGTTTGTTAAACAATGGGTAACTGAGTTCCATGGTTTCCAATTTTCCCTTGTCTAGCCTGTTCCATTGATCTCCCTCTGCCTCTCTTTTAACCAATGCCAGATATTTTTAATAATATAATTGGAGGTATGGAAGTGTTATTTCCCCTTTGTACCTAACTCATTTTACACTTTTCTTTGATATTCAAGACACTTAAATTTTCTAAATGAATTTTATTACTATATTATTGAGTTTTATAAGACTTGTCTTTGATAATTTGATTCTTATAATGTGAAAATTAAAGATTAAATTTGGTAGTATTGTTATTTTTATTATGTTAAGACAGCCCATTATGAGGGGAGAAAATCTGAAACTCAAGGGACTGTGGAATTGAATCTTGTAAACTAAAAGTAAATAAAATAAATTTAAAAAAAAGAAAAAAAGAATTAAAAAAAAGACAGCCCATTATGACTACTGAATATTCCTGTTATTTATTTTTTTCTTTTTTAAAATTTAAAATTCCAAATTCTCTCCCTTCCTCCACCCCCCCTTCCACCCACTGAGAAGGCAAAAAATATGATATCCATTATATATATGAAGTTATGCAAAATATTTTCACAATAGTAATGTTGCAAAAAAAAAATAAAGTGACAGAAAAAATATGCTTCAATTTTTACTCAAAGCCTACCAGTTTCCTCTCTGGCATTTTCCATCACAAATCATTAGGAATTATCCTGGATCATTTATTGATTAGAGTAACTAAACCTTTTGCAACTGATTATTAATAAGATATTACTGTTACTGTGTACAATGTTCTCTTGGTTCTGTTCATTTAACTTTTTTTTCAGTTCATATAAATTTCCCCAGTTTTTTTTCCCTTTTGTCACTTCTTACAGCACAGTAGTATTTTATCACAATCATATACCACAACTTGTTGAACCATTGAGCATCTCTCAGTTTCCTATTCTTTGCCACCACAAAATGAGCTGAAATAAATATTTTTGTATAAATTGGTCCTTTTCCTTTTAACTCTTTGGAGGATAGACTTATTTGCGGTATTACCAGGTCATAGTTTTATAGCCCTTTGGCCATAGTTCCAAATTGTTTTCCAGAATGGTTGGACCAGTTCACAACTTTACCCACAATGTATCAGTGTACTGATTTTTCCACATTCCCATTAGCATATGTCATTTTCCTTTTCTGTTGTGTTAGCCAACATGATAGATTTAAGATTTTACCCCAGAGGGGGGCGGAGCCAAGATGGTGGCCTAGCAGCAGCAACATATCGCAGCTCTCACATAGCCACCCCAAAATACCCATAAAACAGGACTCTAAACCAATCCTAGAACTCCAAAATGCACACAAAGATACTTCCCACTAAACTCAGCTCCGCTACGAGGAACCATATCAGCACTGCGAACCGAAACCAGCCTGCCCTGAAGCCGCGGCTGTGCCCCGGGGGCGACTGGACGGGAGGAGTGGAGGAGTCTCTCAGATGAGCAGATTAGCAGCAGCTGCGAGTGGGATTTGCGAAAGGGGGAGATAAGCAGTCCGGCCAGAAGGCCTCCAGAGCGGAAAAGTGAAAGGCAGAGGTTTTGCACCCGCCTCTGTTTTGTAGCTTCCCGCCTGCGGCCTGCAGACAGCAGGGGGACTTAGCGATTGTTTTCAGGCCAGTGCTCTCCTGTTGAGCAGCCTGGATCCGGATTG
>CM053580.1:151586360-151617611 GCA_028627135.1 Pseudochirops cupreus
TGTATTTTCCCCTGGAACACTATACTCAATTTTGCTGGGTAGGTGATTCTTGGTTTTAATCCTAGCTCCCTTGATCTCTGGAATATCATATTCCAGGCCCTTTGATCCCTTAAAGTAGAGCCTGCTAGATCCTGGGCTATCCTGATTGTCTTTCCACAGTATTCAAATTGTTTCTTCTTGGCAGCTTGTAATATTTTCTCCTTGATCTGGGAACTCTGGAGCCTGGCTATAACATTCCTAGGAGTTTTCTTTTTGGGATCTTTTTCAAGAGGTGATTGGTGAATTCTCTCAAGTTCTATTTTGTCCTCTGGTTCTGAAATATCAGGGCAATTTTCCAATTGAATTTTGTCACTGTTCAGTTTTATTTTAGCTCTGATCTCCTTGGTAATTTGATTGGTATAGCACTAAATCTATAAATTTAGCTAAAATAATTCTTATATTGACACAAGTTAATGATAATTACTGAATCTCCCATTTCATTGTTTTTCTATTATAAAGTCCATTTTAAAGAGTGTCTTGTATATATGTACATAAACTTTGTATATATCTTTGAAGATTAACTCCCAAGATATTTTGTGCTTTTGTGGTTAGGGAATTTCTCTCATAATTTCTTCCTTTTTAAAAAAAGTTATTGTATAGGTAATTTTGTGGCATTATTCTGTTACTTCACTGAAGTTATTAATCATTCCAATTAGTTTCTTTGCTGATTCTTTAGGTTTGCTAAGAATGCTGTCATGTTGTCTACAAAATGGGATGATTTTGGTTCTTCATTGCCAGTATTTATAATTTGGTTTTATTTTCATCTTTATAGGTAGCATTTTTATAACTAGATCAAATAATAGTATGTAGGGGACATCCTTGCTTTACTCCATTTATACTTGGAAAACTTTTATTTTTCCATTGCTGATAATTTTATGTCTTGGTTTTTAGTTAAATGCTTTCAATTAAAGAATGACCCACTCATGCTTATGCTCCTTATGGTTTTAAGATAAATTGGTATATTATTTGGTTAAAGGCTATTTTCTGAATCTATTGAAATAATCACATTTGTTTCTGTTGGAAAAAGTCATTCTAACATATCCGAACTGTAATTGACCCACATTTGAATTTGCTCTCAACTCACCAGCAAGCAGTTATTACTTTATCCTAGTGCTGGCCATTCTTGTTCTGATTTACCCATTGAAAGCTATTTACAGTAAGCAAGTGTGAGTTGGGACATGAGAAAAATCTCTCAGGAGACTTCCTAGGACCACAGACAAGTAATTTCCCTTCTCTGGACTTCAGTCTTGTTATCTTTTGGAAGGTATCTGCTCTCTTATTCTAAGCACTTCTCTTCTATTTGAGGGCAAGATTTTAAAGTGACTTCAAACTTTGGTCTAAGTTCTTTCATTGAGTATAAAGTTACTTTTCCAACACTGCTGAAACTGAGATCTGAGTCAGTACTGATTCTTTTTTCTCTCTCAAACATGCAGCTGAACCTAGTAAACCTTGTGAGGGAAGCTAGTTTTACAATAAATAAGTTTTCTCTCTTTGGACTTGTTTCAGTATCATACAGTAATACATTTCACACAAGTACAATGACACTCCTCCAAGAATATCTGTTTGCATTAATGGGGGCACGCACTGGAACTAGCTGAAATTGACTTGGGCAAGCAGATTGTTAAATTTTTGGTGTGAGCTTTTATATCTCAGAAATTGGCAAATGTTATAAATCAGGCCTTGATTTATTATTTTATTATCTAGACTTAACTGACAGAAAATGTTAATAATGCAGATAAATCTTAAAAATGTATTCTTAGATAAACATTAAGAGGAAGGTGGTGGTTCAGTGGATAGAGTGCTGGATTGGCTGTCAGGAAGACCTGAGTTCAAATCTGGCCTCAGATGCTTACTAGCTGTGTCACCCTGGGTAAATCACTTAACTTCTGTCTGCCTCAGTTTCCTCACCTGTAAAATGGGAGATAATAAGAACACCCACCTTGCAGGGTTTTTGTGAGAACTGAATGAAATAAGAATTATAAAAAGCTTTTAGCACAGTGCCCAGCACATAGTAGGTGCTATAGAAGTACTTATTTCCTTCCTGCCGCTCCCTATTTACTAGCACACCACTGATTTTACACCACTATTTTATTTTAGACTGAAGGCAAATTTTAAAGGGGCATGCGACAAAAGAATTTCTGGCTCAGGCTTCTTGCTATCTGTGAAAGGAGAAAGACCGGCTCAGACTTCATGCCACCATTACGATAAGAGGATATTGGGCCAGTCTCTATTTTGATCTTCCAGACATAGTTCTAGGAAGTTGGAAGGTCACAAGACCTGCAAAATCAAGGTTGTTGGAAATCAAGCCATTTTTGACAAACTGGGAAGAGAGTTTTTACTTTGCTTTTCTGTTACTTGTTTTCAGACACGTCTGCCCTCATTTTTCCCTCCTGCTTTTTGCAAAATTCCATTTTTCTATGTTGTTTATTTCTTCACATTCTGTATAAGGTTACTAAAACTGATGGTCTGGGTTCACTGATGATTGGTAAGTTTTCAGTGCAGCCTGTGCTCTTAGCATAATAAAAAAATCTACAGTTAACTATCTCTGCATCATTGATTAAGTGACTGGCAACAGTAACTAATCAATGGAACTTCTGATAATTATTCTTTCAAGCATCTATATTTGTCCGATCAGACCTTTTTTCTCTCTATATTTTATCTTTTTTTTTCAAATAATTAAATGAGACTGGTCAACCAGGAAACTCACTGCCTCTCAATCTTAAGAAGTTTGTTTTAATAATAACTACTTGTTTACATATTTCAAATAAAACTCTTGCCCAGTGTTATTTTACTCAATTTATTTATGTAACACTGTGTATAAAGCAATTGATTCATAAGCAATGATTCTGTACAATCATCTTGCAGAAATTTTTGGATAATTCCTGGTAATTTGAGAACAGCAGGCTATTTCCCCTCAGATTCCTAACCCCCAATAAGAAAGTGCTCAAAATCAACACAGATTTATCTTTTTTTTTCTTTTCAGAGCAAATGAAATATGGGGGCAAGGTGTAGGAAAGGAGAAGAGCTTCAACTTTTAATGTCTAAAATGTGCACATAAAACAGGCACAAAGAAACAAATATGTATTCTCATGAATTCTATATCACTAATATAGCAGAGGCAATAATCTGTACAACAAAATGCAACTACAGAAGAAAAAAAAGACTAACTCATTTGGAATACTTTAAAAAAAAAGTATAGTTTTGCTTTTAAATGCATAGTGATAAGGAAAAAAAACCCCAGCAAATAAAAGCAGCTAAAGTTCCACATAAATAAAAAGCATCCCCCCTTGAATCTTAAAGCATATTTCATTTAGGACTTAATATTTCATCACAAAGCACAAGAATAATATGCAACTGGCTATAGAGCTACATAATAAATAATCAGGTAGAGAATCTACTCATGCATTAGTTAAGTACAGCTAAAATCTTTATATCACACAAACCCATTCATTAATAATGTAGTGTAAAGGCGGCAATGTAAATAAAGAGAATGTTACTGATTTGCATTAATTCATATTCAGGCATCTAATTATGTTACAGCACAGCTGTCAGAAGAGTATAATGAGGAAATAATAAAACTGGGAGTTTTTTTTTCCTTTCCACAATATTCTATAAATGAACACTGATGGGCAGAGAAGCAATCATGTTGCTGTCCAACATAATATTGGTCTAGTTCTGCATCTGTTCAAAGAACTTGTAAGTTGGATTTTCATAGCCATTTTGCTGCATCTTGGAAAGGTGGCGCTCCTCTGGGGTAACTGCGGCATCAATCTGAAAAGGCATACAAATGAGACTTAGGTCACTAAGTTGAACCACTGCTGCAACTAATATATATGCGTAATGCAAAAGAAAAAGAATTTTCATATATCCACAGAATAGCATGTCTATCCTATGGCATTCACTATCACTTAACAACTTTTCTGTTAGTTTCCACACTTTTGTAAGGGGATAGATTGAATCCCCCTTGGTTGACTGGTGACCTCTGAAGTAGGTCAACTGGCCCTATTCTATGGCCACCAGGTGGTGCTCAAGACCAGGACTGCTTTTTCACCTAAAACACAAAGTGTTACTAGATCAACAACTATAATCACACCTATTGGGAATATGTCTTTTTTACCCCGAACTGCTAGTCTAAGTTCATTAGAAATGCCAACATCATTCTCTTTAAATACTGGCACCTTCTGGACATTTATTACTAATCATACTGCTAGTTGTGATAAAACATTCTGACTAAAATGAATCCAAGGGTCCTTAGGGAAATTTCATCTTGTCCTCACTAAAGTGCTAATTGATAGTGAGAACCAAGACTGTATGGGAAAATACTCAATCTTATGGTCTGACCACACTATATTTATTTTCACTTATCTCAGAGAATTTTAATCAATATTATTCAAGGGAATGTGGTGGAGAATGGTTGTGTACTCTTTTGAGAGATGCTGCTACTGTTAATAAGGCTTTCTGCCTAATAAGTTCTCCGGAGGGAACTCCAGAATCACACCATTACTGTATCCTGTTCTTCCAGAGATCAGTGTCCTTTTTCGATTACAGTACAATGGTACTGTATCAAACTAAAGATACAAAGCAGAATTTCAGGGCTAATGCGGATCTTTAGATTTAATATGTGAAGTAACAGCTGTAACACTGAGTCTCTTGTAACTCTTGTACTTTTCGGTTTTTTTAAAGACAGAAGCTTAATACATAGAATATTCACTCTCAGGGCTTCTAATTTTTTTTTTTTACTTCTTTCCTAAAGATAAATGTAGATGAACAGAAACAATAGGTTATGGTTTGCCTCTGAAACTTAAGATATGTTTATTAAATTCTTTAAATTAAATAGGTACTCATATAAAAAACAGCATCTGTTTCTTAAGAAAATATACATTTAATTGTTTTAATAACTGCATTTTAAAAATCATGCATGTGGTAGAAATAGTCTCCTTATACATGAACTCTCATAAACAGGTGTTTTATTGATTCAGCAAATGGTGCAGTGGAAAGGGCACTGAGTTTTGAGTCAGAGGAACTGGGTTTGCATCCTGCCTTTGTTATTTTACCTGTGTGACACTGGACACCTTGTTCAATGTCTCTGGGCTGTGTTTCCTAAACTGTAAAATGAGAGGGTGCAACCCAAGGCCCTGGGAGGTCCTTCTAACTCTAAAGATAATTAACTTAATTATTCATTTTATTGAAGTTTTATTAATATCTTTTCTTTTTAAACCATATTAATTTCTTTATATATACAACTGCCTCCCAATTGAACCTTGCCAAGTAACAAAGAAAAGCAATTAGGCAAAACTGTCATAGCATATGTAACATTTTACATCTGTAGTCACCTACCTATCTACAGGGAGGAAATATGTTTCATCATGTGTATTCCTGGATCAAGATCGGTCACTGCAGTTAACCAGAACTTTTTAGTGCAGGTTTTACTTATGTTATTATAGTTCTTGGTATCCTAATTCCATTTACTCTACATACGTTTTAACAAATTTTCCCATGCTTTTCTGAATTCCTTATAGCTGCAACTGTATTTCATATTCCCATAATTTATTCATCCATTTCTACTACTGACAGGTTCCTATTTTACTATAATTTTTAAAAAACTGCCACAAGTGCTGCTCTGCATATTTTGGTATACACTGCTTTCTACCTTTGACATTCATGGTAAAAGTCAATTGCTTCATTAGCCAAATGCTAAGTTAACCTAAAATAGGTTAAGTGACTTGCTTAATCTAAATAGAAGAATTAGGATTAGAATCAAGGCCATCTGACTCCAAATCCAGGACTCTTTCTACCATACCCTATTTACTTATTCACAGGAAAAGTCTAAGGAATCTGTCCCTAAGTCCACATTTCCTAGTGTGAAAATAAAACAAGACAAAAACCAAACGAGAGTACGTCCATTAAAACATGGCTAGTATGGGATGGAGCTGGGTCTGCCTCAGACTCTGAACAGAATAGAGCTGAAAAATACTGAAGAAAAACTTATGCACAGAATTACAAATACCTCTCTACATTCATTAACTTTAAATGAGGACCAGTTATCCTGTAGGCTTAGCCTAAATGTTGGCACATTACATATCTACTTTTAGAAGGTGGCAACTGTAAGGAAGGATGGTGTTATAAACATCACAGAGGCTAATTCCAGGTGTAGCTGGAGTACATGTAACGCGTACCGCTTCCTGTCCTTTCTAGTCATACAGTATTGTCGTTCAGTCGGGTCCAACTCTTCATGACCCCATTTAGGATTTTCTTGGCAAAGATACTGCAGTGGTTTGCCATTTCCTTCTCCAGCTTATTTTACAGGTAAGGAAACTGAGGTAAGCAGGGGTAAGTGACTTGCCCAGGGTCCCATAGCTAGTAAGTCTCCAAGGCCAGATTTGAACTCAGGAAGATGAGTCTTCCTGACTCCAGCCTCGCACTCTATCAAAATGGCTGCCCATTTCCTCCATTACGTGTTCAAATTATTAAGTATACATCTAAGAAATGGGCAGCATGTAGTCTTGAAATTCTCCCTGTTATATCTTCTTGTTAAAGCTGACGAACATTCTCTGACTCATTTCCTCAGAGTAAAATGGTCCACTTCATAACAACTTAATTTATCTTATGGGGCAACAGTACAGTCTGCTTCTAAATATCATTTTGAATAAGGGAACAATTTAGTCACAAATCTTTTCCCATCCTCTCCACTTACTTTTGTTCTGCTTTGAAGTCAACAAATGAGGTCACCTTTCTTTAATTGGCATTTGTCTAATTAGCAACAAATTGATAGTTAAAAATGCCATCATCAAAGATTTGGAGATCTAATACAAATTCAAATTACTGAATCTAATCTGCTTTTCTGGAAGAGATCATCTGAACAAGCTATTTTAACATGCTCCGAAACACTTTATTAGTGCTCCATCACAGATGGAGGGCTGTTGTGATTTTTTATTATTTTCTTGCTAGGGTGATAGAGAACATATCTATTTTCAAAATTCACAAAGTAAGAATAATGATGTCTTACTGACAGAATATTATATTTTTATCTCTTCTGGAAAGCACATGAATGTTAATAGTTATGAATAATAACCTATATTCATCAAGAGTAGGACGACATCTGGGAATTTCACAGATCATCTTTTCAACCTCTAAAGTCAACTCTAGTATAAAATAGTATCCTTAGAGGATGCTGTTTAATTCAGGTACTTCTATCTTAAGCTAGTCTCATGTGGCTTTCAGTCTTATTTTCCCCAGGCTCCTTATTTCTACTTCCCATTATTATATTGCTACCAGTACTAGAGAAGGGCAAGCTTCTTTCTTGAAATCATAAATCACCTGGTGGAATTCACCATTTTTATAAATATCGTCCATTCAGTTGTTTTATTTTTCCAATGAACTATGAATCCAATCATTCCAACAATAATTCAGACTCCATTTGGAAATATCGCTCAGCACATTATTGTGCTGTGCTCAGTGGTGTGAGAGTGGAAAGGAACCTTGATGGCAACCAGCTGTGATGCCACCTTCCTTCAATCCCCATCAGAACAAATCTATAACTCTTCAGCACTCCGGGAGAGCAGAAATGGTGTGCTTTAGAAGAACCAAGCTAGATTCCTTTGTGCCTGATACAACTGAAGGGAGGGATAGTTGCTTTTCCCTTCAGTCCTACTGCCTCACTTCCCCAAACAAACAAACAAGAGGGAACAAACTAGGGGCAGCTAGAGAAGAGGGCACTAGGCCTGGAGTCAGGAAGGCCCGAGTTCAAATCTGGCTTCAGATACTAGTTGTATGATATTAGGCAAGTTACTTCACCCTGTCTGCCTCCGTTTCCTCATCTATAAAATGAGCTGGAGGAAGAAATGGCAAAGCACTCCAGTATCTCTGCCAAGAAAACCCCAAATGGGGTCACGAACACTCAGACATGACTGAACAACAACAAACTAGGTCTGTACATGTGTAATATTTCAAATTAGAAAATTGCCTGTTTAGTTCCTGGACTGGAAAACAAGAACAAAGAAGGTTGTTCATTACTGTCCAGTCATGCACTGATTTACTGTTTTAATTATACTGTCATAATGAACAGAACAAAGAGGAAGCAGTGCTTATGCAAGAGGCAGATAGATGGCATAAGTCTGAAAGGATAAACGGGTTAAAAAACCACAGCATAAGAAAGGTGGGGTCTTTTCAATTTTAGTCACAATCAAGTCTTGATTATTTATTGCTTAATAATTTAGAGACTACCCAAGTTTCTTGCTTCTTCTATCTACCATCTACTTGTTTTATCGGTTTTGTTATATAATTTTGTTAGCATAATCACATCTGGGTGACAGATTGGGATATTCTCTAGTAAACAATTTGGTTGAGTACATTTTAAATGTTGAGTAAAATGATAACTGAGTATTATCCATGGGATTAATTGTCTACAATTATTTCTATCCAAGACTCAATGGCATCACTTTCCTAGGTGGCTACTGCAAACTTTAAACTGGCTGGCAACATGGGGCTAGAAGCCAGGACCTAACCGAGATTCAAGTCCCAGTTCTGTTTTTGCCTTGCTATGAGATATTAGGGCCTCAGTTTCCTTAACTGTAAAATGAAAATGTTGGATGGGAAAATATGTGCGGTCTTTCCCAAATCTAAGAATTTTATTAATGAGCGGGGAAAGGTGTGTCAAGTGATCTTCTGTAAATCATTTAAAATGCACTAGGAGGACTATTAATTTTAAGGAATCTTTATCATCCATTTTGTGACACCCTTTTCATTATTTCACTAATCATTTCCTAAATTACTGATTTAGCAAAACTGAATTTTTATCTAAAATAGTGACATATACACATACATACACACCCAGCCCCTCGTAAATTATTTTCATCATCTGTGTTTACACAGAAAGTACTTGCATTTATTTTTCCATAATTTGTTCTGGTAACGTACTGGTAATCAGGACAAAAATTCTTTATCTCCTTAAATACAATGCAGCAATATTTACTGCTTACTTTGAGATGCAAGGGTTCAATAACATCACTGGAGGTAAAAGTAGGAGGATAAAAAATAATATTCAAAGTGTCTAAGTCAGATACCCAGTACCATTATTCTTTCATGTCCTTCTTCCACGCACAGCTGTCTGCACATGGCACTTTCAGTGGAACACTGGAAGTCACCTTTGATGTTAAAATTTTCAAAGGAAACTGCTGTTATTACCTATTGTCTGGTTTGACATAAAAGCCAATACATCAAAAGAGACTTACAAGTATACTTCTTAGAAAAGAGATAAAATGGTAGATGAGGTTGTAATAATATTGAAAATATGAGGAAAATTGATTCTGGTGATGGCAAAACCTTTCTCTCATTGTTCATACTGAACTCTTTTTAGTATTTCCCTTTTTATATACAAACAGCCATCAACTCAGGTCCTCATGGCTATTTGCCTTCTTTGGGCTATTCTTCTCTGCCATCTATAAGCTCCACACAGCTACCAATGGAACCTTCTGAAGGCACATGTCTCGTCATTTAATTCCCCTGTTCAGAAACCTTCAGGAGCTTATTATTTCTAGGATAAAAGACATATTCCTTAGCATGGTGTTTAAGGTCCTTGAGAATCTGGCTTCAACCTGAAGGGTGTTACTGAATTTAACCTTTTGTGTTTTACTTCTGGGTAAAAGGACACAAGTTGTTCCCCGTGCCCTCTCTCATATCTACGTCTCATAATTCTTCTCTTTTTTCAAAGCCAAGCTTAAGTCCTATTGTCTCAGTGAAGCCTCTTTTGACCCTCTCAGTCTTTAGGGGGAACCTTTTAAAATATATTGCCTTTATTTACTTGTGTACAATCTGCAATTCCCCAGTAGAATATAAGCTTATTTAGGGACATATATTGTTTTGTTTTTATCTTTGCATCTTCAGTGACTAGTACAAAACACAGTAAATACATGCTCAAACGCTTGATGAATTACACAGTCATTATTTGAAGGCTTCTACATAATTGCAGCTTTTGAGCCAGAATTTATCTGGGTGGAATTTGACCAGAGTCTATAAAGGGGAGGAGATATCATACATCTAAGCTGGAAGGGACTTCAGAGGTCCCTGAATCCAATGATTTCATTTTTCAAGACAGGAAATTGAGGAACATCATTGTGGGTCTGTATTTGGTATGCTTTTTTATATTTAACAGATGCTTGATAAATACTTGTTGAATAAAAGAAGGCCAAATACAGTTGCTTAAGTATCTTTGCTTAACAAATGGAAACTTTTGTTAGTAAAATGATTAATGACCATTTATTAATAAACGCTGAACTGATTTGAATTGACATTTTGGTAACTTTTGTATTGAGGTGGTTTTTAGGCTATGTGTAATTTCACTGTTCCTTTACACCATTCCTAAACGATCACCTGGCAAATACACAGCTGATTTTACCTACCTCTACTACACCATGGTGGATAGATGTATACTGTTTCTTCCTCAGCATCACCAAGGTGAAGACAATGACTGTTGCAATGACAATGCCACCCACCATCAGTCCAATGATCGCACCTTTGTTTGAACTCATATCTTCAGCAAAGAATACCTTGAAAACAAACAGAAAGATTTATTACTGCTGAAGACCGTTTTACATACATAACCAAAAAGTTTATGTCACAGTTGTCTGTATAAATGAAATGTTCATTTCTTCTACATTTCTTGGCTACTTCAAGCCCTGATTATTATTGAAGGATTCTTTTGGTATTTTTTAGTCAAAAGTGATAATTACAATCTATAGATCAACCCCAAATTTGCTGCCTCCTCAGGGATTCTTGAACATCTATTTTGATATTTACAGCAGCACAGAACTGGAAATAAAGTAGATGAAAATTGATTGGGAAACAGCTAAACAAACATAAATGTAATGAAATATTACTGTATTGTAAGGAATGATGAATATCAAGAAGCATGGAGAGACTCGTATGAACTAATACAAAGTGAAGGAAGCAGAGCAAAGAAAACAATATACATAATTACAACAACATAAAAGAAAAGAAAACCACAGATGATAAAAATTGAATGTTGCAAAGTTATAAAGAACAAGCTTGGATTCAAAGAAGACCCACAACAACCCCCATTCCTTTGCAAAGAGAAAGGGTCTATGAGTATGGTACACTGTATATACTGTGAGAGTTTCTGGTGTGTTGGTCAGTTTTGCAAATTTTTTTCATTTTTCTTTAAAAAAAAGAAAAAAAATTAAAAAAGATTATTACTCTTGGTGGATAGGAAGGAAATTTAGGAGGATATAGGAGGAAATTTAGTCAAATATTAAAAGATATTGATAAACTTAATGAAAAAGAAAATTAACAAAAATCAATTTGGGAATTTCTGGTCAGCTCCTATAAACTACTCCAGCAAAATCTGAAATGTGCACCAGACGAAATAATGATTAGGAAATCCCATGAGAAAATATAGTGATTTTTTTTCCACCCCCAAATTACACCAAAAGTCAGCTAGAAACCTGATTGAAAGGAACAGGAGTGAGCCAGCAAAACCAGTGCCAAGGCAGGCAAACAGAAGGGTAGCCTTCCATAATGCCAGACATTGGCCTGAGACACAGCCTGCAAGGTAACATGTCCAGATGCTACAAGACCAAAGAACTCCCCTCAATCCCCCAGAAAGAACTGAGGAGATAAAGCCTCAGGAAGGGGGGTTGGGAGGGATGCTGGAATGCCTGAAGAATGATAGTGAACAGAATTGTGTGACAGTGCCTAGACAGGAATATATATGTGTGGCCTTTATTTGGACAAATATGGTTCTGAAAAATAGTGAAAGGTGATAAAAACGGTTTTCTCTACTCATAAAGAATTTTTCTTATTCCATTACAGAATGCATATTCCTCTACTCTTTTAGTACAATGCCTTATGATCCCAAGATTATTATAAAGTTAATTTCTGGTGTAGACTGAGTAAGATCACTGCACCACTGGAAGTCAGATAAAAGGAGTATATGCTATTGTAGAATGAAATTTAAAGCAAAAGAGTTTAAAACAAAAATTTTATTATTGTACTTACCAATTTCTGATGATGGACTTCATATCCTGAATCATGTCGGAACTCTGCATCCATCTTTACCTCTGAGATCTCTTCTGTTTTAATGTTTGTCAATCCAGAGCCTATATTGGATCATAATTAAATAATACACTAAAACTGTTATTGTTTAGGGGCATATTACTTAGTCCACTGTAGGTATTTCCATGTTTTCTCTTTGGGTAAAGATTATTAAATTTGAGTATTATTTAACTGGAGAAGAAAATGGCAAACCGCTCTAGTATATTTGTCAAGAAAACCCCATGGATAGTATGGTCCACGGGGTCATGAGTCAGTCACGACTAAGTGCCTGAATGACAATTATTTAACTTACCAAACAAGCACATTTTGGAGGTTTGTTCCTATCACATTAAAGTACATTCACAAGAATAAATAACAAAGTGAAAAAATTTGAAAAATCAATGTTCATTAAGTTAAATATTCTAGTAGAGTATTATTTACCTGAGAGTATAATTAGCTCAGCAAAGAGTTGCAGAGTAATCTTTTTGAGAAGGCTTTTATTCAGCTAACAGAACTTATAATTTAACAGCTCTCCTGACCTCCACAAGCCCTACTCTGATGCTTCGTTACAGCATGATGGTGATGCTGAGTTCTTGAAAACTATGCCAGAAGGGCATGAGCTCTGCCACAATCTACTTGAAAGGCTTCAAGTACATTCCTGGTGAAAGAACTAGCTAAACACAGGACCATCACCAATAGGTAGTTCACTTGGTGATAAATTTTTTGGTGTGAAAGCTAAGGAAATAGAGAAAAATACAATTTTCGGTTTCTGCAATAATACTGATAGAATAGCAAAAAAGGGGGAAGAATATGGTATGAACCACACAATTTTTACTCAGCTGTTTAAAGGTAGGATCCTGGTCCAGTGACCAAAAAATAGAGAGCCTACTATAGGAACTGAATTGTATCAATCTTGGTTTTCTTGTTATAACTGCAGTGAAAAGGCAAAAGGAGGAGATGGTTTTTACTGGAAAGGAAAATGAAACTGGAATCTGACTCATAGCAGCTAAAATTAATATAGTACCTACTATATGCCAGGCACTATGTTAAGAGTTTTACAAATATTATCCAATTTTACCTTCACAATGCAAAGGAGAAAAAAAAAACCCAATCATTATTTTGTGGGTTACATGGTTATATCATCTTGCAGTGTTCATGCAAGTACTTGTAAAGAAACTACTATGAAAATATTTGCAATTTATGAGGTAACTTTTGTAGCAAAGAAAAAGGAAGTAGAGAAATTCTATGAAGTAGTTCCTCATATATGGAGAAGTCTTCTAGATGCTTAAATTTGTAGATGACAATGGTGCTGACTGCAACCAAACCCCAGCTCGTTTCAGAGGTTCCTAAGATTCATCATCAGTCAAGAAAATACTGACTTATTTTCAAGAACATGATATGCAGCTGGTTGGTCAGAAGAGAACATATCTCTTTGGACAAAAACTGCAAAGGGACAATGAGCTGGGCCCAGAATTGAATTGGTGGAGGAAAGTAGACTAGATTACCCTTGATTCCAGGTTTCATGATGAGAAAAAGGCCTATCTTTTAAATTTTTTAAGGCAAGAATTACAATATCCATTATACATACGAAGCCATGCAAAACATATTTCTGTCATATTCCAAAAAGAAAAAAAACTATGCTTCAATCTGTGCTCTGAGTTGATCAACTCAGTCTGGAGGTGGATACAATTTTTCATCATGAGTCCTTTGTAACTATAGATCATTGTATTGATCAGAGTTACTAAATCTTTCACAAGTGATTATCTTTGCAATATTGCTCTTACTGTGTAAACTCTTTTCCTGGTTTTACTCACTTCACTTAGCATCATTTTATGAAGGTTCTTCCAGGTTTTTTCTGAAACCATTCCCCCTCATCCTTTCTTACAGCACAATAATATTCTATCACATTAATATACCATAACTTCTCCAGTGATTTTTCCAACTGATAGGCATCTCCTCAGTTTCAAATTCTTTGCTACCAAAAAAGAGTTGCTATAAATATTTTTTGTATATATTTTTTGTGTGTGTATGTATGTGTGTGTGTTAGACAGACAGACAGATAGATAGATAGATAGATAGATAGATATGTATATATTCTTGATCTCTTAGGGATACAGACCTATTAGTAGTACTGCTGGGTCAAAGGGTATGCACAGTTTCATAGCTCTTGGGGTGTAGTTCCAAACTGTTCTCCAGAATTGCTGGATTGCATCATGTATTTTCCCACACCCCCTCCAGCATCTGTCATTTCAGTCAATTTGATGGGTATGAGGTAGAACTTCAAAGTTGTTTTAATTTGCATTTCTCTAATTATTGTTCATTTAGAGTACTTTTTTACATAATTAGTAATAGCTCTGATTTCTTCTTATGAAAACTTAAATAGAATGTTTCTATTCAATAACACAATCTGTAATTTAACAACTCTCCTGACCTTCTCAAACCCTACTCTGATGCTTTTCATCATAGAATGATGGTGATGCTGAGTTCCTGAAGACTATGCCAGAGGAAGAAGAGCTCTGCCACAATCTACTTTACTTGAAAGGCTTCAGACATGATCTTCGTGAGAGAAGCAGCTAAATATAGGAAGGCACATTACCAATAGGCAGGTCACTCATATCCTTTGACTATTTATCAATTGGAGAATGGTTCTTATTTTTACAAATCTGATTCCATTCCTTATATATTTGAGAAAGACCATCATCAGAGAACCTTGCTGAAAAATCTCCCTGCCCTGTTTCTTGGTTTTCTTCTAATTTTAACTACATTTTTAAAATATAAAACTTTTAAATTTTATTTAATCAAAATTATTTGACAGGTAAGTTCTTCTATGTTCCTCTGATTTGCTTATGAGATCACCCTTTATGTCTAAATCTTGTACACATTTTGAACTTATTGTGGTATACAGTATGAGATACTGGTTTACACCTAGTTTCTGCCACACTATTTTCCATTTTTCCCAACAGTTTTTGTCAAATAGTGAATTCTTCTCTAAAGAGCTGGAATTCTAGGGTTTATCAAATACTGTGTTTATTTGCTTTGCTTTCAGTAAAGATAATTATAACAAGATGATACGCCAAAATTTGTGGGATGCACCCAAAGAAATACTTTGCAGAAAATTAATAACCATTACCAAATTCTTTTTAATAATTATAGCTTTATAGTGAAATTTGAGATCTAGTACTACTTGGACCCTCTACTTTACTTTTTTTTTCATTGATTCCCTTGATAGTCTTGACCTCTTGTTCTTCCAGATGAATTTTGCTCTACAAAGCAATTTGTTGGTAGACTGACTGGTATGGCACTGAATAAATAATTTAGGCAGTATTGTCATTGTTATCATATTGGCTTGGGTTACCCATGGGCAATTAATATTTTCCTAATTATTTAGATCTGTATTTGTGTGGAGTGTTTTGTAATTGTATACATACAGTTCCTTGGTGTGTGATGGCAAGCAGAATCACAAGTATTTTATGCTGTCTGCAGTTATTTTAAGTGGAATTTCTGTTTCTAGCTTTTCCTGCCGGATTTTATTGTAATATAAAAAACTATGATAATTTGTGCGGGCTTTTATATTTTGGAACTTTGCTGAAGTTGTTAATTGTTTCAATTAGTTTTTTAGTATATTCTGTAGAGGTGTCGAAGTATACATCATTGGCAAAAAGTGATAGTTTTGTGTTCTCGCTGCCTATGTTTATTCTTTCAATTTCTTTTTTATATCTTAATGCTATCTCTAGCATTTCTAGTATAATAATAGTTTGGAATAATAATGCTAGTAATAATAGACATCTTTGCTTCATACTCAATCTTACTGAAAAATTTGTCTCCATTACAGATGATACTTGTTGGTTTTAGTTACTACTAATTTTTTAAAAAGCTCTATTTATCCAATATATTCTAGTGATTTTTAACAGAAATGGGCACTGTATTTTGTCAGAAGTCTTTTCTATTGAAATAATCACATGATTTTTGTTTTTCTGATTATAAGTTTCCTAATATTGAACCAGCCCTGCATTCCTGGTATAAATCCTGGTCATAGTGTATGATCTTTGTGGTATATTTTTACAAACGCCTTCCTACTAATTTATTTAAAATTTCTGCATTACTACTCACTGGAGAAATTGGGTCTATAGTTTCCTTTCTCTGTTTTTGCTCTCTCTAGTTTAGTTCTCAAAAGCATATTTATGTCATAGAAGGAATTTAGTAAGACTATGCCTATTTTTTTCAAATACTTTACAGAGTACTAGAATTAACTATTCTTTAAATGTTCAGTAGAATTTGCCTGTATACCTATTTGGTTTGCTTTTTTTAAAAAAACCAGTTCACTTATGGCTTATTCATTTTTTCTTTCTGTTATTTAAATATTCAATTTCCTCTTCTGTTTATTGGGACAATTTATGGTTTTTAAAAAATATTTATTTTAGATGGTCAGTTTTACTGGCATACAGTTGGGCAAAATAGCTTCTAGTAACTGTTTTTATTTCATTTCCATTAGTTGTGCATTCACCCTTTTCATTTTCGATAGCAGTAATTTGCTTTTTTCTTTATAATAATCAAATTAGCCAATGAATTATCTTATTTTTCTTTTCACAAAACAAGTTCCTAGTTTTATTTACAAGTTCAATTTATTTTTTATTTTCAATTTTTATTAATCTGTCCTTTTATTTTCAGAATTTCCATTTTGGTATTTAATTGGGGACTAAAATTTTTAAATAAGCTTTTTTATCTGCTCTTTCTTTTTTACTGATGTAAGCATTTAGACATATACATCAAAAAAATATTTTTTTTTTTTTTGCTAAGTACTGCTTTGGTTGCATCCCACTAATTTTTGCATGTTGCCTTATTGCTATCATTATCACTAATGAAATTATTGATTATAATTAATAATATTGATTATACCCCATCTTTAGGATTAGGATAATTAGTTTCCAATAAATTTTTAATCTATGCTTCACAGGCTCTTTATTTAATGTAATTTTTATTGAATTATAGTCAGAAAAATATGTAATTAATATTTCTGCTTGTCAGCATTTCTTTACAAATTTTTTTATGCTCTAATACATGGTTAATTTTTGTGAAGGTGCTATGCACAGTTGAAAATTAGTTATTATTCCCATTCAATATTCAGCAGAGGTTTATTATGTGTAACTTGCTTAAAATTCTATTCATCTTAAGTTCTTTATTTTATGGTTAGATTTTTCTAAGTCTGAGAGGGTTAAGCTGAGGTTCCCACTAGTATAATTTTACTATTTCCTCCTGTTACACATTTAAATTTTCCTTCAAGAATTTGGATGTTATAACATTTGTGGCACGTATTTTCCAATAATTGATATTACCTCTTTCAACTGGTTATACTTTTGCTTTTGCTTTGTCTGAGACTGTGACTGCTATTCCTGTATTTTTTTTTTAACTTCAACTGAAGCATAATAGAGTCTGTTCCAGGCCCTTATTTTTTTTTTCCCATTTTGAGTGTTTTTTTGTTTCAAGTGTTCTTCTTGTAAATAGCATATTGTTGGATTCTGGTTTCTAATCCTGGGGTGAGCTCATCCTGTTCACAGTCACAATGATTATCTTTCTCTTTTTGTTCTGTCCCCTCAAGACTCTGTTTTGCTTCTGACCACCACTATTCTTAATATTTCCTCACTCTTATCTTCCTCCCTTCTTGTTATCCCCTTCCCCTCCCACTTACTTGGTAAGCATGATGAATTTCTTTACCCAACTGTGTGTGAACATATATTTTTTTCTTTGAACCAGTTCTGATGGGAGTAAGTTTCAAGCACTGTTGGTTCCCCCATCATATTCTTCCCTCCACTGTATAAAACTCTTCCTTGTGTACCTCACCATAAGATAATTTCCCCCATTCTTTCTCTCCCTTCCATACTACGTAACTTCCCATACTCTTCCTCACAATTTTAAAAATAGTTGCTATAGTCAGTAATTTGTTTTAACGGGAAACCTGAGGTATTTTACTAGTGTACTATAAGAAATAATGAGCTTGATGATCTTAGAAAAACATGGATAGACTTGCATGAAATAATGAAGAGCAAAATTAGCAGAACCAAGAGAATGTTGTATACAGTAACAGCAATATTGTTTTAAGAATAATTTTGAGCGACTAAGTCATTCTGATCATTATACTCAAATTAATTACAAAGGACATATAAACGAAGAGTTTATTTGCATCCAGAGAAAGAACTGATAAATGCAAGTATAGGATCATTTTACATGTATATACACATTTGTGTCTAATCGTAGCCATCTCTACAGCAGGAAAGAAAAAAAGTAAAAAAAATTTACATGATAATTTTATCATGTATTTAAAAGGAATAGCAAGTTGTACATAAAAGATTTGCAGTTTCATGTGCACTTATCTTTTTATTATACTGTTTTATGGAAATACTTGTTTTATTTAATAAATTAAAAATCAAGTAAATACATAAACAAAAGAAATATTGCTTAATTATTAGCTGGGGAAAATCATGACAAGGAGAAGAAAAGGTATTAGACAAGTTTTATTAATTTCGCCTCGGGAATAGAAAAAAAGGCTTCAATGGCATCTTTATTTTAATAGTGTCTAACATTATTTACAAGAGATACTGCTTTATGGAAGGTTATAATAAGGAAATAAAGGTCTCTTCAGCCTAAGCAGATCACAGAGCATGCTCAGAGAAGGCTGATCAAGTAGAAGTTAAGCAAGTTAAATACCTGGTCGAGTGGTTAGTCCTCGGTCAGCAGCAGGACGGGCATCAACAGGCTCGACTTGGCACAGGAAACGAGACACGTGAGAAAACAAACACAATAAAAACACAAAGATGCTAAGTCAATTGCCCTACAGAGTAAAAGAGCGAAAGCAAGAACCATAAACAAACTGGAAAACGCAACAGCTGAAAAGACTTATATTAAGTTGATCTTAAAAATAAAGGAATGGAAAGACCACCACTTCATAAAACTTCAATTTTACTACTCAGTCCATCTAAAACAATAGGTCTCCAATCAGTGTGGTAACCACAGAACTGGGATCAGAGACAAGATTTTCTTCTTTGCTTATTTGAAAATTTTCTCAGATTTTAATTTAAAAAACAACAACAACAAACCTAGATGTAAAATAGTCCAATTTAAAACCCTGATGACAGCCAATTCTATCATGTAAACTTAGAGAATTACTTACAAACTTTCTGGCTGGCTGAAGTATTCTCTGATCTAGGAGTTCTAGATTTTGGCTATAATATTTTTAGGAGTTTTCATTTTCATTTCAGTTTCTTTCAGGAGGTGACTGGTGAAATCTTTAAATTTTGCCCATTGTTTTAAGGGAATTGGGCAGTATCTTTTATTATTTCTTGAAATATGAGAACTAAGTTCTTTTTTTGGTCATGTGTTTAAGTAGTCTAAATGATTTTTAAATTATCTCTCCCTGCTCAATTTGTTTCCAGGTCAATTGTTTTGGCCATGAAATAATTAACACACACACACATATTTGGTCTTTTAACTTTGCTTTTTTATAAAAAGTATTTTTTGATATTAAGTGGAATCATTAGCTTCTATTTGATAAATTCTAATTTTCAGAGAGTTATTTTTTTAGGGTCAGGTTTTGTTGCAAACTGCTAATTCTCTTTCCATAACCTTTCTTCCATAACACTCATCCCCCCCGCCCCAATTTTTCCTCTAGCATTCTCATTTGGTTTTTAAAATGCTTTTTAAAAAGTTCTCTTTTTAAATTTTTAACTCTCTAGGAATTCTGGTTGGATTTGTGTCCAAGCTGCATTTTTCTTTGAGGTTTTCCTCATAAATGTTTCTGAGTAATTTTCTTTTTCTGGAATGGTGTCTTTAGCTTCCTTGTTGCCATAATAGCTCTTTATAGTGGGAGTCATTTTTGGTTTGCTCATTCACCTAACCTACTTCTTGACTTTGGACTTTATAATACTTATGTCTGGCTTGAGCTTCTGCATTCTTACATCCTTCTGTTGCTTTCACAGTTAAGGATAGGAGACTGCAAGCTTCCAGTGTGCCCAAAGTGATGCAATGTAAAAAGTTGGCTCCATGACTTCCTGGTCTGAACTTTGCAATTTCCTGACCCAGGTCTGGGTGTGTTGGCTTGTCCTTGGTTAGGAATTTGGCAGACTGCTGCTGCACTCTGTGACTATTGGCCTGCTAGAAGCCTCTGCAGGTTCAGAGTGACAGAACTGCTGGCTCCCCTTGGTCTGGGATTCCTGTCTTGGCTGTTCCACTGCAGGCTTCCATACTATGCTGGAGGGTAGAATCAAACCCCTGCTCTGCTCCTGGGATCGAGTCACATAGCGACTGTTTGCCTCTGAACTTGTTTCTTGTTCAGTACACAGCTAGTGCCCTTTAGTCACCCCTGCTATGTGCAGATACCTCTATTCCCCCATTCCCCCAGTCTGATTCAGAGCTGGGTAGTAGGTGAGAGATCCAGCAGATGGTGTCCATGCTCTACCCTGTGCTAGTTCAGGAATGCCCTGGGGTCTCTTGCCCTGGTGCCTGGTACCTTTTTAAGCCCCTGAGAATTGTAATGTTGAGCATATGGCACCCTTCTGGCCAGATCCTGTCCCTAGTATCCTCAAACCTCTTTGTCTGTCTCCCTAAGCCATTCTAGGCTGAAAAAAATGTCTGTGATTTTTTTTTTCTTGGACTTCCCAATCAGAATCCTGTCTGGTGCATTTTCTAGGTCTTTGGGGAGGATGTTTGATGGGAGTGCTAGGCTATACTTCTTTCTGCTACTCTGCCATTGTAATTCCACCTGCTTCTTCTTTGCAAAATCACAATTCTCTTCTCCACAAAATAAGCCCTTCCCTTGTAACAAATAAGTATGTCTGAGCAAAACAAACATTTTTCATATTTGAAAATCCATGACTTATTTTGCACCTACAATACATACCTCTCTGTCAAGAGGTGGTACTAAATCATTTATCTTCTGGAGTTATGACTGGTTACTGCATTGATCAGAGTTTATAAAAATCTTTCAGAGTTGTTTTCCTTTACAATTCTGTAGTCACTGCACAAATTATCCTCATGGTTCTGATCCGATCTGATCACTTAACTACATCAGTTCTTATGTGTATTCTCAGGTTTCTATGACACTATCCCTTTCAACATCTAAGCTCAAATCCCACCTATCAAATCTCTCCTATTGCTAGTGACTTCCTTCTGAGATCCTGGAGTCACGGAGATAAGGGTTCCAATTTTTCTTTAGATTCTTATTAGCTCTGGACATTGGGCGAGTCACTTAACCTCTCAGTCTTAGTCTGTGCATCTATATAACGAGGATAGTAACAGCATCGATCTTATAAGAGCATCATGGGGATCAAAAGAGAAACCCCAAAGTCTTGTATACATACAATTATTATTTAAGAAGATAAGCAGGTAGTTGAAATGAACACTGAAGTATTTACAAATAATCTGATGATAGCTATGAAAACTTATTATTGTCATTCCTTTCTGAGTCAAAGTTATTAGCTAAAAGTATTTTCAGTGCTCTGTGATATGTTTATGTGCGTACACACACACACACACACAGATATGTCACAATAATGGGTCTATCAAAGGCAGGGATTTCAGATAAATGTCTTCTTTCACTGGAAACTACTATATTTCCTTGCAATTTTTTCCCAAGAGGGGAAAGATGCTTGGTCCACAGCATAGGTGGCATAGTGGGTAGAGTGTGGGGCCTGGAGTCAGGAAGATCTGAATTCAATTCCTGCCTGAGATACTTCATAGCTTTTTCTAAATATTCCATTAAAAAGAAATTTTAGAGTATTAAGCATGCATGATAAGTAAAGGAAAAGAGCAAGGAACAAATATTTATCAGATACCTACTATGTGCCAGGCTCTGTGCTAAGCACTTCACAAATATCTCGCCTGGTCCTTACTGACAACAACCCTGGGAGAAGGTGCTATTGTATCCCCATTTTATAGGTGAGGAAACTAAGGCAAACAGAGGTTAAGTGATTTGTCCAAGGCCACACAGCTAGTCTGAGGCCAGATCAGAACTTAAGCTTTCCTGACTCCAGGCCCAATACTCCACCCACTGTGCAACCTAGCATGCCTTCCTGTGGATGCTGTGTATGTGTATGGGAGATTGCAATACAGCTAAGTTTAGAAGGGAATGTAGTATAGATACTGTTCTTACTATTCTATGCAGTCTTAGAAAAATGGCTCTTCTTTGAGGTAACTGAATCTACTTGCTGACTCTGACAAAGAAACTTCACAGGGGGTTTATAATTTCTGCTTATGTCTAGTTAAGTGGCACTACTACATATTTTCTCAATTACGTAGCATTTTTTTAGCTAAAAAAAATATTTTTGACTCAAACGCCAGAACACAAATACAGAATAGATAAAGCAACAAAAATATATTATAAACATAAATATTGGAACTTAAATGCAAAGAAAGGAAAAGCATGGCATGTGCAGAGCAGAACACAAGAGGATTCAAAATATGTAACAATAAATGTTCATTTCAAGAAAGCCTGTACAAGTGCTGAGAGCTGTCCTTTGCTTCCTTGTTTTCTTTTGTTCTCTGCTGTGTACTTTTTTACTTTGTTCTCCCCCCCCCCTCAACACACACTCCAAGAGGGCTACAATTAAGTGTGGAAAAATTTCTCTATAGCTCTCTCTCTCTCTTTCTATATATATTTAGAGAGACAGAGAGAGACAGAGAGAGAGACAGAGAGAAAGAGAGAGAGAAAGAGAGAGAGAGAGAGAGAGCGAGAGAGGGAGGGAGAGAGAGAGAGAGAGACTTAACAAATTCTACTCCTGATTTTTTTTAATGTTTCTGCACATCTCTTGTTTCCCATCCCTCCTGCCTCCTCTACTTTACTTCTATCCGCTTCCTTGCCCTCCTATGACTTGCTTACCGCCCTCCAAGGATCCCTCCTCTGTCCTCCAAGTCTCATAAATCTAAACACCCTTCTATAGCTCCCTATAACCTGTTCCCTCATCCTCCCTTCTAGAGATCCCTCCCTTATACTCCCATTCCCAGTGATCTAATCTGTAGTTATTTTGAATGCAATTTCTATTCCCCTCTTCTTGCTGTTTGGTTTTGTTGGTGTGGTGGGCTGATCCTTACTCTGGCCAGTCCCTTGGCAGTTTAGGACCAACACTGGAATGAAAAGGGACATCCATCGGTCATTTAACAGTTAACATAAATGTTTATTTGGCTATAACATAGAAATGATACTCAATAAGGCTGGAACATTCAGTTTGCTGACAAGATACCCCTATTCTCCATTTGGAAGCAAGTCTGCTCAGCAGGGCAGAGTGTGGAAACTCATGCTGGTTTGGGGCATCCTCATAATCTGAAGGACCTTGACTCCATGTAGATAGCCCATAAGGAAGCCAGGTCAATATGGATTGAGGTCATCAGGAAACAGCAATAATCACTAAGCAGTTTGAGCTTCAGTCACACTATCCCCCCTTAATTTTACCCTCCTACCCCCCAGTAAAGTCTTGAGAACATCTTCCTTGGCTTTTAGAAAGAGAACTAGCTTAACCTATGTGCTGGGGTGGGTGGGGAGGAAGAGGAAAAAGTGGAGAAATCCCAGTCTATCCCATCCTAGTTCTTGGTGGCAAGGTCTTAAGAGTTGTTCTAGGGGACTTTCCACCATTTAAATGACTTTAGATCCATTGCTAAACAGCTCTAACCTTGGGGATGAGAAAAATTTGGCACTAGCAATTTTCTAGAAAAAAAAGAGGAAACTTTTTTAAAAGGTTGTTCAGTTGGTTTTCAGTCATATCCTGATTCCATTTAGGGTTTTCTTGGTAAAGATCCTGGACTTGGTGATGCCATTTCCTTCTCCAGCTCATTTTACAGATGAGGAAACTGAGGCAAACAGGTTTAAGTGACTTCCCCAGGGCCCACACTGGTAGTAAGTGTCTGAGGCCAGATTTGAATTCATGAAGAGAAGTCTTCTTGACTCTAGGCCTAACACTCTATCTACTGTACCAGCTAGTTGCTAGCAGAAACAAAACCAAAAATTTCAATGGTCCCTGAAGAATGACTAAATTTAGAAGAGGGGGAAGACCAGAAATCTTAGGCTTTGCCTCCTCACTTCAGAAAGACAGTGTACCAGGTATCAATAATTTGGTCTGTGTAGTGGTTGATGCCAAATATTCACAGTTCATAGATGACCTCCTGACCTAAGGCAGTGTCAATGATCAGGAGAAACAAAACTGCTGCACCTTCAGCGCTGTTACTAATTCTTCATCACTGGTCAGGGTTATCTGTAGAAAGGTGGTTAGGAGGTTTCTGTAGTTCACATTAAGTCTTCTTGTACAAGGAAGTGATGATGAGTAAAACCAGCATAAAGGCTGCAGAACGGATGATGGTAACTCCATCACTGTCACTATTTTTCCACCCAAACTGGGGAAATTTATAAAGTGGCTAAAAGGCCATTACTGTCTTGCAGCGAGCCTGTCTCAATGGCAGTGTTGATTCCAAGACTTTCTCTGCACCACCAATCTCTTGGCATTTCCCAGCCCAGCCCTGAGAGCTCCACCACGTAAAGAATACCAAATTTCTGTCCCTTCAGATCCCTCTGCTGAGGGGTTTCCACCTTAATGACCCTTCTTCATCTTTATCCAGGAACTTAGAATTACTACCAGTGTATGTAGGATATTTCTTTTCTTCTAGGGAATCTTGAGTGAGATGATAATTTCAACTCCTCCATGCAATTAGAAAGCAAAGCACATCCTATGAATACCCCCTCTTGGTTCCCAAGTCTATTCTGGGAAGGAACTGTCGAAACCAATGTAGAGAAAAGGTCTGTCAATCAGGCGGTCCTGAGCCGTTTCCCCATGAAGTACAGGGGAAGCAAAGATTCAAAGGCCTCAGTAACTCTGTGCTGGAAGGGGACAGGTGGAATTATGTTTAAAAAAAAAGTCCATAACTACTGGATCCAAGAAGCTACTAAACAAGAGAGTCCTCTTCCTTCCTATTTTATCAAAGACAGTTTCTGAAAGGTTGGAAGCTGATGTTTACAGTCAGGAGCACTCTCCCTTAGACCTGTCCGCCTCTTGAATGTAACTGACTTGCATACCAAATCTGGCAGTTTGTGCTCAATTGTCCTTTCCTTGGTTCAAGTAAGAGCAAACTTTCTGAGATGTCTATTCCTCCAGCCCTTCTTCCCTGACTGTATGCTCTTCTAGCACATCCGAATTATAAGAAACAATTAAGTTCCTCCCATTTCCCCTGCTTTTTTCCCTACTGTATTCCTCTAAGCACACATCAACATTTAGTCCCTTTAAATGGCTCTAACATGTTAGCTCTTGACGTAGGTTGTGTGACACTAAGCAAGTCATTTCACTTTCCAGCGGCCCAGACAACTCTCTAAGTCTACAGGCAGATCAATCTAATTAATATACCCTAGTACAGGAAGTTTCCTAACTGCAAACTCTTTATACTGAAATCACAGGTCCAGTTTAATAAAAAAGTACAGCCATGCTTTTTCTACATTAAATTACTTTTGTTTACTGGACCTCTTCTCATTTTTACTACATAAAAATACTGATTTCTGGCTTTTGCTGTTTTTGTTACCAATAACGCTAGAAGATGATTGTAAAAATATGAAGTTTGTCCCACTTGATAAAATCATCAAATGAAAGCTATTTTAAAATAGAATCATTTTACCTTTACATTTATTTATATGTATCATTTTAATATTTATTTAAATATGTATCTGAGTTCCCCATTAGAATGTAAGCTCCTCATGATCGCGTATTATGATATTTCTATCTCCAGGCCTATCACACATGCTTGGCAAGTAATAAGCTCTTAATATATACTTGTTGAATGACTGACTAGAAACCGAGCTTATATGGTAGGAGATGTACTTTGAAATTTTATAACAGCAAGATAATTATGCTATAGACATGTGGCCTCAAAAGCAGAGGAAATGTTTCGCCAGAAAAGAGTAAGAGCTAGTCATATTTGATTAAATGTGAAAATCCTTAAGTGGAAAGGTCTACATATGAAAATTAAAAAATTAATAAAATTCTAAGCTTCATAAAGCTTTAGAGAAGCTAAACTTCTAAAAAAAATGCTCCCAAATTTGGACATAATGATAATTAAGTGAATTTAGGAAACAGAACATTTTAATTTGGACTAAAATAACACAAAGGAAATACTCAAATATTCCCTCCCAATCCTAGTGATTTAATGACAAGATTCATTAAGTAGCCAAGGTCATCAATCACAAAGCAGATAGATAAGTGCTGGACAATTAGCACAATGATGTATCGCTAGTCTGTGGACTGAAGGAAGACAGCCCAGAAGCCAGTGTGGGTTCGGGAGGCTGAAGAGCATTACCACTGCTGTGCCCCAAGGGTTCCATGTGGGACACGCAGACCTAACAGCATCGGGCCTAAAAGTTTCTATGCCTGCTTCAGCTTCCATTGCCATGACTGCACACTACCACTCTCACTGATTCTTTAAGACTCTTCCCAACACTTTTGTTTGGATGCTTTATTATATCAACATCTCAGTACTGCTGATTTAATTTTAGGAGATACAAACACGTACTTCCCGATCAGAAGCTACATTTTTTTCCTTAACAATATGAAAGATGAACGAACATAAAAGCATAAAGGTACTCTCTGTGTATATTTTACACATCTGAATATAGATCTTACCTTCATTTTCTGTATTAGCCGGAACAGAATCAACACCAAAAGGATGCCACGGCTGCAGATCATCTAGGCTGAATTCTCCATCAACTGGAAGGAGTTCTACTGTGGTTTTGGTTTCTGTTAGTGATGGCATGAGGGCGTCATTTCCGTAACTGATCCTAGGTTCACTGATCATGTTGGCCAAGACGTCATCTGAGTAGTTTTGCTCTTTCTGAAGCAGCTCATCTATATAATTAGAATAATGGCTAATGATGAGTAATGAGTGATATTAGACCATTTCCTAATTTAGCATACAGTCTTGCTGATCCTCTCAGATATATTTTCTAGAAGAATAAGTTGGAGACTGTGAGTGTGTATTTATTGGTAATGGCAAGAGTGGGTACATGGAAAAAAGAAATGGGCACCAATTCTTTTAAGCAACTAGGGGGAAGAGAACGAGCATTTATCAAGCTCCCAGTGTCAGGCACCACATGCTAAGTACTTGACCAGTATTATTTCCTTTGTTCCTCACAACAACCCTGTGAGGTAGGTACCCATATTTTTATTACAGTTGAGGAAACTGAGGCAGAGGTTAAGTGACTTGCCCAGAGTCTCAGAGCTGGTATATGAGACTAGATTTGAATTCAGGTCTTCCTGGATGTAGGCACAGAATTCTTATCTACTGTGCCATCTAGCTGCCTGGCTAATTTACAAGATAATACTCCCTGAAAGAACTGATGGCTCCTTTAAGAAAGTAGAGCCATTTATTAATTGAACGATAGGCACCTGCTATGTGAGAAAAAAGTGCAATGGACACTTAGGACTCAGAGGCTTGACTTCAACAGAGGTTCTGCTTCATGTTGAATTGGGGATTAAGTCACTTGACCTTGTAAAACCTTGGTTTCTTTAAGTTAAAAATGGAGATAATACTTACACTAGTAATTTCACAAGGTTGTTAACGAAAATATAAAAATATAATGCATGTAAAGCCTTTTGTAACTGTAAAGTGTGATATAAAACATGAATTATCATTTATCTGCATAAATTCAAAGGGACTCCAAAATTAGGACTGATAGATGAAAGAACTTTCTATTAGTTACCCAATAATTTATTATAATAAGGTTAGTTGACGATGTTCTTGTCCATCACACCACTCTCTTTTAAAGAATGTTTTACTGATGAACTAGAGGCAAGTTAAACATTCTTATCAAGGGACACCTTCCTTCTGCTCCCCACCCCTTTCAGAGCCCTTATTTCTAAAGAAGCAAAAGAAAATAAACTATTGACTCTATCTGATAATGTATTCTTCATTCTTTTTTTTGAGAGGCAATTGGGGTTAAGTGACTTGCCCAAGGTCACACGGCTAGTAAGTGTTAAGTGTCTGAGGCTGGCTTTGAAGTCAGGTCCTCCTGACTCCAGGGCTGGTGCTCTATTCACTGTGCCACCTAGCCACCCCAATGTATTCTTCATTCTGCATTCACAGGCTATCACCTCTCTCACAAACAGGAAGGCATACTGGTTGGTCTCTTTAAAGATCAATGACAATATTTTGAAAAATTTAGGCTTTTCAGTCTTCCTCTTGGTCATATCCTCCTAGGTTATGAGGTATTCTTTTGAATTCCCTTAACACTGAACTAAGCTACAAAGAATATTCTTCTATGGTTAAGGACGACTTTCAACTATGTGAGGAGAGTTATCACATCTTCCTATTATTTTATTCTTCTCTACAGGCCAGAGATCTTAACTGCCCTTCAATCATTCTCCATACAACATGGTTTCTGTTTCCATCCTATCCTATTTACTCATCTCTGATTCAATATAATCTCACAGAATCATAACACTTTGACATTGCAAGAGATCTATCAGTACCGTTTCTCGTGTCACTAGTTACATGCCATGCCTGTAATACATTCCTGTGTCACAGAATTCCTCACTTCATTTGAGATATGGCTCATGTACCACTTTCTACATGAAGTTTTCCTGATTCCTCCAAATTACTAATGTCCACCCTCCATCTCTAAATACCTTGTAATTATTAATACTTAGCATCCCTTTGCACACCCTGCCCCACTTAAAGGATGCTCAGCCAGCAGATCAGTCAAGGACAGGTAAGCTTGGGGTGGACCTGATTCCAGTTATGCATGATAGATGTCTCTCTGCAGCGACACCTATCCCCCACTTTGAAGCAGGCACAGATATCTTCTGACAGCTTCCTGTTGACCATGACAACTTAGGGGACTGTACTATACGGCAAGAAAAACTCTTGGTTGAGGAGCTGGACTTTGTAAAAATACTATGAGTAAAACCTGCACCTCAATCCTCTATGGGCCTTGTTCTCAAACTTGATGTTACCTGTGGCTCTTCTGGCATTCTCTCTGCATATCTCATCTGTTTCTAGCTCTTGTTTTTGCCTTCACATCTGTCATACACATTCCTTTCTCTTCTTTGTTGCCACGTCTTGTCATTTCAGCCTTCACAACATTTCTCACACATGTCCCCTTCACTTCATTTTCACTGTCACCACCCGGGCACAAACCCTCATCACCTCACACCTAGACTATTGAAACATATGTATAACTGGTCTCCCTATTTGAAGTTTCTCCCCATTCTAACCCATTCTCCACTCATTTGCCAAAGTGATCTTTCTAAAGTACAAGTATTACCATATCCAACTCTCTTCCTTGATAAACCCTAGTCGCTCCCGACTGGATTCCTCACCAAGATTAAATAAATAATCCTCTGACATTTAAGGGCCTTCAAAGTCTGGCCTCCTCTTACCTTCTATATACTTTAGTCTTCTCCTCACATCACATGATTCCTACACCAGCCCCTTACTGTTCTTCACAAACCACACTGCATCTCCCAACTCAGTTACAACTGGGACCGGCTATCTCCTATACATGAAATGCTCTTATTCCTTACCTCTAACTTCTGGCTTCCTTAGTTTCCTTCAAGATTCTCTTTAAATTTCATTTTGTATAGGAAGCTCTCACTGGTCCTTCTTTTGCTTCTAACAGCAGGATTCTTTACATGAAATCCACAAACTCCAGTGCTCAGCACAGTGCTTGGCACCTAGTGTTGTTCAGTCGTTTTCCAGTTGTGTCTGACTTTTTGTGATCTTATCTGGGGTTTTCTTGGCAGAGAAACTGGAGTCCTTTGCCCTTTGCTCCTCCAGCTCGTTTTACAGATGAGAAATTGAGGCAAACTGGGTTAAGTGACTAGCTCAGGGTCATACAGCTAGTAAATGTCTGAGGCCAGATTTGAACTCACGAAGATAAGACTTCCTGACTCCAGGTCCAGCATTTTATCCACTGTGTCAAACTGATAACTTAAAAAAAATTCTGATAGCTGTATTTCAATGTAATTGATTGTATTTTAATATATTAATTTAAAACATTATTGTGAGGAGAAATCAATAGGCTTCATCAGACAACCAAAGAGGTCCACGATACCAAAATGGTTAAGAATCCTTGCCATACGACTATATGTACCTTATAAGTGTGTAATTAGTTGCATATTGTCTCTCATTAGAGCGAGAGCTCCTTGAAAGTAGAGACCATGTTAATGTCTTTCTTTATAACTTGAGCATTTAGCAGGTTCTAAGTCAGTCAATACATAGGTTAAGTACCTAATATTTGTCAGGCACTCCCCTAAACTCTGGGGAGACAATGAAAAGCAAAAGATAGTCCCTAGGAACTCACAAGGAACTCGCCTCCTACTTCAATGAACTCACAATCTAATGGGAAGACAACATTCTCCATCACTACTCCCATCCCCCTCCCTCTACTGAGAAAGCAAGAGGAAGAGAAGCTATTACAGACATAAGCAAAAAGAAAAATCTCACATTGGCCATGTTTGTTTATATGTGTGTATATATGTATGCATTACATATATACACATGGATACCTATATGCTACTCTGTCTTTCCCTCTATGTGTACATAAATATGTATAAATATGTGTAGAGGGTTAAGAAGAGAGTGAGAGGGGTGGCTAGGTGGTGCAGTGAATAGAGCACCGGCCCTGGAGTCAGGAGGACCTGAGTTCAAATCCGGCCTCAGACACTTGACACAAAAACTAGCCATGTGACCTTGGGCAAGTTACTTAACCCCAACTGCACTCCCAAAAAAAGCCAAAAAAAAAAAAAGAAGATAATGAGAGAAGTTGAGAGGAAGCAGAAGGATCTACTGTAGACAGCATTCTCAAGGAGCCTAGCCACAAGGGATACAGGAAGAGAGATAAAGGAAGATGGTTATCAGGGATGGATGGAATAAGCAAGGGATTGAGGAGGAGTGAGACACATTTGTTTTTGTAGGCAATAGGGAAGCAGTCTAGGCATAGAGAGAGAATTCAGAAAAAATGAGAGAATAGTGATAAGTGAGGAGGTAATCTGCTAGAAAAGATGGAACGGAATGGAATTGCTTGTGCAGGTATGGGGGTTTGCGTTGAGCTCTTTTTGTGATGGCAAAGAAGTGGAAACTGAGGGGGTACCCATCAGGAGGAGGACAGAAGAACAAATTAAAGAATATGAATGTGTACAAAAATATTTA